>VZTJ01001391.1:586363-672017 GCA_013397795.1 Orthonyx spaldingii
CTGGTAAAGAAGGGTTAAGGATCAATGTTTTTGAGGGGGAAAAAAAAAAAAGTCAAAAAAAAAAAAAAAAAAAAAAGGCAAGGTATCACTGAAGATGAGGGAAGTACCTCATGCTGTATTTAGGTGAAGATAGGACAGTTGGCTGGAAAATATACTTCACTCAAACTCAAATTACTGGATTCAATGTAGTAATCAGGAGCTGAAAATCTGTTGCTTACTTTACACAGGGGATCAGGCTAGAGGTCTCATCAACCCTTCTTTTGACCTTAAATTGTACAGAAATTTTGTATCAAATTCAGTTAATGGCCCTGACAATTCTGTTTCACTTTTCATCATTTCAAATCTCACCAGATTTGAGACTTCACTAGAGCAAGAAGCTAAGCATTCATGAGAAATCCCTGACTCAGGGAGATCCCACTGTCTGTGATTTTAAAATAACGGGAAGCATAAAGCAATACCAGATGTGAAATTTCCAAGACGAGTGTGAAAGAACAGTGTCAGTGAAAGTATGAAGCCTGAAAAAAGACATAGTCAGTCTTGGGGGAAGAAGGAGGAAAGATGTGGAAAAGGAAGGAGAGAGACCTCCAAGGATTAGTTTGGATAAATATAAGATTAGTATCCAAACTTTTTGGTGCTTCTCCAAACTAAACTTCTAACTTTTAAGGCTTCATCCACCCATCGTAATTCTAGCTGATCTTGAAGATTCAAGCTGTCAAGGTCATGGCTATTAAGGGAAAGAGGAGGAGACTACTAAAAAACAAAACAAAACAAAACAAAAAAACCCACCCCAAGGCTTTTAAAAAATAATTTATGTTAATTACATTTGTGAAATAATTTTTCCTGCATGTCCTAACATGGAATATCTTCACAGTCTCCATCTGTTTATCATCTAAGATGTGTTAGCAAGATGTGACTGCTCATCATTCTACTCTCTCACAGCATGTTACAGTCACTGTAATAACATGTACAATAGAAATAAACTACTTGATCCCTCATTAGAAAATAAATTATACTGCCCTCATACATTTACTTTACTTGTAAAACATTAGAATAGAGCTCATGAAAACATTTACCCACAAGAAAATCACATAGTTAAATATGATCCAATACATACATTGCTACCTAAGGCTCCTTGGAATAATTTCTCCAGCCTGTAGATAGGAGGTTTATAAATACATCTCTGGCATTTTTCCAGTAGTGTTAAGCTCTTGGAATTTCCCCTTTTCTGTGGTTCCTTTATGTGTTTCTTGTCATTCCAGTATCTCCAAGTTCCTCAATTTTCACCCTATAAACAGGCACTGGCACAATGCTGATCAACTATTATATAATGGAATTTATCATGTATATTAAGTTACAATTCTTGAGGGTTTTTTAACCTCTCTGCTTTAACTTCAGTTTTATTTCAGAGTATTATAATGAATAACATTTCTGGCAATTCTTATTTTTTTTTTTAGATCTCTTCCAACATTTTAGTGCACAACCTTTATAACAGCACTGTCACCATACGTCTGGATCTCAAAATTATAACCATATTGTAATCTCAGGAATGAAACTTTTCTTAAAGGATTTGTGGGGAAAAAATGAACAAATAGTCTATCAAAATTATGGTGCTCCACTGTTACATGGCAACACAAATACTTCTTGAGTTACATGAGAGAAATATATGTTCATTTGGAAGTGGCAGTGATAGCCTCCAAATAACCTCATGAAGCAGCATATTCATTTTGTTCAAATATGATTATTATCATTCATCTTTATCCAAAAACTTCTAATCAGACACTATAAGTTAAAAAAAATCCGAAGGATAGTCTTGTACTTAGGATCTAAGTCTTGCCACAGTCACAAAAGACTTCATATTAAGACATTTTTGTCCCCACTGCATTTTAAAGCTGTGTACCCCTTCACTGCAGGGAGAAAACAAAAACAAAACAAAACAAGAAAACAAACCCTAAACAAACAAAATAAGACATCAAACCTAAAGTCTTGAATATTTATTGAATAAATGCATCTTACTGTAAATAATATGTCACATTGCTATGAATATGAATAAAGAGTGACCAAGGATGGATCTCAAGAATTTGCTCATTGACTTCAAGGTCATTTCTTATTTCTATTTCTTTGTGTTTTAAAATAAAGTCTTCAATGTGTATCATTCATTCATTCAATCATCAGCCCAAAATACTGCAAAAGCAGCAAAGAAGTGTAAATGTTGTCCACTGATTTTAATGAGGTGTTAACTTTAAATTGTTAATTTTGAAGCTTAATTACACCTACATTAAATACAAATACAGCTAACTGCTTCACTGTCAGAATATCTTCAGCTAAATCTATCCAACATGTCCAAATCTTCAGTCAGGAATCAACCATTCATTTGAATGGAATGGAACTATGAAAAACTGAGGCCATAATATATACATGAAACACAGTAAGTGAACCTTGTGCTCTGTTTCAAAAGACTCATCTAAATAGACACAGATTGAAAACATAATGCATTTCTACAGAATTAAGTTTTTAAAAAGCTTTTTTTTCCCTTCTACCACTACCTAGCTATTTATAGTAACATGCAATTTAAACTCTCCAACAATTTAAAAATGTTATAAGAATTATAAAGCATTTTACAAAAAATCTAAAAAACCCTTTTCTAAGGAAGTTAATTTGTGCTAGCCTCAAGAAGAAAGATGAAAAATTTGACACTCACTTCCATAAATCTTTTTCATATAAGTCTTTTCTATAGCTTTTCAATTTCACTAAGATTTAGATAAGACCTGAGAAGACTTAACTCACTTCCCAAATAGTTCATTTAAATCATGCATTCAGTATTAAGTAGTACTAGTGTTAAGGGAAATCGGTAAATTATAAAGAGCAAAAGAATGAGTGATCCCATAACCTGGACTAAAAATATAATCTAGAGTGACAATAATAACACAGATTTGTTTTCCTACAAATTTTAAATGACTACTGTTTCATCAGATAACATCTCACATACACAAGTCTTTTCTCACAAGAACTTTCAAGAATTTTCCCAAAATTATTTCACTACTAGCATGGAAGAATAGTAATGCTTTAACTGCTTTTCATTCAACTAAAACTGAAGGAGAGGTTAAGTAGACAAAATACACTTTCACAGCATAGAAAATATTGTTGATTAGGAGTATGGGGAGTAGTACAACAGGACTTTATTATTGGGAAAGAAAGCACCAAACATATGTGCTGAATTTTTAGTGACTTCAGAAACTGTTTACTGTGTATGGCCCATATATATTTTTTTATTCACTTCTGATAACCATTGAATATTTTTACCTATTGAATTGGTTAAGACATGTTGAGAATGGTTATTGAGTGCACCACAAAACTAGAATTTTCTGAATGTTATGTTCAACTAACAGTATTAATACTGCCAATGGTGTCTAAGAGCTTTAATTTAAAGTACGGGCCTTAAGCTTTTTTTTACTTTTGTGAGGTGAGGGTAAGATATAGAATGGAATGATTATGTATATATCAATCTAGTAGTGGCAAATTTAGAGATGAGAATAGTTGTGCAGGAGGGCAAAGGATTCACAACTTCAGTTGTGATTCTGGTGTCCACAATCCCCTTTGGAAGACATTCTTAGATTTCCACAGTTTTATCACTGTTTTGCTTCAAAAATGTATGTGACCAAAACTCCCTAGTTGATTATGTTAATTCTAGATCCTACTGAGCTTTGCTAAAAGGCCGGAGTCACTTTACTATACATAATTGAAACCCCCTTGTTTTATGATCATCTCCGTCATCATGTAGCTGAACTTATTGAAACGATATGAGAGAAGAGTTCTGGTTCAAAATTCTATTGTATTAATGTTACATATACTTAACTAGCTGAAAGCAATGCAGAAGAAAAATAATTCTGATTAATAAAAGTTTCCTATATATGGATTTTTTCTTTACAATAAAAAAAACAAATGAAGTCTACACTCAGGATTCCCTGCAATTATTCCTGCTGGATAATCATTAATTTTGGAAGTAAACCATGAAAATAGCACCCACATCAAATGACTCACCCCACCCCCCCCCGCCAAACCCAACAGCAAACCCTTTCTTTTCCTATGCAATCAATGAATCAATCAAAAATAATATTCAGTCTTCAATTTTCCTGCTGTTCTTAGAGCATTGCTCCACCTCCTGAAATGATATTACTTGATCTTTACTTCAAAGCAAAGAACCAGTAGAGGGAAACTTGCAGTAGATTTCCTGGAAAATTCAACTCTTCTTCTCCTCTGCTCTCCAAAATCACAGCAAAGTTGTGGGTTACTTTTCACATCTTGTCACCTCACTTGCTGCTTATTCTTTTCATTACATTATTTTTATAGCAGATTTTATTGCTCCAGAACAAACAGTGAAGCGAGAAACACATACGCCCTGTTTACCTCTTTCTTCCACACCAAGTTGATTTATCTCTTTTCTCTCTCCTACATTCCTCCTTAATTTTTTTGACTGTAATATTTTTTTTTATTTTACTAGTGGGCAAATATTTCATCATGACTGAGTATAATGTTTACACATCAACCTGAAGTTTGACCTGACAGAAACATTACACTAAATTTTTGAAGAATTTCTGAGATAAATATATGAAGAGATGACAGTCTGATTTCTATGGATTAAATGCAAGTTAGTGACTAAATACCTTTGAAAATCTGATTTTTAAGTTCTTTACACCTTAGCTTCCTGACTCTAAATACTTCCTGGAGAAGCTGAGGTAGGGAGGAGATGGTACTACTGTATAGGGATCCAAACTTTTCATAAAGAAAAAGAAGTTGTAGCATGGCATCTATAGGAACCTGGGCTTGTTGGGAGCTAAGAGAGATTATCTCAGGGCCTGGCTGAAAACACTTCTGCTACTTATCAGCAGGTCATATGACCTCATTCTTTGCCTCACTCTGAATAACACAGAGATCATTTATGCAGAGAGATTGTTCTTCAGATATCTGTTCTCTATATGCAGGTATCCATGAGTAGTGGGTTCTTTCTTTCATCTTCTCTTAGCTGACTCAATAGCTTGATTTTGAAATCCTTATTAAAAAACCCTGAGCAATTGAGGTTGCTAGTCATTCCTATCTGACTGGCAATTCTGATTTGGACAAACGTAAAGCATGGATCCAGACTCAAATGATTTGGAAAATTTAAGTTAAGAAAATTCTGTGGTTCAATAGTCTTGATTGCCATCCTAACTTTGGTACTTGCTGCTGATTCGTAGCTCTGCCTTGCCATCTTCCTTCAGATTTGTAAAATGTCCTCTGTAATCTTGACAGATAGGCTCAATTACAATGGTAAGATAACTCTATTATTAAGAAGAACTCTAATATAATAAATCAAACTATAAATAACCTTAAAAGACTTTTCCACACAGAGCTGTACTTAACATATGCTTTATTAAGTAGAGTTTATAAATTATACATTTCCTCTTATTCTCAGCATCTCAATTTCACCTTATGAGGCCCATTTCAAACAATAGTATAATGTCAACCTAATCAAAAAAGTCTCATGAAATATATAAAATTATATATTTCATAGATACAGGATTCAAATTCACTTTCGAAGTTTAAATTTTAATTATCTCCCAAATTCTGAGTTATTCAAAAGCAAGCTGCATAGCAAACCATACTATTGTTTACTGAGTATATTCAACTGTGCAATTAAAAATGTGATAATCATCTAGTACTTTTTTTAAGAGACAGGATTCTCCTTAAGGAAACATTACTGTGAACAAACAAAGTGTGTAAAAAAAGAATCTAATTTCAAACTTTGCCCTGAAGAGTTAAATCAAGTGATGTTTTATTTTCTGAATCCCTGAAATTGAATTAACTCCTTTGGTTTTGGTTTATATTTCAGATTAGGCTTTAGCTATCTAAGTTTATATTCTAAATTTATATTCCGTCCTTTTACCAGATTATTAAAGCATCTTACATATCTGCTAAAGAGACGACAAAAAGGTCTCTGTTTTTCTCTTTCCATCCCTCCTGACAGCAGGAATGATTGGCTTATTTTTTGACTTTGGTACCGCTAGGTGAGAGAAGTAGGTTTTGCTGATTTGTTCCGAAGGTACTGAAATTTATGACCACTTAGATCTAGTCCAGATGTGGTTCCACAGTTGTGAGCAGCTGCCAAAAACCTTTAGCAGCTGTGCAAATGCTTATGATCACGTAGGGAGAAGCAGTCTCTCAGGAAATTTCAGTCAATCTCACAGAGCATGGAAGCTTTGAATTTAACACAATATTCATTGGAAAGCAACTTAGTGCTGTGATCTCATGCACTCTTAGTTCAAATACCTTTCTAAAGTTTTTTTTTGAATGAACTTTTGGAAGACTAGACTTCATAAGATCATTATTTATGATAGCAGTTTTCATTGAATCAGCTCCATACATGGTATGTATTATGGTAAAAAACCTTAAAAGTTCAGATACTGTACCTGTCCAGTCTAGCCATAAATTGAGGCTGCTTCTCTTTTAGCCTCATTTTTACAGATGAAGACTCAGCATGTCTATTTGCTGCCAAAATCAGAAGAACACACATTGATATTAATAACTGAACTTTATTTTTTCTACTTTTTTTCTGCATAGCTTTAATGGTAAACATGAAGCAAATATATAACACATGAGGGGGAGTTTCTTCATTGCATGCGAAAATCAGATATTTCAGGCTAGTAGCTGGGATACTGGAGTGAAAAAATAAGAGTTTGAAGATCTGCCCCACAGGTTGCTATAGAGGAAATAATTTAATATTGCAGTTATTTCTTATAATAAATAAAATGTAACTTGAGGATATTGTTGAGATACACGAATACATTTTAAAATGTAATTTACACTGTAATTAAAACCAATAAACCTGAATATCAAGAGTATGTTATAAAGACAAGCACAAATCTATAATGCTCTCTTAACATTTTTTTCTATGCTTGTCTGGGAATATTAATAGGGGAGTCTCCTCTGTTGCCTGGGAGAAAAAAGCACCAGGCTGAAGGTCAGTTTTCTCCACTCTGACTAAGATTCCTTGGCTTGATTTCTCACCTCCATTTCTGGCAAGCGTCTGGCCTTTTGCCTTCAGTTACAGTCACAGAGTTTTTATTTACATACTTGGGCTTAAGGGAGAGAAAGGCTATGGTCATTCAACAACCATCTATTCACACCAAAGAGCCTTCTTGTTAAGCATATCTTACAAGTTCTGTAAACATAACATAGGTCTATTCACATGTCAACAACTTCTGCCAGCTCATCCATTCCAACATAGATACACCTGCACGATGGAAATCTTTCTAATATTTCTAGAAAAATGTTAGTTCTTTGTCAAGAAATGTGAGCTTTCAACTGCTTATAATAGTTTGTTATAAATAAATCTAGTTTGTTCATTAACCAAGGTAAGTCCTAATTTCTTAATTGAGAATAGGCTTGGAACCTTTAGAATTTTGTTAGGAGTGATGCAATAAGAACAGTTCTATACTAGTTCCAATGTAGTCAAATCTAGCCAAGTCCAGTTAGATTCTGCTGCTTTTGATCAGCAAAAAAATCCAAATAAATACTGTCATACTAAGATCTTGGACAGCTTGCTTAGATCCCCACTCACTGCGCTTCTCTTCACTCTTGTGGTTGTTCACAGTGATAGAACTCTTTACCCTTGAGTGGGGTATAGTGGCAAGAAAGCAAAAATAAATGTTTGCAAGCATCTGTTTTTCTGCAGCATAGTTCGGAGTTCCACTGTCTGAACGTCATGCAATCTGCAGAAATGACTCTTCATGAGAGGGGAGAGATAACTAAGATAATGAATTGGATGTTATTTCTTGTTGTAGCTTTGTCTATATGACTTTTCAATCCAATTTAACACATTTCTAGAGCCTGGACAGCATCATGTGAAGGCAGACACTGAGGTAGTTCTCTTAGAGCAGCCATATTACTTCTGTCAGTGTACACAATATCAATAGTGACACCGTCAGCTCAGTGACAATGGATTAGAGCTGACCAAATAACAAGTGGGTCTGACATACTCCTTGTCCAAGATGAGCTTGGCATAATCTTGTAGTGCACTGAACAGAATCCGTGAAGTTGGACTGAACCTAAATTCCCACAGGGTGCCTGGTTGGGTTCTCTGATCCATCCTGTCAAATGCCTTTTACCAGCCAAGGGACATGCATAAAAACCAAAAAGACATTGGTAAAAGTACCAGAGGCAAGATCAGGACTTGCTGAGCCTACCTCCCGTGTCCTGTCTTAGAGGCGACACAGTGGTGGTATTTACTCTTGTTGTAAATGCATATCTGACATTCATAATGCTTGCTGAGGGAAGAATATCCATGAAAGCAAGTAAGGACTGTAATTGAGCATAGATTTTAGGAGAAAACAAAAACTTCAGCTGCTCAGGACACATTGAGGCTGGGGCTAGAATGAGGGAGAAACAAGATTGGGTGTGATGGAAAAAAGAGGAAAAGAATGAAGAAGATCATAGGATCACAGAGAATACTAGGTTGGAAGGGAACTTTGGAGAATATTTGTTCTAAAATTCTGTTGAAGGTAGTGTGCTAGATTAGATTATCAAGGACCTTGACAAGGCAAGTCCTGAATAGTCCACCACTTCCCTGGGTAACATATTGTTTAAAAGTTAGGATTAATTTCATGGTATTAATATATTCTGAAATGCTAAAGAAAATACTGGGGTATTTTCAGGACAATTTCACAAAATTTGCTGAATTGTGTATAGCGTCTTTACAAGGAGAATGAGTGAGCTGCAGCAATCGTAGGAAGTAAGACAAAATTTATTCTTCTTTTTTCTCTGTGGTGGCCTCTACAGCACTTTAGGATTAGATTAATGTTTTTCTTTGCCTCATGAAGTTTGCATTTCAAATGGAACCTTTGTAGTAACTGTAGAGGGAGGAAAGGGGGAAAGGACAGATAACTGTCATCCTAGTATGGTTTATAGAATTCAGGACTAGGGACATTTCAGTACTATTTTTTCTCACAGACTGGATCAAAGGCTGTAGGGCTGCCAAAACGCTTCCACTTTATCTCAACTACTAAAGTGTTCAAAAGGAAAAGCCATGTTTAAGGTTACTAAGACACAATACTTCCAAGAAGCTGCCTGTCAGGTTGTCTGCACTGAGCTTTGAGCTCACTTACAAATGCAGTAGTGATAACAATTTCAAACATGGTTTGGTTGGTCAGATGACAATGTCAAAGTTTCCAAAACTGTTTTCAGGCATGATATTTGAGCTCCAATGATATGCAACAGAGACTTTTGGAAAATGTGTTTAAAATATTATAGCCTATTTAAGGTAGAATTATATGTCAAGCAAGTTCAAATTTGTTATTTAAATATGACTCAAAGCTCAAAGTAGACTGAAAGAGATGGGCTGCCTCATAGTAATATGATGCAACATTTTCTTTAGTTTTTATAAATGATGAGGATGAGACAAAAGAGGCCTCATCATGTATTTTGAAATAAATATTCATTTCCTACAAGATAATTAATTCACAGTATAATTTTCAGTCTTTGAAAGGCAAATAATTTGCTACAGCTCTGTTTTTCTGTTCTTCTTCACCTTAGTAAGGTTTGTATAGTTAAGATGTCCTGAAATATTGAGAAGTTTACTAAGGATGTCCAAAACTCTTCTGGTTATTTACCTGTTCTCTCGATTTCTAATTAGGACCCTAAATGCTTTTCAGTGACATACACAAAAGTAAAGGAGCACTGTTTCCAGCATAACTAGTCTTGCCAAGGATTTGTGAGCTATAAGAACAAAATTAAATACCACCAGATTTTTTTTAAAACATCAAAATATTTACCTGTTGTAAGTCTCCCACTGTTTTTTGTTATGTTACGAAGACTCAAATTAGGTTGCAATTTTAATACTTGACATTCAGAGTTTCTCAGCAGTAGATTAAGAACTGCTTTTTTCAAAAATAAATATACATATAATACATCCAGATATAATAAACACATATTATTTAGAAATTAGCAAAGCATCTGTAAGTTTTGTTATATTTCAAGACATGTATTCTATATTACAGTCACATCAGATATGCTAGACAGTTGGCATCCTGCATTTTATTAGGCAATGAAGTGAGGAATTTAGATGGACTGTATTGGTAAGTATGAATCTTTGACATATTTTACTGATGAATACTTTTCAGTGCTATGAATAAGTTTTTAGATAGGCCTGTCTTTTATAATACTTTTCCTCTAAAGACTTCGTATTTTTATCACAATTATACATTTGGCTCTTTTTAAAGTATGAAATGTTGCTTAGGGCTCTAAATAATCAGCCCTAAACAGAAGGTACAATAGGTACATTATGTACAGAGGGTACAATATGCACATTAACATGAAATTTGTATTTAGTTGTTATTATATAAAAGAATTTTCAGATTAAAAGGTTAAAAACACTAGGATAAGTTCTCCTAAAAACTTTTCCCTGAATTAAAAAAAGTCAAGAGGAAAGATAAAAATATATAATCACATTATCCACGACACAATTTGCTTTGGAAGAGACTTTTTTCCTGAAAAGAATATATCCAGTCATTTAGCATGTAACTGTTATGTGTCTGTCTTCTCTGTGACAGTTGCCTGCAGGGTGAAGAGCCTCAATAGAATTGAGCAGGCATTACTCAAGGGAACAGAGAAAAAAAGAATTTTTTTGGAGAAGTTAATAAAAAAATTATTGATGTGTTATTCCTCTCAGTCTATAAATGTAAATTCTATTGCTTAAAATTTAGAATTATAGTCAAACATAGTTTTATATTTAAAGGGTTGTATCACCTATCAACAACTGTCATTGTGCAAGTTGACATTATCATCAAGGCTACTGAAACAACTGTGGCACATCAGACCAAATGTATATAGCTATCCATCCTACACCAAGTACACAGTAAAAATGCAGTCAATTAAGAGGCAGTGTTAATTGACTGGAAAATCATTTGGCTGGCTGTGTGTCTTCAAAGCTAAATAAGGTAGGGTAAGACACATCTGCCCCTGGCTTAGTATTCAAGTGGCCCATGAAATATCAGCTTCAGTTCATAGTCTGGTTCTCATTTTCAAAGGTCTGTGGCCTATCTATCTTGCATACTTTTCCCAGCACTCCAGCCATATCACAGTTCAAGAGTTTTATTCACCAAATTTAAATGTCAGCAACAAGAATCCTTGAGTTAAAGACTGGAGCTACTCAGAGTCATCAATGTAAATAAGCAATATTTTGAAAGAAACTAATTTGAAGCTCAAAGAATTCCCGGAGAAATTGTATGTAATAGATATGGCCAATCTAAAGTGACAAATATAATAACATTTTATGTAATCCTCGAGACTATTGTTTTAAGTTGTAGAAGAAGTGAAATATAGACATTTTCATGAGGTAGGGGCAACTGACTGTGCAGCTGAGTAACAATTTAAATGCAGTAAGCATCAGAACATTGTCCTATTCTGACCATTCTTCTGACCAACCTTGCTTCAGGCAGAGCTGGCATGCAGTGTCTGGAAATGATGACAGTGATATTTTGGAATGTCTAAGTTTAGATGAAAATGGATAAAAAGTAATGCTTTCTACTTTTGATAGGGAACTGTAAATGTAGTAGAAATATTTAGTGACTTTATATCTATCCTGGATAACAACCTGTAGTTGAACTTTAAGGCTAGTCAGTATAGGAGAAGTATTTTAACCCAGTAGAAGTCTGGGCAGAAGAGTGAAATAATGTGGGTCCTTGTGAGGTGGCAACACACAGTATTAGAAGAGAGGGACATAGAATTGAAGTTGAAAGTTTTTATATTATCATTGAAAACAGTGATGTTCTCCCTCTGTTGTTTACTTCTTAAGACAAAGCTTTTAAAATTCCAGTCAGCAAAGCTGTTATCAGATAAAATGACACTACACAGAAATAATTAGCTGATTCTATCAGACAAAATAAAATTAAGATCTGATTGAGCCACTGTAATTGATACATTATAAGTCATATTCAAATGAGATTACCTACTGTTGTGTCAAATATAAGTCTGGAAGAACAAGAACTTCAAAATCCAGTAAAAATTCTCATTTGGTCTTATGTGTTCTGATTTGAACTTTAATATAACCGTCGGTGGTACTATGAACAAAGTCTATACCAATAATTCCATGAAACATGCCAACTATTTATACTAAAAGTGGAGATTTTACCTTCTTTCAGGAATTACTTTTAATTGTGGTACCAATGTTTAAGGGTATTCTTTGCAGCTTTATGAATTGATGATATTTATGTTAAGAGAAAACTTCTCAATTAAAGCCCTAACGAATGAATTTTATCCATTCAGTGAAGAGAAATATTTTCACAATGACCTTCACAAGTAAACCTATAAGAAAGAATCTTTACTTGGCCATCTCTCACAAGGCATCTAGAGGACGGTGTCTTACCTCCACTTGAGGAAAAAAATGTATAGCTGCAAAAAAACCCACGAAGAAAATCCCAGAAATAATAAAAAAATCAATTAAAACTGACCCTTAATATTGCATATGGATGCATATTTGTAAATTCATTTACTAAGTTGGAACAATGGCAATCTATAGATAAGATTTTTCAAACATTAATATCAACTAAAAACTAAAATAAAGAATATAATAAGGAATGGATTTCACTCATTCTGGACAATTAAGCAGAGTGAGTTTAAATTTTGGGTCATACCGAAGTCCTTGTTAGCCAAGCCAAACTTTTCATTTATTTCTCATTCCTGTATATCTTCAGAATTCAACAAGCATAAGTGTCACAGGATGGAAATATCAGCAGATGTTGTTGATAGCATTTTGCAAGGGCATAAATGCCCACTGCCAAACCAAAACCAAAATTCACATTTTGTGTTCAACACAAAGTGTTTTCGTGCTGACACCTTCTGCTGGACTTCAGCTCTAAATAATATGAGAGTGGTAAATTACTTGCCCAGTTACCAGGCTGCTGAAGGCATTTTAGGCATATTACTATAAGCAATAATTTTTATGCTGTTGTCAATGAAAACATATCAAAATTAATGAAAGCATTCCAGTTCTTGTGTAAGATGCAGAGCTTTTTCAAATCCCAAATATAAATTTCCTTGACATTTGACATCTTTAAAAACAAGAAAAAAAATGAAGGAAAGAAAAAGACCAAGAGGCCATCACTACTCTAAGCTGCTTAGAGATAAGGAGGTATTAAAAAATAGAGTTCTGTGACCTAGGGTCATTAATTGATTGTTAGACCAAAAATGAATCTGTGAATAACTACTTTGATTCCCTGTATCATCACAAAAGCATCCTTCCCACATAACGAGTATACTGATAGGAAAGTTTTCATAGCCGTTTTATCACTCCTTTCGCCTCAAGCACTACAGGTTTTGGGCTAACGTGAGGTACAGTTCACTAATATACCCTGTATCAATGCACTGACCTTTTACTGTGACTCCTAGCTCCAGGAAGAACTCAGACTTACAATAAGAGTTTAAATTTGAGAGAGGTTATTTTCCAGATCTCTCTTGTTGCTGTTTGGAGGTCAATTGGTTGCAGTGGGGAGAGTAAAGGGTATTTCTAATCATTCTTAGAGCAATGTATTCTGTTAGAGGGCAGTAATATTAAGAAGGAATGTAGGGAAACAGATAAAATGTAATGAAAGTTGCAGAGCATAAAGATTTTAAAGATTTTAACTAAACATCTACTACTTCTAGATTGCTGAAGTGGCTTAACAAGCTATGGGTTGACCTGTGAAACCTGACGTTCCAAGGGACTGAGATTGACAGTTGGGTTGGGACCGGTAACCCTGTTAACCCAATGAGATTTTCAATTCTGAAGCACACAGCAAAGTATCAGTCCTTCTCATTTTCCTGGGTGGAAGTAGCAAAAAAGAGAGCACCCAAGTTTGAGCAGCCTTGACCATTAAGGCAACATATAAAATTGGTGCATAATGATGAACATTACTGGAATCTATTACCAAGGGAAGCGTGCAGTAGATATATGGGATAACACTCCTTACTGTGAACACCAGTGGTGAACACCTTACACAAAAACACCACTATGCAACAGAAAGGAAGTCATACATGCATTTCCGCAGGGATTCCAAAGAATATTATCAATCATCTTCACACTAAATATTGGAAAATCATTTGAACTTTTCACCCACTATCATAAATAATCACTAGATTTTCATTAAATTTGCAATGAATGTGCTCTGACATGATCATAGTCATGATTTTAAAGAATATCCCAAACAGTTTTTCAGGAGTAGTAATCTTGAAAAGTGAGTTGCAACTTACTAATGTGGTTATAGATAGTAGGATTCACTGCTATATTCAAATTCAGTCATTCCATCATGTCAACAATAGTTTTGCCAAAATTACCTTTGCTGTAAATACCAAGAGTTGCTGTGTACAGCAGACCAAGTCGTGTACATTTACAGAATCAAAGTAGTACTCAAGTATAATCAGGTATATGCTAACTGATGGATCAAGGGAAGCCTCATCTCCTCTTTCAAAATTATGTTAATCATGTTAAAGTGATGTTCTGGGAAACCAGTGAAACAACAGACAAACAGATGTCTTGCTACTAATGCCAGCAGAATTATGCAATTTATAGCTGAGAATCGCATTATGGATCCCCCACATCTCTATTACTCTGGCAGGAGCACAGAAACACAACTTCCATTTCCCACACCTTTGGGGTGAAAAAGTCTTCTGACTAAGATACTTTTATATCTCTCCTGCCACAGTCTCTCCTCCTGTCTATCTTCCTTGCACAACAAATAGCTGGTAGCCACCTCTAGATACTTTGTATGTTGGAATGAAGGAAGCAGAGAAAAGGGCCTTATTTCTTATCGAAGAAATGGGTCAAATGAAGACAAAGAAAGAAGTAGAATGGCAACATTTTCATTACATTTTCAGCTTTTATGGCTTTCTGTGGCTTGATCAGAATAACTCAAGCAAATATATGCAAAAAAATGATAGATTAAAAAAAATGAGAGGAAAAACGAAGCATTTATCAGTTGAAATATGAGTTTCTAGTTAAACACTTTGAATTCAAATGTTTCAAGGTAAAGTTTATAAACCTTACTTTAGGAGCATTTCTGTAGCACCTGTAAATCAGATGCATCACAGAAGAGATGTGAAGAGTCTGTTCATTTTCTAGTCACCCATGCACTGTTAAGACTATCTGCAAAGCACTGTTTATTCCTCAGTCTAGAAGATATACTTGAAATAAAAATATAACTACTAACAACTTTAATCACAACTTCAGGCATTATTTTGAAAAGAACATTTTTTCTTACGTGATTTTAATGCTCAGTCTTACTGCATTTGGAATATAAAAATATAGAGTAGAGTATTTGCAGCTCCTTTGTAAAATGTAATGAAGAATTCAGACTCTGTTTGCTATCAGACACTCTTTCGCCAAAGAATGTCTCTGTGAAGTGGGACATGGAAAGTTAGTAAAAATCAGGTTCTTCTGCAAAAGGATGTTGCTTACCTGTTCCCTTCCAATCAGGTGGTTCCCCCTTCCCCAAAAAAATTGCCATTATAAGAACTCCATTTGAGCAATGAGTCTATTTTGTAAATAGCCACTAAATTGTACATAGGATAATGTATCTCATGATGAAATAAAACAAAACTGATAAGTTGTTGGAAGAATTTTGAACCCTGAAAATTTGGTTTTAAAAAGCAGCAGACACATCAGATTACTTTGATCTGATCTTTTTTTTTTCTTAGAATTAGGCAACAGAAAGAAAAAAAAGGAACAAGGACAGCAAGAAAAAAGTAAGCCACTTCCACTGTGGACAAAACCAGTAATGAGTGGTAATTAAGGACTTGCTGCACACTAGACCTCTAGGATGAAAGAGCAAATACTAACAGGATACATATGCACCCAATAATGGATAACACAAATAATATATGCAATTCTGTTGTGCTGGCTGGATAGCCCATGTGTACATGTATAAGTACATATATTCAAAAAACTGTACGGGTGTGCCCCAGAAAATCTGAACAATCCTTTCCAAACTAGCTTTCCACTGTTTCTACCTCCTGCTCCCTTCTGGGCTGGAACTAGTCAAACAATTAAATTTGAATATTATTATTCTCAGATTCTGATTGCTAAAACCAAATTTTTGAATCTTCTAAAATTCAACCTGACATTACCAAGAGGTGTGTGCTTACCAGTACAACTCATCACTGCAAGTCATTATAAAGGTAAGCATACCAAATACTTATATTCAACATTTCATATTCCATTACTTTCTGCTTGGTCAAACATATAATAAAAATAACTTTGCTTTCTTTTTTTCTTTTTTTTTTTTTTTTTGAGACTGTTATCATGAAAAAGGACTCACAAAACACCAAGAGAGGCCCAAATACTCCTTTTAAGACTGTTTTATTTCTATTTGACAAAAATATGGCTTATACTTTTTTTTGAAGCAGAGAGTTCAATTTACACATGACTTCATTCTGCTTCTCCTCGTCTTTGGAAGGTAATCACAGGGTCCAGATGCCAAGCTATGAAAAATCTTCTCCTTTCAGTTTCTTTCTGAATTAAATTAGATTTTGACTTGAGAAATGTGACCACATTATCTGTTTGAACATAAGGAAACTGCACAAATCCCTCATAAGACCTATGTAAAACTCCTTTTATGTTTATGAAGGGGCAATTTTCTCATGTCCGTATTTCTTAGAAAGGAATCTATGCTGCCCTTTAAGGAACTTGCATTCCAGTGCATATTTTTCTGGTGCAAGTTGAATTTTGGAATCAGTAAGAAAATGCATAATCAATTGGTTATGCAGTATAGCAGTTAGATCAAGTTTTGTGAAGATTCCCAATGCAGTGATGATTCCATAATACCGCTAAGGTGCCACAGTAAACTGTAAATATAGCTAGGGCTATATATTTTATGAAAAGCTTATTTGAAAAAAGTGTAAGATTTGTCAAAACAAATAAATAAAAAACATAACCCCCCAAAAAGGGTGACCCAAGGACTTTAGTCTGAATCTCCATTGCATCTCTGTCTGTGTTCTCACATTTTTTCTTTAGCAAATATTAGCCTTATAGAAGAACAAGTGTATGCTCTCAAACTTCATTTAATGGGTATAGTACAAAGGGGAGTTTGAGGTGGACCAAAAGGCAGTAAAGCTGCAAGTGAATAAGTGTAAAATGAATAGTTTAAACACTTCTATTGCATATAAATATTTAAGGAGTATCTCTGTAGTAAGATAATACATGTATTAGGGAAATTATAACTCTCAGAGAAGAATTTATATTTTTTAATATCTCTCTCCTTTTTTGCTGTACACTCATTTGTTCTTGACAGTTATGTGAACTATGCTACCTGACATAATTTAAAAACAGCTTTCTAAGGGTTGTGTTCATAACTGCTTTTAAACAATATTTGTATTTCTGAATTCAGTTTGATTTTATTGAATACTTCACATTTTCTACCTCTAAGTCACTGGTTTTTTCTAACAATGAACACAATTTATAAACACAGAAGTTGAAAAGTGCTTTTAATATCACTCAACTTTAATGTAATTGTGAATTTAAAAGTATACCTAAGACATCAGTAGCAGAGGAAAAAATATCCTAATAGTGTGACATCCATGCCCCTCTACAGTAGTATAATAGATGAAGGTTCAAAATAAAAAGTCAAGAATAAGTACAGCTTTGTTATCCATGATCCAATAAAGGTGAAATAAGCTGTGAAGGCAAGCAGTATAGACATATGAGCCAGCAGGAATACTGCCAAGAATAGTTCATGGGGCACTGAGCAGCTGGCTGAAAATCACTGCTTTTTCAGGACCTTTGGACACACGTCTAGGCCAGGAGCTCAGAAGCAACCTTACCATTGCCCCTAGTCAGTGTTCCTTCAAAGTACAGTTCATCAATATAAATCAGCTGCTACTTAAGTTTGCAACAGCAACAGTTCAAAATCCTAGAAGTACTGCATTTAAAAATGCATTAATTGGCTATTTCCTGTTGTGGGTGAGAGGGAGGATCTGGGTGGGGTAGAATCACATAACTATTTTTCCCTTCCTCCCCAGTATGTTTTGCATTTCTAGCAAAAACCTTGAATGCAACTGATGAGCTATGCATTTTCTGCACCAAATATCCCAAGGAAATCAGTAGCTAAAGTGTGTAACTTAGTTCAAAGCATATGTGTCTAACAGGTGTGATGGAGAAGCTAAGAATTCAGACCTTCATTGTTCCTAAATTAAATAAAAACACTTGTAAAAGCAATGCAAGGAAGCAGAGGAAGGCAAATTCTGAACATTAAATTCTTAGTCCCTATAAAACAGTCCACACAATGCAGCCAATCATTTTTTAGAGACAGGATCTATCAAAAAATATTAAAATTTGATAAGTTAGATAGCAAATGTGTTTACAAGTTTGGTGAGAAGAACAGAATATTTTGCCTTTCTCAGCCACATAAAATCAACAAACTAGAGGACAATGTTTGAGGAAGGCATTCTACTCTGCAATGCTCCTGACTTCCTTGCTAGATAGATTTGTGTTCTAGGGAGAATCTTTAAGAAATGTTTAATAAGAACTTCTATAAAGCAACTTCTCCATCCACAGTGGCAATACATCAGTGTCACAACTTGGGTAAAGCTCCATCAGTTGTATGGGCTATCACCAGGTTCCCTGGACTTGGGTCATTTTTTGCTATTTTCTGAAATGCTCATGCATATTATAAATCACTTTTTCTAAGGGTCTGTTTTTACAGCAACCAACAATATTTCCAGCATATTCACAAGAATATGTATTCATTTTCACTCTAAAAGCAAGTTAAAGGAAAAACAAAACAATAATGAAAACTTTCCCCCTCCAAATCAAAATCAGATCAAAACTAAAAGGTTTTCAGCCTTTATAATATTAGTTGACTTAATTTTAGAAGAAAATTATTATGTAAGGTTAACAATTTGGAATCATATCTGCACATATCGATTAAACAGAAATATGAAGTAAAAGAAGAACTCAAATTATTGGGATAGATTAGAATATTCAAAATTAGAATAAACCAAAATTCTATGACTGATCATTATCTTCAAGCCTTCAGTTACTTTATAAGGCCAGGAAATTTAATTTGCATTCAATAAATGTTATAGGATTCTAATCTCTATATGATACAAATGAAATTTAAACAACTACAACTCATTAAAAACATAGAAAAAAAATTTACTGGGGTAAAATTTTCATGAACAGTAATACAGTTATGGAGAAAAAAAAATTGTTTCTCTTGTTGTGGTTGTTGTACCTGCTGGCAGTCTTTACCTAAAGATTTGATGAGACCTTTTAGCCTATATTACTGTGCATTATTTCTAAAGGTTCAGAGTTTAATATTAAGACAGAACACATCAGCTGTTATATTAAAATGTAAATAAGAGACAAAATAGAAAGAATGCAGAAACATTCTCAAGGCTAACTCTGTGCTTGGATTGTATTTGTACATGTTTATGTTGTACTGTAAACAAAAGTTATCTCCCTAGCCAGCATCATCAGGAAATGTGCTACAGTGTGAAGAGAAGAAATAAAAAAAAAACTGGAAAGGAAAGTACTTAAAATTATTTTAACCATGCTGATAAATATCACCCAGAAAATATAATATTATTTCACAGATATTTTTACTCCCCTGGTTTTCTTTGTGAACTCCTATCCCAAACCCTCCAAAATCTCCCAAAGCAAAACAATTCATGACCTCCAATGATTTTATTCATATTTCCAAATGTAAAATAAAGGAAGTATCTGACATGTATAATTCCTGTAGTGTGAAAAATTTCCAATGGATTAGTTTTCTTGAAAACATTTTTGAAATTCTTGGACAGAGATATTCAACTCAATCAAATACCTTTTAACCACAAATAGATAAAAGATGCCAGTACTAGTGTAAAGCTGAGGTTCTTATAGATTCATACATCTTATGGAGAGAGATGGGGCAAAAAACAGTTCTTTATTGGCCAACCTCACTTTCAGCTTTTTTATGACCTGGAAAAGATTATTTTAAATGTGACTTCTCTACTTCAGCTACCCAATACTCATCAATAACTAAATAACAAGAACCTACTGCCTTATCTAAAATTCTCATCCTATACTAAAGATAAAATCCTCCCAGAATCCTTTATTTTTGCCTATCTTGATCAGTAAAGTAAGTGACACAATGTATCTGTTCTATGTTTTTAGAAGCATGGGCAGAGAAGTACTATTGGTTACTGTATTGGCTTTTATACACATTAACTCATCTTGTCCGGTCATTCTATGGCTGTGTCATATTGCTCATATTTTGAAAATACTATCTTCCTTCTAAATACAGCCTTTAAAGATAAATGTTCATAGGAAACATTCAAATTTTGATTATAATTGTGATTTATACCACAATCTAAATTAGTTATAATTTCTTTCTCTGTGTTATTATGTGTATTCTAAAGACACAAAGATGCAGATGTGTCCTCTTCTGATAGTAACTATGTCAGATGAGAAAGTTCCTGTTACCTTACTTTGCCGTTGACATTTGGTACCATATCCTCCTTCTAGAGATTACCACAGGCTAGTGTCTGCTAGCTGAGGTCTGCAGAGGGTTTCTTACTCACCTGTTTCAATTAAATAAGGTGGTTTAGTTCAGAGAGTTTACATAGCAACTTTGTACTTGCTCATCAAATTTAGATCAAAACGCATTAGGAAGAAATCACACAAACATTTCTGCTGGCATAGCTTATGAGGCAGTAAACCTATTCAGACAGCCCAGCTACAGGTATGTGGTTGTGTGACGGCATTCTTGAGAGTCTGAGAACTTTGTACAACATAAACCACAGATTAAATAACTCCTATTCTCTTAGAAAACATGCCAACCACCCCTAAAAGCACCAGACGTACCAGAAAAAAAAAAGAAAAAAAAAAAAAGAAAAAAAAAGGCAGCTTCTGATCTCGTTTACATTCAGGCACATCTAAAATCTTAAACATTTAAAATGGTACTTTGCAGAATTACAATTAGTCAGATTTTGCAGTGCAACAGTCTGGATATGGACAGGTTTGTAAATATTGCAAATATACAAACAGCAGTCAAAACACTTCTTAGAAAGTTCAAGATGGCTGAAAGGTTTTGCAAGCTCTTTAAAATTCCCATTAACTCTATGTGAAAAATCCTTGCTTATTTGATAGACCCATGGAAAGCAATGGGAGTGTTGCAAAGACTAATGGCTGCATAACAGAGCTGATAAATGTGCAAGAGAGAATACAGCAATTTAAGATCTTATGCCATTTTGTATGTTGCAATTTAATATTCCAGAATTTATAATGCATATCTTTAAATACGTTAATAATGACAGAGTTGGAGTTAGTGCACATTGTGTTCAATTCTTACAAGAAAAAGCTTTAATCTGAAAATAAAATACATTGGGAAATTACTATCAAATAAATATTCATCTTGATGAACCTCCATGAGCACAAGAAAAATAGCAAAATAATCAATGAACAGGATAAATTCACTGACAGAAAAGGAGTATAATCTCCAATTATGGGATTTCTAAGCCTCCATTAAGTCTTTAAATCTTAACTTGCATTAACTAAGTTGCTGTGATTATACTTCAAACTCAGGAAACTCCACATGTCCAGTGCTTTATTGAATACATTTGTTACTAAAGACAAAGCAGATATATTTTCAGGAATAAATAATAAGTTTTTTTCTTTTAAGTTCCGCAGATAGAACTGCAAGTAGCACCTATGACTAAAAATCACATCTAGGTTGGTTTTTTTCAGAATCACTCCATAAATAAAGTACAATCTGAAATCATTAATGCACTAAAGCCACTCTTTTTATTTCATGGCAAAACTTTCATCCAGCAGAGTCAAATACCAGGACTCCCACTAAAGGCTATCATACTCAAGATTTCATTTCTAATCTATATATATTAAAATTAAATAAGTAAAAATAAAGAGGTAGAATGAAGGAAATGGAATAACAATGTTGATGTAGTGGTACTGAAGGGCCTCTGAAGGTTTTCTCTCACTTATACCATTTCAGTGGCCTTTGAGCCAAAAGGTGGCCACAGGAACGACCATACTGTTTTCACAGAATCATAGAGTATCCTTAGTTGAAAGGAACCTTCAAGAACCACTGAATCCAAATCCTGGTTCTGCACAGGGCAACTCAAAAATCACATCAGCTGTCTGAGAGAACAATCCCAAAAATCACACTTTGTGCCTGAGAGCACTGTCCAAATGATTTCTTGTTGGAACTGAAGACAGTTTAAACTTAGTTTCCCAGATGTAACAATAGTTCATTGTGTTTTCTATCCCTCAAAACTGCAAAGAGTAGTATTATTTACACTTCTGAAAACAAAAATATGCAAGGGTTTTTTTTTTGTTGTTCAGACTTTTACTCTTTGAAAATTAAGAAATTCAAAAATTGTGATGCAACATATTTTCTCCTTAAATTTTAATTTTAATTTCTAGGGGTTTTTTTCATGCCTCAAATTTTAGCATTTGACATAATACAAGGTTTTTTAAGATAGTTGATATCACAGAGGACATAGGATAAACTCTAGCACCTTCTTTTTATCATATTTAAATTTAATTTCATAGTATTTCAAACTGACAAGGACATATTTATGGAAACTTGAAATCTGTGATCCTTTCCTGCAAAGTTTTTCCTAAATAAAAAGTTATCTGTTATACAGAAAAGGGGTAAAATTGCAAATTTCAATATTACTGTATAAAATATTCTGTTCTTTCAGGCATTTTGAGAAAGTAGCAGTGGCGTTTTGTTGTCTTTCCTCATACACTGTTCTAATACCCACTAATACAAAATAAAGCACACTAATTATTTAAGTGACTGTGATGTGGGAGATACTGATTCTTCCAACCAGACCCTTTCACTCACAGACACCATACTCTAACCACTGCATATAAAATGGAACATATCTCAGTACTCTTAGCCTCTCTTCCTTCTGAATTTAGGAAATGGTAAATCACGTTTGGAAGTTACCCTTTGTTTCCAAATGTGTTTGTATAAAATAATTGAAATTTTTCACAAAAGGTATCATTTCCCCCTCCTCTGCATTGTTGTTCTTTTCACAAATTCCAAATAATATAATTTGCGTATTAACTACTAACCTCAGTTCTACGGTCAAAGAGATGAATTGCTATCTCTCATTTTATACCTGACTGGCAAGTGCAAAAACCAGCAAAAACACCTTTTCTCGTGTGTTTCATAAATTCTGACTGAAACGTAATATTATTAAATATCACAAAAAGAAAGTACAGTTAAAATTATCAGGACATGGGCCAAAAGTCAGCCAAAATTAGTACATTTTCACTATTCTCATAAGTAGTGGAAAGCCTTTTCACTGAGACTTGAAGAAATCAATATAATTAGACATAGGCAAAGACATTTGCCTAATTAGACATTTTACAAAGTCATGGAGATGGGTACATGAATGAAGAGTAAATATAACAATGCAGTTAAATCTGCAGCTCTGAAAATTCCACATCTAAATTCATGGTCACTGGAAGTGAGGAAGCTCTACCAGGATAAAGAAAATTCTGTATTTTTCTTGGGTTTTATGTCATTTTCCCAAACATGCACTAGAGACCAAAATCCTTTGATGGACCAGAACAGCAGTTCTTGCCTCCTAAGAGAAACAAGACATGACTTAGTGCTTTTAGTCCCAGAAAGTGTTCCCAATACTGACTTTTTATTTACTATCAAATTAAATACAAAATACCATGCATACCAGGAATACTACATTAACAATCTTTTGCATGCCTTAAAAAACTTAATGTAAATAGGATATTTAAAATGGGATAGCACAAATTGATAATTCAGTACTGATACTCAATCATTGAAATTAATTCCACAAAGAGGTCTCCCATTTGAAGAAGCTTTGAGTTGGAAATTGTCTTGTTTATTTTTAAAAGCAGCTATTATTGCCAATAGCCTGATTTGGCCTTCATAGATCCCATATATGCTTTGGAGATTCTGATTTATAAGAGCACATTTTTTTATTTTAACTCATGAGAGACATTCATGACTTCTGAAGAAATAGAGTGGGCTATGTCAAAAAACTAATGAATTTTTACCTTCCTTTTTACTCCTAAATGCAAAAAATCTTCTAATCTGGAAAGGAGAAAATGAAAACCATACAATTCTATGTGGAGGTAAGAATGTTTCGGAGTAGGACAGCTTTGCTTCAAAATTGCATGTAAATGCTCCCTTTTACACCTTTTAGCACTTCCTTTCCGAGGGATACTCTTCTGGCATGCTTAAACTGAATCCACATTACTGCAATACTTCTTGCACCTATTTAGCTTCTATACTCTCTTTATTGCCCATGACTTGCTTTGAGCAATCTCTGTATGAAGGAGGTCGATGGGGATTGAAAGTGGAGGGGAAGGAAGTCAAGGGTAATGTTCTTGTTCCAGATTCAGCATTATTTCTGAAATGACAGTTGGCAAAAAACTGTTTGCAAAATTAACTTCCAGAATCAGTGAGAATTGTGAATAGTTTTTGCAGCTGATTTTATCTTTTGGGGCTTTATGGTGTCCATGTAATGGGAACTAATGGTCTTGGGAAAAAAAAAAAGTTTTTATTACTGCAAGTTGACTTGCTGCCAGAAATTCTTCAACCTCAACTGCGCCTTGCAGTCAATCAGCCACTTGAATAGCCTAGACTTACAATCTTAGGAAAATTTTGCCTGAAGGCACAGTAAAAAAGTAACACACTTAAACAGTAGAAATACTTTGGTACTGCTTCTCTTTGTGAAGACATTTAAAAAAAAATCAGAAACAAAAAAAATTAAAAAAACACCATTACCTCTAAATAAATAATGAATAACTGGGAAAAGAGTTTTTTAAATGTAGTGGAAGTAAAAATTATCACATAAACAACATCTCATTACTCTTTGGGGGTCCTTTCCAATACATTTTTCACAAGAGCATTTATTTCACATGAGCGAAAATAATCATGGATGGAGGTCCTAATCTATCATGGCAGGTGTTAGAGAGCTTACTAGAAAGGGACTGGTAACTGTGCCAATAGCTAGCTAGAAATTCTAATTTTAGAAGTCTTCAGCTTTTCCCAAATTTCTTTTGTAGTATTCTGATCCCTGAATTGGATTTCACATCTGGAGTCCCTGCTTGTAATGTATTATTTGTCTGTCTGAAGTAACCCTTAAGGAGCAGTAAGTGAGTTGCCTTGGAAGCCTTGCTGTTGATGGCAACAAGGCTGGGTCCCCACCCTGAATTTCTGCTCTTTTGACTTAACAGCTACACAGCTGCCAAGAAGTTAATTGTGCTCAAACTCTTTGCTAGATTGCAACCCCTAGCAGTAGACCTGTGTTTTGTGTTCAGGTAGTTCGTGATGCTTCCTTTCTGTTTTATCTGCTGCACAAATTACCTTCACAATTGTATGGGTTTTGGCTGCGACAGAGTAAATTCCTCTTCTTACCAGCTTGTAGGGTGCTATGTTCTGGATTTGTGACTAAAATGGTGTTGGTAACTGTCATGATTTGACCCAAGCTGCCAACCACACAGCCACTTGCTCACCACCTCCCCAGGTGGGACAGGGGAGAGGATTGAACGAGTAATAGTGAGAAAACTCTTAGGTTGAGATAAAAATGGTTTAATAGGGAAAGCAAAAGCCATGCACACAAGCAGAACAAGGAATTCATTCACCACTTTTCATGGGCAAGCAGATGCTCAGCTATCCCCAGGAGAGCAGGACTCCATCAGGCACAATAGAGACTTGGGAAGACAGACACCATCACACTGAACATTCCCCACTTCCTCCTTCTTCCCTAGTTTTATATGCTGAGCATGATGCCATATGGTCTGGGATATCCCTTTGGTCTGTTGGAGTCAAAAGCAAAATGAAAACATCCCTTCATTATCAACACCGTTTCCAGCATAAATTTAAAACAGAGCCCCATACCAGCTACTGTGCAGAAAATTAACTCTGCCCCAGCCAAAACCAGCTCAATAGCTCAGAGATGTTTTAGTTATTGCTGAGCTTGCACGGTGTCCAGGTCTTTTATGCACCTCCCTCCACCCCACCAGCAAGGAAGCTAGGGGTGCACAATAACTTGAGAAGGGACACAGCTGGAAAAGCTGACTCCTGCTGACCAAAGACCACATGACATTGTGCTCTTCAGTAAAAGCCAGGGGAAGAAGGAGAAAGGGAGAAACATCTGGGATAGAGCACTTTTCTTCCAAAGGAGCCATTACACATGATAAAGTCCTGCTTTCTTGGAAATGGCTAAACATCTGGAAAGCAGTAAATTGATTCTTTATTTTGTTTTGCTTGTGTGTGAAGCTTTTGCTTTATCTATTAAACTGTCTTTATCTCAACCCATGAGTATTCTCACTTTTGCCCTTCTGATCCTCTCCCACATTCCACTGGGAAGGGAGTGAGAGGTCGGCTGCATGGTGCTGAGCTGCCTACTGAGGTTAAACCACAACAACAATTATACATTTTTATTTAAAGAAAGTTTTAATGACATCTACTGTGGGCTTGGAGTTTTTATTTTTTAAATAAAATGATGAAATTTTTCTATTGCTACATATTTATAACAATCAGGGCCTCCATAAAGGAGGCAAATTTTAATTACCACTTGGGATGCCAATTAAAAACTAGTTTGCTGCATTATATTAATTAACCTGAATATTGTAACACAGAAATGTAAAGAAACCAACAGCAAAGCTCATCAAAAGGCACATGCAGATGCACCATGGTGTAAAAAGAAAACACTAAAAAAATTCTGAAATAATGAAAAAGGTATGTTAAATATTTTCTGAATGATATAACCACTCTCTTTATAGCAGTGCTCTGCACTTCCATGTAAACACAATTCTATATAGAAATGTAATCAAGAATTGAATGACCAAGTTATTTAATGAGCAATTATTTTCCTTTAGCTGAAGACAGCAAACCAGCAGCAAGGTAATTACCTGTTATGATACATATAATTTTTTTGCTCCATACAAACTGTACTCTGAAAGATACCTATCTCCTCTCAAAAACCAACATATAACTACATTTTCCAAAGTAACATCACATGCCAAACCTGATAGTGTATTCCACCCATTAACATGAGATACTTGTAGCAAAGCTCAACAAATACATCTTGTCATAATTTTTACCACTTTTTATTTTACTTTAACCATTACAAAAATAACAGTTTCGTTATATTCAGTTCCTCACTTATAAATGATACTGCATTCCTTTAAGATTCTGAGTAACCTAAGAATTGGTCAGGTGAAGTTTGTGACTGGAAAAAGGGAAAAATCACACCCATTTTAAAAAAGGGTATAAATGAGGACCCTGGGAACTACAGAACAAACAGCCTCTGTGCTCAGTGAGCTAATGGAAGAGATCCTCCTGGAAGCTATGTCAAGGCATGTGAATGACAAGGAAGTGACTAGAGATACCAGCATGGCTTCATGAAACAAAAATTCTGCCTGACTAATCTGTGGCCTTCTACTATGGACTGGCCATGTTTGTGGGTAAAGGGAAGAGAAACAGACATCTTGTCTTCTGTAAGGCCTTTGGAACCACCCTACACAACACTGCTAAACTGGAAATATATGGTTTGATGGATTGGCTCATCAATGGATAAGGAATTGGAAGAATGGGGGCATCCAAATAGTTAGAGTCAATAGCTTAATCTCTAACTGGAGATCAACACGAAGTGGTGTCCCCTAGGAGTCTACATTTGGCCTGTTAGACAGTGGAAGTGAGCATCTGCAGCACCCAGATGACCCCAAGTTAAGTGGTGCAGTTGATCCACTTGAGGGAAGGTGTGCCATCCCTAGGGACCTTGACAGACTTGAGGACTAGGCCTGTGGGAACTTCAAGAAGCACAACAAGGCCAAGTACAAGGTCTTTAGCTGGGTCAAGGCAAACTGATGTATAGGCTGGGTGTTGAATGGATTGAGAGCAGTCTTACAGAGAAGGATTCCCAATTCCAATACCAATAGATATTGCTAACTATTTTTTAAACTGAAAGAGGGTAAATTTAGTTTACGTATCAGGAAGAAATCTTTCACATTGAGGGTGATGAGACACTAGAAGAGGCTTTCCAGAGAAGTTGTGGATGCTCCTCCCATGATGGCAAAGGTCAGGTTAGACAAGGTTTGAAGCAACCTGATCTAGTGAAAGGTGTCCCTGCCTATGGCAGGGCTGGGGTGGGATAGGTACTAGATGATCTTGAAAGGTTCTTTACAAACAAAATTTTTCTATGATTCTATGAATCTGCATTAAATATCACATGAGGTTTTGTGATGTATTTTGTGCAGGGTTTTCTTCAGATTTGTTTTCAGCATTGCACTGACAAACTATCGAATCCTAACAGAGCCAAGTTTTTCCACATTCTCTTAAAATTATTATTTTATTTATGCATATAATTTTGCTTGCTAAATCCTTGGTAATGTAACTGTAGTCAGTTGTTTTTAGTAAAGACTCCTTCAAAGTAGTGAACAAAGGAATAAATCTTAAATTCATGCACATGTGTGCATTCCCACGTTTCATTCACACAGAAGTAAGCATGAAACAAACTTGTGTTTTCTAGACAACCTGAGAGAAGAATAATGTGATCAGGAAACATTTTAGGTACTAGGTGCTGTGAAATAAATAGGTCACAACAGGCCAAATCAGATTGTCAAGGTGCTGTATCAGCTTGGACCAGCTCTCATCTGACAGTGATTCCACCCAATATGCAGGGAAAAAGGGCTTCATAGCTACACACACATTGTGCATGGCAAGTCCAGACAAAGAAGCCCACTCTATGAACTGCAGCTCTCCAGAGTCAAGTACAAATGGAACCCTCATTTCCTACTTAGAAAGGCTTCCTACTGTATTAAAAAAGAAGAAAATACACTGAACTCTGACTGCAAGTCTGTCTGTTAGGCAGCTTCCCTTAAGGACTATTGTACTTTGTTCAAACTTACAAATGGCAGCTTTAAAATACACAAAAGTGTTTAACTGTGGCACACATGCCTTAGTTTAAAGGATCAATACAATAAAGAATTGCTAATATGTATTCTTCATTAGTACAGTCATTGTATGCCAAACTGCTTAGTTTTCTTATGAACATCAGCTGCTTTTATAGATGTTTTCATTTCCATCTGCATTGAATCTTTTTTTTTTATACTTCATAACAATTCAGTAAAAAAGAATTCGGCAAGACCAGTAATTGGCACGTAATACAAACACCAATTTGCTAGGGTAAAAAATAGCAAAAGTAGGAAATTTCATAGAAAAATCATAGCCATTCCTTTTCTTCTTTTTCCTGCTTTTTCCAGCCCCCACTTTTCGGACACTGTCCTATGACACATGCAGGTTTAGTAGCACTAAATTCTTACCTAGCAAATTATCCTGGGTGCACTGCAATATATTTGAAAGTGCACTGCAATATATTTGAAAGTGCTACAAGCAGTAATCTGCAGTTATTTCCAGTACCACTGAAATGCATCTATTACAGTTTTCAATTCTCACTACCACCTTTCACTTGTATGAATTTTAGATTCAGTTCCCATTACACCACTGATTGCAATAAGAATTTTCCTTGCTGTCGGTATGGTGAATATAAGATAAAGATCATAGTCAGTGTAGTAGCTCCACAATCCATGATCTAAAATCTCAATTTCCATTAGGAGTACTGTTGTATGGAACGCACAAAACAGTCTTTGACTCTGTATGATTACAATAAATGAATAAAGAAATTTTACAGTAATACTAGTGGTAGAGACCCTAGTTGTGTTTCTCCATTATGTGAGAGAAGAACAGGGGTGAAGCTATAGAATCTTTTTCTCAGATTAATTATGAAAAGTCTATCAGTACTTCCAACATCTGCTGTGCAAAGAAAGCATGAACATGCTGAAAAGACTAGTTTTGGAAACAGAGTCCTGGTCTCCTCAGAGCAAAGCATTTGAAATACAAATATGGCCAAGTTGGGTGTCTTATCATAAAAGTTATGAAAACACTGGATTTTAGCAGACTTCAACTAAATATAATGAAAATTCATTATGCTCAGTGTTTTCATCACTGGACTTAATCTCTAACAAAGTCCAGACCCTTAAGCAAGTAAAAATATACTTTTCTATTAAAAATGACACTGAAGAATCCTCATAAGCAAGGCACAGGTGATATATTTCAATGCCGCTATATGAAGAAATAAAATGGACATACATAATTTTTTTACAGAAGTCAGTTCTGGTTTTTATTTTCTTTTTTTTTTTTTTGCCTTTTTTCTTAACAACTTCTCAGTTTCTATTTGCTTACTAGCTAAGAGAAAACAGACGTTAAGCGAAATAGCACACAATTATGTTTTTTACTGTAAGGTTAACAGACAAAATTCTTTTTGTGCAGTGCCAGTCCCAGATATTTTTGCCAACCTATATGTCCTTTCTTCCTCTTTTCAGCTTACTGATTAATAACCAATTCCATGGCCTGTGGTGGCATACATATCTGTGGTGGCATGCATGCACTCCATTACTATCTGAGATATCAAAAGTTTGCTTAATTTGAGACGTGGTTATGTTTAAAAGAATGTGAACTGTGGTAGCACATGTACATGAAATTGCATGCATTGCAGGAATGTTTCCAGTTACGTGACAGACGGTGTGCATCTTTCAAAGGAAGGGAGAAATACATAAAGGAGTGGCAGTTCCAAGAGGGGAAAAAAAATAATAAAAAAGAAAAAGGTTAAATAAATTTAAAAAGCAAATACTTTCAATGAGAAAAAAATAAACATAACTTACAGTTGACCCTGGCCAGCTTTAATTTATGGGGTGAAAATGGGACACGCTCAAGCTATCTTATACAACCATAACACTGAAAACCATACACACATTTAGGACTCAATAAGTGCACTATTTACTAGACAGGTATTTTCATAACTACACTACATGTATATCTTATTTCAGTTTAACATTACTATGACTACAATCAACTAATATCAGTTCTGAAAATATACACACACTGAATCATGGTATGCAGTGTCCAGAATAGAAATAAAAGCTTGTGAAATTACCTTGAAAACACTTCTGCAAAATAAACTTGATACAGTGGGTAGTATTAGAGACATTTTTTTTTCAATAAGTAAACACCATAGTCTTAGTACCTAACACCTCATCAATATTACTATATAATACTGTTAAATGTGGAAAATGACAGAAGAACAGTTAAACTAAAACATAATGAAGATGGAAAATTGCACAAAATGAAGCAATATGGAAAGAGCCTTGCTTATTTGTTCATTCCATAAGAAGTATGAAATTATTAAAGCAGCTTTGCTACTCAGAAAAGTCTCATAAAAGAGAATTTTAAATTGTCTTATGGACCTGATGACCTCTAGATTTGATCTGTTTCCTGATGAAATTTGCATCTTTAAAAAAAAAAGAGATCTGCTTTCTCCTCACACCATTCTGAAGTCTTTTTTTTTACTAATTTAATTCAAAATACAAAATTTTATCCAATAAAAAGATGACAGGATGACATTCTTAAAAGAAAAATTCTGCTTCTAAATGTACTTAGCAAAAACCTCATCTGCAACATTATTACATAAAATATTGCAGCCACATGGGACCAAATAGTTATTTTGTGAGTTCCATGGGGTGCTACAAAAACCCAGATGGAATTAGGCTTTACATCTTTGCAATTCATTTTGTTTTATACATTTTACGACAAAATGTTTTGATAATATCAAATAAATATAAAAAACTAGTTACTGATATTCCTTAAAGAAAATTAAACTGGGTCCCCACAGACTTGTTCAGGAAAGGCACAAAGAAAAAAAGAACCAACCAAACAAGGAAGTCATCGTTTAGTGCACTAAAGGTCAGTGCAATGTGTTGAACTCAAGGGAAAACCTTGAAAGAAATTAAGCAAATTTGAAATTCTTTGATCTCTATGGGAGCTGCAAATTCTTGGTGGATAAGACCTCAAATGAAGAATGTTTCAGACAAAAAGTTATGTTCTGATCATTAGCAAATACACATATTTGAACTCTCACAGATAGAAGTATTCCATTATAATGTAACTAAGCATATTCTCTGCATGATGTTTCTCATGTATTAAACATGACAGTGTAATGATTTGTGCTGTGTTATTTTTGTAAAATTATGAGCTGCACATTCTCACTGAACCAGTCCATGTCCTCTTCTTCAAACTTTCAAAATGTGTGCCAACAGCTGTTTTGTTGAGAAACTCTCAAGGCTTTTTTTTTTCCTTCTACAAAACCAGATACTTCTCTTTATTAGAGCAAAAGTTTAAAATGTGACTAAAAATGGGAAAATACTCTCTTGATTTAGTATTTCTGGGTGACTTTCAGAGTTTGTGTGATAAGAAATCTTGTATAGTTTGTGGACTTGGTAAAATTTCAAAGCAGTCTTACAATATATGACATTTGATTGAGGCTTGTTTTGTCAAGTTGTACCTTATTACCTTGAATTTAATCTAGGTCACCTTAATTCTACAAATTGGTGCTTACAGGTACAGAGAATGGGAACCGGACACAGGACTTGTACTTTTATCCAAAATATTTGTTTAAATTCAGTATAACATCCTACATATAGCAAATTATTTCCCAATGTTGCAAATAATAATTATTAATCATGGTTAAAAAAAATTTATTCATGTCAAAATTAATTTTTAAGCAGTAGCACATTTATTAATGAAGAAAAGAGCTAGAAGAAGGGGATGCCAACCAAGCTCTGGCTTTTATGGATGAAAACAGCATTTATGAGATGTGAAGTATACAACAGTATAAACATAAGACTCTTAAAAACATCAAGGTAAAAGCTATATTTTAAATAAATTTATGTCAAATAAAAGAAATTAATTATTATTATATAAACACCAAAAAATCCACATACGGTTTAATAAGTGCACTGATTTTCAAAATGCTACCTGCAGACTTGCTTGCTGAAACATAAAAAACATTTCACGTCGTGACAAGGCAAACTTCCTAACTTCTTTGATATCAGTTTAACTCCACTCTAATTCTGTTTGAAGCTAAATGTTGATTCATGTTTTTTTCAAAGCTGACTCTTTATAAAAATGTCTATCCTTGAACAGTCTACTGACACATCTGGCAGAGTCACATGAATGCAGACAGAATTCTCACTGAGCAGACATGTTTAAATGGAAAAATCAGCATTCTTAAATGTTTGCAAGATCCCTGGTAAGATGCTTTCTGTGTTTAATGTAAATATATCCTCATCAAAGAAGCAGGAATTTAACAAGGGGAAACTAACCACTTGACACACTAGAAGCTCATAAGGTCTGAATTTAGCACTATAGTAAGGTTAAGGTGTTCCTCACAGTGTGATAAATACTATTTAATCCACTATTTTAATCATCATGTTAGCTCATTAGAAATAATAGAGTTATGTTTTATTTTCCCAAAGTTTCTTTGAGCTGTTCATTCCATTACGAAAACAGATACTACCATGGAAATTGATATTTTCTCAATATAGGTTTTAACGCACTTATGCTTATAAAGTACTGACAAAAAAATTGCTTTGAGCTACACTAGTAAAAACAATTTTTTAAAAAAAATGGGGACAAATATTTCTACAATTTGTCTTGTACAACTAATACTTTGGGTTGTACAACAGACTTTTTTCTTCTCTTTACATAAGAAAACACCAATGAAATATGATAGACTATGCATCATAACCTGATTTTGAAATATAGTCTCTGAGTCTTCTTTTGAAAACCAGACTCTAACTTTCCCAAAACAGAAAAGGTTGCACCATTGCAAGAGACATGAAATATTCTAATCAGTCCAGAAATCTTAATCAAAGACATCTACAGTAACCTTAAGTTCGAGACCCACAACGTGCAAACACCGTGATCAAGTCCTTGTTAGCTTATTTACCAAGTTCTGTAGGTTTAGGAGAATAGAAATGGAAATGTAACTACACCAATTATCAACACTGGTTAATTTTAATGTTTTTCAGTTGGTCCTCAAAAAGTGTGTGCCAGTTTCCTCATATAATTTTGGTTTAGTTCAGCTGAAGAAGGAAGCATCCAATACACTTTGTGCCAAGGAGGAAGTCTGGATTGTTATACACAGTTACTTTTTCAACTGTAAGACCCAGAGCTGGATGGCAAACAATTTCCTGTACCGGCATTCCAGTATAAATAGAGTTATAGCGTCTAAATGCACTAAATATATCTCTAGTGCACAAAATTCCTGCTATTCACCAGCCTGTTTTTACAACAGGGGATGTCTGAGCCATAACAATCTGAGACACCCTACATAACATGATAACACTGCAGATAGAACTTCAGAACAGTGTAAGATTTCGTCTATCTTTTGCCATATCTGTCAGCCCTGTGTATCAGAGATACTGTCATACATGTAAAATGGAACCAGATAGACATGTGGGCAACCTAATCAAGTTTAATTGAGTTCAAATAGCAATTCAGCTTCTCAAAGGTCACTGTCTGTGTTACTGTGGCCTGAATAACTCAAATAATAAAGAATATCATAGAATTACAGAATTGTTGAGGTTGGAAGGTGCCTTGTGAGATCATGTAGTCCAACCCTTCTGTTGACACAGGGTGATCTAGAGCAGGTTGCCCAGAATCATGTCCAGGTTGGTTTTGAGTATCTCCACAAGCAGAAATGTCATAACCTATCAGGGCAACATGCACTAGTGTTTGACCACTCACAGAGTAAAAAGCTTTTTCTTGCATTTAAGTGAAATTTTCTGTATTTTCAGTTGTGGCCAGGGTCTCTTGTCCTATCAGTGGGCTCTACTGACAAGAGTCTGGCTGTCTCTTCTTTGTTACATAGCATCAGGTGTCTGTACGTGTTAAGAACCTCCTGAGACATCTCTTCCCCAGGCTGAACAGTCCCAAGTCATTCAGCTTCTTCTCATGTGAGAGAGGCTTCAGTCCTTTAATCCTTCTTGTACTGAAGAGTCCAGAACTGAACACAGTACTCAAGATATATCTCACCAGTGCTGAGTAGAGTTCACTGTCCTTGACCTGCTGGCAATGCTCTTCCGAAATGCAGCCTTGTACACTGTCCGCTTTCTTAGCTGCAAGGGTACACTGCAGTCTTCTGGCCAGTTTCCTGTTTACCAGGACTCCAAGATCTTGCTCTGAAGAGCTATATTCCAGCTAGTTTTATATGAGTACCTGGGATTATAATTCTCCAGGTGCAGGACTTTATATTTCCCCTTGAACATCATGGGATTCCCCTCAACTTAATTCTTCATCCTGTCAAGATCCCTCCAAGCAGCAGGACCTTTGTTGTATCAGTCACTTCTCATACTTTTTTGTCATCTGTGAACTTGCTGGGAGTTCACGTTGTCCTACTGTTGAGGTCATTAACAAAGGTGTCAAACTGTATTGGTCCCATTACCAATCCCTGGGGTACACTACTAGCTACTTGCCTCCAACTGGACGTCTTGCCACTTATCATAACCTTCTGGACCCAGCTGCTAAGCCAGTTTTCAATCTACATCACTCTCCACCTATCTAACCTGTGATTTGTCATCTTGTCTATAAGGATGTTATTGGAAACAGGGTCAAAGGTTTTACTAGAATCAATGTAAAGAACACTTACGGCTTTCTTGTTGTCCTCCAAGTTAATCACTTAATTGTAGAATGTTGGTTAAACATGATTTTGCCTTTGTAAATCCATGCTGACTATGCCAAATTATCTTCAGGTCCTTATGTCAGGAGACAGTTTCAAGGATTAGTTGTTCCATCACCTTCCCAGGGATTGGGGGGATTGACTAACCTATCTTCAAATCTTCCTTTTCACCCTTCTTGAAGAATATTTCACACTCAAACATTTGAATTTAATCTGTGTCTGAATTCCACTACAGATGTACAAAAAATCCAGGAAAACCTAGCAAAGTACACAGGCAATCAATCTGGCTATATAGCCCCCAACCAGTATAACCTCTGTATTTCATTAAATAGGTTTTTATTACAAGGCAAGGTTTATATTTAGTTGATATTTGTCTGGCATGAAAGCCATGAGGCAGAAATTGCTCCCATACCTTATTGCCATATAACATCATATAACCTGTACCCAAATCCATGTAAAATATTGTTTGGGAAAAAGAGAAACTCCAATCACACTAATACACAATGAATTCCCTAAGAACTTTTCAATTGCATGTCTTTGGGTCACCAGCCTAATAAAGTCTTTCACTCTCTTACAGCAGTACGGCTACCCTTAAAGCATAATGACTGGAAAAAAAAAAAGATTTATTCAAAATTTAAATAAAAATAATAGTCACTAGGATCCTTCACTTGGTGTCTTGATTGAAATCTTTGTACTGATGCATGTTTATATGTAAAACACACTTTCTCAATAAACATTGGAGCAGTGCTTTTGCTCCCCTTAAAAAAAAAAGGAAATTTATTCTCTTGATCTCTTTACTGCAGCATCTGATTTTAACAAACCACAGTATTTCACAGTGCTCACTAGCACTCTTGAGAATTATCTTCCTCCCTGGTATTGCTACAGCTTGGAGATCACATCTTCATGGGATCTGAAGCACGTGATTGGTGCCCTCGGGTTTTATGGTTACTTGTGTTGGCAGAGACTCTTCTCTGTCAAGTAACATTGCAGTTTAAGTGATTCTTTTTTCAATAAAAGTTGAAGCCTTGGTCTTTGAAACAATTGTTAGCATGCTGTATATTCTGCCTGCACCTTCCACAGTGGAACACGCATTGCCCTGAGGATTCACATGCAGGTTTAGTGTTCTTTTCCAGAGCACAAACTGTGCAGCCATTAATGAATTACATGACCTCCTTAAACGAGGTAGGCCAAATTGCACCCTCAAGTACACAACCAAAACTTTCATTGATTGCAGTCTCTATAGATTCAATGGGAGCTGATCTCAGATTTGTATCTGAGGGCAGAATGTGACCCAGTGCATCCATTAACTGGCCTTAGTCTGTATAGCTCTTTATCGCTTTGGGGAGGAAAGACACAGATTAATGGATGGAGAATCAAAGAGTGAAAAAACCGAGGTTCTTAAAGGTTTCTGATGAGCTGGGAAATGGAACACAATAACAACTTAAACAAAGATGCAGAAAAAATCCTCAAATATTTAAAAGGTTAGCACTTCTCATAGACAACACTTTGAAATTTAAAAATAATTATTTTATTTTATTACCATTATATTATAATATTATTAAAATTACCTTATATTTCAACTCAGGAGGAAAATTGCAATAAGGTTAGGTATGTTTTTTGGACAAAATATAAGGGTTTGTGTCAGAACGGCTTGGGTTGGAAGGGAGGTTAAAGAATATCTATTTGATATTTATCATCTAGTCTTGATGGATTTGGTTCTATTTATTTAAAGTAAAATAGCCAGCATGTGCTGCAGTTACTAAACCTTGTAAGGATTCAAAATTAAAATTCTAAGATAAGTTTAACTGCTTCATATAAAATAAAAATATCTTAAACTTTAACATAAGGTTTTGACAAAAAATTAGGTAGCTTAATGGATCCAGGTTTCTTACAGAAGTGAGTCTGAGTTATATTCTGTGCAATCTGGGATAGTTTAAAGCAGTTTTTTGCAAGGAGATTGCCCTAATAAAACATTAAAAGAATAAGAGTACATTTTGTGCACTTTACTCTCCTGAAACACTTAGGCATGGTGAAATCTAGACAACTGGCTACAGTCATGATCCCAGACAGAAAATTCTGAAGCTATTCAAAAGGGACATTTGGATAACCTACTTAAACCTCCTTTGTTTGGAGGACTGAAGTTAGATGATTTGATCCCTCATGGGTCACCAGGGAGCCAAACAGGCATTTGTGTGAAAATGCTTCAAAAACTTCCCTCTCACCCATTCTTGGATCGAGCCTTTAAAGCAGTAAATCTTGGAACAATAAATTAACTTGTGTGTTCATATTATGACACAGTGGATTGTTTCATAGCCTTGACGTAAAAAAATAGTCCCTGCTCATCCCAATAGATGGCCAAAAAGGGAAATGACAAACTCCAGCAAACTGGGGACCCTGTCAAAACCAAAGAGTTTGGTTTTATGTCTTTAACTCCCCTCTCTCAGGGTTCATTGTCCCCCACACTTTTCCAGAGGCAGGCACCTAAGACTACATGTCTTGCAAAAGGGAGATGAAGCAGGAAGGGCTGAGGCTGAGCTTTGCTTCAATGCCCACTGCTGCTCTAGAAGAGTGCTCAAGCAGGGAAAGCAACCCAGAAGCAAAGACCTCTTCCACTCCTTGTCAGAAAAAAAGTGAACCTGCATACTGACTCAGTGGCCCTACTGTAGTTGCTGGTTGTCAGAATCCACCCAGTTTGCTTTGCCATCGTTGTTATTCTACACTTGTATTAATTCAGAATGAAATAAATATCTGCAATATTCCACAGATGATGATCTACCTTTCAGACAGTATAAAAGTTTATAGGAAAACAGGACAGTTCTTGTCTGTCTTACAACCTATTCTGAATTTTCTGTTGCTGAGATGCAATGATTTAGGAAGTTGCATCACAACAGCGCTGAACATCTACGGGAGCTGAACACCAGGCATGAATATTTTCAATTAGAAAGGGTATTGGAGATAGAATTGCATTGAGTTATCATGGATTTTAAAAAGGTTGCTCAGGTTATTAAAGCCCTCTCAACAGCCACACAGCGTTATTCTCCATAAAAGGGAATAAACAATGTAAAAATACAAAAAAAATAAGTTGCTTTACCAAATTATTGGCAGAGTGGAGGTTTAGGCATTATCCTTGAGAAAAAAAGAATAATCTACTTTATTAGATATTGCTGACAAGTATTTCATATCTATTTTTTTATTCTTACTAATCAGAACAAAATATTTATCACACCCCATTACATTTAGACCTTCACCAACATTTGAATTTTAAGGAAACAAAGCATTATTACAGCCTTAACAACCTATCAAAAATAAAGCAACACCAATTTAATTGTTTCTGAGGATTGTGCTCAAGGGGAAAAAAGAAACATTTAAAAGCTTGTTATATAATGCATGTGGCTCAAGGTTTATATTTTCTGGTTTCAAACATAAACATGTTTTCAAAGAAATATTCATGTATTAAAGTATTTCCAATAGAATTATTGCCTTCAGTTTGTTTTCACACGAAATATGAGACTCTTTTCAAGTTAATGGATAAATTTGCTCATCTCTTTCTTTATTATCAGGCAAAGATAAATAAGTCTTTTTCATTCAATCTGCTGAGATAACTTGTGCCCATGCCGAAAGGTGATCTGTTCTAATCAACTTCGTGAAGTCTGATGGAATTACACTGAACATATTTCATACCTGACACAACTACAGAATGATACAGTTCAGGACAAACATTGGTGACCTGAATAATACATGACAGACAGATGACCGGGTGAGAAAAGTAATTTTTCACCTACACCACTTGAGTTTCTTTATTAAAGGCTGAGACATATTTGATGGAAAGAAGGCTGCTTTGCCAGCTAAAAGCTGATGTGTTTTATTAATAGCTCAGTCAGTATTCCCTTGCCATTTTACTACTTGAAACATTATTTTGACAATAAAATACTACATGTATCTAGTTTACATGAAAAGTACTATGGATAATACCACCAACACTGCTAAAGAGAAAAATAAAAAGTTAAGAAATTAAAGTTGTTAATTATTTAACTTTTAATTTTTAACAGATGCACATATTTTAAAATCAGAGTAAAAATTATCATGAAGGAGAAAGGGATGCTGGAAATAAAACAACTACATAATCACAGGAGAATATATCAAATATCTGTAATGGGTAGAAATTATGTTTCCCATGAGCTTGCAAGTAGATACAATACATTTAAAAAGAAATGTACTTTTCAAAGAAGTCAAGTAAATCTGGCCTCCACAACACAACTTTGTTTATGTGACTTAAATAGTGTTTTGCCAAGGAAGGTTAAGGTTAGGACAAACAATAATATCTTAGAAGCTGGCCCGTGAAAAGGTGGACTGCCTCAAATATTTCTGTTTTTGAAGCCATACCAAGTTTTATACTTGGCTGTATTTTTCCTCTGCATACAGCAGCCAGGACAAATAGTTTTCTACAAATTCATAGTGTGTGACATCAGTGATCCAAAGGCTAGACAGAGACCACATGCTCGTACTGTTCTAACTACTCTTGTTTCATCAACTTAACAAGTGGAGACCTTCCACACATCACTGCTATCATGAACTCTCAACGATCTCTTTTCTGTGCTCAAAGAAGCTTAAAACTTTAAATGAAATATCAGAAACTTCTTGTGTTGTTGTTTTACTTGCTGTAACAGAAGAACACACCATATATGTTTGAGCTACATTTCTTCAGTTCTTTTTCTCTAGTAGCGTTTTGAAGCTAATTGAATGCACATGTCATACTGAAAATCGTCTAGAAGCTGCTATAAGTTTAAATGCGAATACAAAACTGATCATGGACCTAGCAAGCAAATATCACTATATACTCATAAATATTTCACTTGAAAGAATAAGAGCTTGCTCTTGATACTGGAAAATGCACAAAAAGTTTACCTGAAAGAAACAAAACTAATTATGCAGTGTATGATATTGGACAGATTTTGCTAACATTAGAAGTGTCACATATTTATACAACATTTACAAACAGCTTTAGAGGTATAATGTTTAATCGAATTTAAAATAAATTAGACCCAACAGTAATTAGAAGTTGTCCTACATCTACAAATAGCTTTAAAATCCTCTGCTTTTCTACATATAAATATATAACACAAACACCGTTTTCCACTCAGGCAGATTAGCTTTTCAGGCTTTATTAAGTCGACTTTTCAGACATGAGTAGAACAACAGCAAAGAAATTATTTCCTCTCACATGGCCATAGTGCCTTTGTCATATCCTAACTACAATACAGATTCCCCCAGGAAGTAAGCCTCAGTATCTCTGATGAAGTCCACAGGCCCTCATAATTTGGATCAGTTTAGCTGAAGCTGAAGAAGAGGTCTTATTAAGCATAATATATAGGGAATTACCTGACAAAAGTTGCACAGATATACTTTTCCTGATCAAGTGTTTCAACAGCTGTTTGTAACATTATTTAATAGGCCAAAAAGATCATAATCAATAGTGTTGTGCAAAGATATCTTAAAGATAATATTCAGAATAATACTTTAGATCACAAACTCTTGTTGAGAGGAGATAGACTGCAATGCTCAAATGGTGAGAGGGCTCTCCAGATTCAGGACAGCTACTGGGAAATCAGTGACAAAATCTTTGGTAGGGGTTTTCAGGCTAATGCAGAACATAATATCTAAAAGCCCTCAGTGGTTTTCTGGATGAAAACTTGAGCCGAAGTCTCCTGCATCCTCAGCGTCAAACATAGGCACAAAGATGCACTTTTAAGTCAGAGAAAGAGACCGTTGGAAACCCCTTTTTTATCACACAAGCAAGTAAAGCCTAAATTGTTTCAAAAAGAGAATTCATTGGTTTCTGCATGTGTTCCTGTCACTGCTTTAGTTAAACAGACTGAGGTGCAATTTTAAAACTTTTGTAGCTTTGACAGTTCTTACCATAGCAGTCGTGCCATTATGGACTAGTGTTTTTTTCTGAAATGAACAGAGATTCTTCATTGTACAAAAATTATCAACAACAACAATATTTTATTTCTGAAGATTGGGCCTCATTCCTTCTCAGCAAAATGCAGATTTCTTCTCAATTTGAACACTTCTTTCTGGAATGGTACATTTAATGTATGTCTTTCCATGTGAACAAACCTGAGGTTCATTAATTGGGCTTTAGAGAGTTTGCAACAGCAGTGACTAAGCTGAGATGCCTATGATTTCCTCCAGAAATCAAAGAAATCTGGCATCAAACTCTCATGCCCAAACATGGGTAAGAAAAAAAAAAAGCAAAACTTTCCTAGCAATCTTTGGAACTCAAATTTTATCCTATTTTAAAAACTGAATTTATATATACAGCAGAAATATCCAAGTTCCTGTGAAGTAGACAAGCTATATTACATTATACCAAAGAGCTGGAGAGAAAAAGTAAATATTAAGTTAAAAAGTTCTTGAGAGCAATTTAAGGACCAAGCAGAAAGAACCTTCAGATCAAACCAGGCCCAGAAGCGTCCTGTGGACAGTCCTGGAGTACAGTACTGTTTTAGAAGTGCATGTGGTGATAGGACAAGGGAAAATGGATTTAAACTGAATGAGGGCAGGTTTAAATTAGATACTAAGAAAAAATTCTTTACTCAGAAGATGGTGAGGCACTTGAACAGGTTGCTTGGAGAAACAGTGGATGCCACAACCCCCAGTGTTCAAGGCCAGGTTGGATGCGGCTCTGAGCAACCTTGTCTAATGGAGGGCTCCCTACCCATGACAGGGGGGTTGGAACTAGATGATCTTTAAAGTCCCTTCCAACCCAAACAATTCTAAGATTCTATGATATGAAAGCATAGCTAAAATAATAAAATATGTACATTTACAAGCATAACAAAATGTGCCCATTGTTTGTATTTTCAATATTAGTCATATACCTTGGTGTTTGGGTTGGATAATACAAATATCCACTGGGCACGTTGACATATCTTTCCTTCTTTTTTCACTTTGGCCTATGCTGGTCACTATTTAGTAGTTGTGAAAATGTTTGAAAGCAGGAAGTCACAAGGTAGCCTCTTTCCACCTTCCATTAAGCATAGTGCTGTGCTATTCCAGACATAATCCCTACTCTATAAATCATTCTCTGTGTTACAGCCATCAGGTGCAAAGCTATACCTGTGCTATCATATTCCTATCACATAATAGTCCTCAGTTGCCATACAAGGAACAGTCCCTACTCCCTCTTCACATGATGGCATTCAGCCCAAGATTTGTAGAAGTTTCAAGTTTTTGGTCATGACACAGCTTCATTTATGTTACTGAGGACTGAGTTCTGACTTTGTATCAGAAGCAAGAATAATATTACTGATATATAAAAAAGTTCAGGTTATTGTAATTAAAACTCTCTATTTGGAGATGGGAAAGAAATTTTAAAAAATGTTCAAAGAACACTTTGTGTCCTTTCCTCCTGTTGATCAGCAAGATGTAACAATCTGTTACCATACAGTTACAAGTTTAAAACTTGTCTTCAACAAGTGTTGAGATCTTCAGAGTATTACGCTTACAAGTAGGCTGTTATTAACAGACTCCAATATAGAACAGTGGCTGAACCTCATTTCTCAAGATACTTCAGTGATTTTTTGCTTCTATGGGGTAGTTTAAAGCTTTTAAACAGGAGCACTGAAGAGCTTCATCAGAGTTTCTCTTCTTGGCAGAACTGAGCTTATTTACCAGGTTACTATTCCTATCTTTTGATTTTCAGCTTTCATGTTTATTCTTTCCAGCTCTAGATTTGGGGTTGACTGACCTTCACTGTTATACACTACCAAGAAACTCACTTGTGCTGTGTACCAGAACCAGAAATAGTAAGGAACTGTGTTACAAATTCTTTAGCCACACCTGTGGACACTTTAACCAGTAGCTACTTACATACACAACCTCAGGGCAATTGTCTAGCTAAAAGGGATTCAGACTAAACTGTGAACTACAAATTGTCTTTTAAGTCTGTCTTCATCAGTTCAGTGGAGGAAAATCAAACACCTCTACTCTTCCTTTATAAAACATTAAAATGCTTAAAGGCTTTCAATATTCAATCAATAGATACAATCTAACATGTAAAGCAAGAAAAATAGTAATGCTAGATGCTCAAGGAATACCAGGTACGTTATGCAAACTGTTCATCAAAACACTTGCCAAAGAAAATCACAATCTTTTCCAAGAAAATTTGTAATTCCTGCTCCTAGAGTTGAAGAATGACATTCTCTTTGCTGATACAGCCTTTGGTCTTTCTAGCTGCCCTCAATCTATACTAAGCAAGCAAATAAAATTAAAATTACAAAAAGTAAATGAATAAAGTAAATTTTCCATTTCCATTTCTCCTAGAGGGATTCATGTTACATATATTTGATGTTTCTTCTCTTCTTAGGAATTAGTTTTCTCTTCCTGATTTCTTCCTCCCAAGAGTAATGTTCAGATTACTACATGCCAACATTTGAGAAAGAAAATCTAACCCATAGTATAAATTTCTACAGACAGACCAGTTATCCCCATAGTGGATGTCATGCCATACAAACTCTTTTTTCTCTTTTCATACCGTTTTTGGTAAACATAATTTTAATTCTATTAATTCTGCCATTTATAATAAAAGCATTATCTTCTGAGAAAGGATATAAAAATAACTACTACTACAGAGGGCTAGAGGCCAGAAAAGGAAGGGGAGAAAGAGACAGAAAAAAGAGGTTAGGCATTCAATTGTGCTAAGAGGATATAATTCCTAAAAACAGGGGATTAAATTCCTAAAACTGTAAATATCACAGATAATTATAAAAGACAATAGAAAAAGCTCTGATAAATAAACAAAAAATATTTACCTATTTAAATAGCTAAATTTTCAGTTGTTTACATTGTGGGCCAAATTATTCTCTATGATGTAGTTCTGTTGACTTTTATAAAAGTCAATAAATCAAACTAACATCAAAACATAACTGATAACAGTAATTGACCCCTTGAAATCTATTACCTATTTAACCTTCTTCTCTCCTTTTGACAGGTAACTATAATTTTCAAGAATGTAAAGACAATTTTCATATTTGAATGTAAACAAAATCACTGTAGAAAGAAAATACATCTTTTTATTCATCCCAAATTTGATAGCACAGTGCAAAAACACCACATAAAATCCCTACCTAACAAAATTTCACTCTAAAAAAAGGTTACTTCTCCCTTTTTTATCAATTCCTCAAAGTGTCTTGTTGATTTAATGGAAGACCAGCACAGAAATCATCTAGCCTTGCAGACTGCCTACCAAAGGTGCACAGCCCTACAATTCTTTCTGTAAAATGTTCTGCTTTCATTCCAGAAACAGTATTGTTTTTTCTTTCTTTTTATTCCTTTCTTGTTTCCCTAAAATCTTCTACTCCCTTGATATTTAGAAGCCTATTCTTAATATTCTTAATTCAAAATAATCATGATTGAAATTAACATAAACCCAGAAGTGATACTAACATCAGTGAATTAGTGGAGAAGGTTTCACAGTGCACTTTAAGCCTTCTCCCTGTTGCTTGACACAAATATGCCATTCAGACCACAGTAAAGCTTTAGGCCACCATGATAACAACAGACATATATATGTTGATTTCTCTGAAGACTTCTCCCTTAGGCCTGGTTTCTTCCTTATTTTTTATTATTTTGTAAAAATTCCATGGGTTTTTTTAACTAAAAATGAAGCATCTCTCACATTTTATATGCCTTTCTCAAAATTTAGAAGGTTTCTATCATCTGGTGTTCAATATACACAGCTAATTCCTGTCTCAGACACTCTAATTTCTTCATAATTTTGTTTATTATTTTGCTTTCATCTTTATGTGTATAACTTTCTATTTGATACTTAATAAATTTTATCCTGCTTCTACTGCTTTCAGTGCTAATATCATGCAGTTGTCCATGATATTCTGTGCCTTTCCTTTGACATGGCCATCCAACATTCAGAAACCCACAAATTTCCTCAGTACACTGTGATTTTTTTGCAGGCACGAACCAAGACATTTACTTAAACAAGGCTGTTAAAAAACACAAATAATAGATTCATTGCGTCTTTAAAATAGACTCTGTATTCTTAAATTCTTTGCTTTTTCCATGCCACTTTCAATTCTTGTGTAAAATTTAATCAATCTGTCCTCAAGGCTTCCAATTCCTCTTTCTTCTTGCCCAAAGATTTCAGCAGCAGAGCTCTTTGTTTCAGGATATGTCTCATAATCATGTTTCTCTCAGTGTTTTCATCTTCACATAGCACTTTAACATGTTAACAGTAATGTTCTACAACACTTTGTATACTAATTTCTCTTTCAGTCCCCTCAAATCAAAACCTTGTCCTTCTGGAGACCTCATCAAACAGAATAACCTACTCATAGCCAAAACTTACTCCTTAAATGTATTTTCTGGTCTTTATTAGAGATGATACCACACCAACAACATTCCTTTAGGCCAGTTCTCTGTAGAGGGGAAACCACATCATGTCTAATCTCTTTGCTCTAACCAGGATGGTCTTACTCATGTCTTCTGTCTTGTCTGCCAAGGGAGCACAGGAAAGACTGCACGATGGACTGAGCTGTCAGTGCGGGTCTTTCAGTGTCCTTCTCCACATTTCTTATGCATGTATTATGGAAACTGGATTCTTTCATACACTCTACTATTCACTGAGACATTTAATAAAACTTCCAGCCAAGTTCCAGCAAAATTGTATTATTTGAGTTGCACAGATAGTGGAAGAGATTTGAGATTTCCTATTATTTTTCTATGCTCTTCTGGTTTTGTAGATAAGAGGGTTATGTGATTGTGTGCAAGTCCAGCGTTTAATACAACAGACACTAAATTAAACCATATATTTGAAGTGATGCATAAGTTATGTAAATGTCACATTTTAATGAACGAAGTCTCTATCCACAGAAAAACACATGGATATATTCAAAGACACTATACACTGCAGACACGCTCTTCTGAGCAACATGGCTGTCAGAAGACCAGAGTTAATATGGAATTTGCAATATCATTTTAAAAAAAAAGGAAGGAAATATATACATTGGTGAAGATAGATGCTTTTCCAAAAATTTATTCTAAGAATAAATTTTATTTCTGGTGAGATTTTCCCAAAATTATTCCTGAATATTTTATCACTATAGTACCTTAAGGAGAATTACAAGAAGGTTACGGTGACCTAAACATTTATTTTTTTCCTATCCACAGGATGGGCAATGGAAATGGAAATGTCCATTCCACACATGAGCTGGAAATGTTTCTGTTTGAGGAAATATTTGCTTAATTTTATGAGCTGTAGCTACATTGTTAATTCAGATCTGGTTCTTAAGTTTCCAGGATAAGTGGTCACCTCAGGCTAATACTCTATGCTGTAGGTCTAGTAAATGAATAAATACAGCTTTACACTATACTATACCTGCCAGCTCTCAAACTTTTCATCTGATACATAGTTTTATTGAAGTATTTCTAGTCACAGCATAAAGTCTTGTATTTATCTCAACTTGTATTCTTCACCTTCTCTTCTGCTGTATGTCGCTTTTCATGCAGTTCTTGGATATCCTGTTTTAAAACTCAGCACACCCTGAAAGAATGTAGATTTTTTTTTAGCTTAAAGGGAGAAAATTTTTAATTAAGAGGTGTAAATCCTTCTGTTCCACATATTTTTAAAAAAGGGTTAGAGCCAACACTCACAATTTTCCGAGAACTATCCCTCCAGCTACTGTGTGTACTACGTAAGGGAGTAGAGCCAGTTTTAGCCACTTATGAAACTCAGTGTATTTGCAGAGGGGCCAAATACAACAATCAACTGTATGAACTACAGAAACCTTCAGCAATCCAGTGGTGAAACAGCTGGATTTGAGCCATTTTTCCATTTAAATGTGAGGAGAATAGTGGGACTTTTACTCTTTTCGCTCTGAGCTTGCAGAAGTTTCCTGTGTATATTTTCTTTATTTAAGAAAGTTTTAAAAATAAAAGATAAAAAGTAAGAAAAACCACCCAAAACAAAAATATAAACTGCACCAGTAAGTCAGTAGCTAGTTATGTCAATGGGAAGCTCTTTCATGCCAAAAGTATTTTTGGGAAGTCAAATAATCCTGGCTATGCCAGACATATAATTTTTACCTCTCTTTAGCTAGATTAAGATGAAAAGTTGACATCATATAATTTCTTTCTTCTAATCTGAGGGAAACAGCAAGCCCCCCCCCCCGACTCTGGTTAGGTCCCAGTGCTTGAGCATAGCTCACCACAATATATTTATTTACTTAACACAGCTTAAGTTTGTGAGAGTATTGTAACTGTAAAATCTGAAAACATAGGTGGGTAAAAAAACCAGAAAAGTATTGAAATCCTTTCTCTTCCAACACCTACATTTCTTCCAAAATCTCCGAGGAATAACCTTCTTAATTTTCTTCATGAAGATAATTTATGTTGACATGAGATGTCTTTCTTCAACACTAGTGAAACCTGAGCTACTAATTAAAAGCTTCTTCTTTGCCCCAAAATTCAGCAGAGCTGAACCGGCAGTATTAAGATTTCAAAGGGAATACACAGTGAATGTAACAGGAAAAAAAAGAAAAAAATAGTGTGCTCCCAAAATTAAAAAAAAACAAACAACAAACACACAAAAAAAGACTTCTGCAATGACAGAAGCAACATAGGAACTGTTACTGTGGCATGACATAAGATTTTTGGGATTGTTCTATGTTAAGCAATCCCCATTGACCTGTATTTTTTACATGTTTTTTACAACCAAGTTCCTGATACTCAAGTTTAAGAATAAAGAAGACATTTCAAAGTTCCCTCAAATCAGAGCGAGACACTAACCACAGATTTTGTCAGTTTCAAAAGCAAACTCCAAGATCAACACATTTCAAAACATTCTCAATGGTTTGTCTGTCTACAGTTGGATCAACCCATTCTCATAATTTGTTTGATTTTTCTTATTGTTTGGAAAGCAAAACATGAAAGATTTAATGTAGTCACACCTGCTAGTTTTACTAACTTTATAGAGCATTTGCAATTCATTTTAGCTGTGAGGTTGACCAAATGTCATCATCTGCTCTATTCGAGATATATTCCATCAAAATAAACAGTCATATAATGAAATTTGAGATCCAAAGTACTTTCATGTATTTTTTTATTCTGAGGGAGTAACTCCTCAAAGCATAACTGCCAGTCAACTATTCTTATTCTCTCTCTCTCCTCTTCCCTTCACCATAACGTAGCTTAAATATATACCAGTAGGACACAAGGACTCTTGCCCTCAGACTTCAAGATCTACCTCTGTTCATGACATGCAGCACTCACCAAGGCAACACAAGACCCTATACAGCCCTTTGTTGGGACATATGGACCAATGAACAATCATGTGCAGTATTTTGTATTTTAAGGCTTCATGACTGTACTAGATCATCCAGTCTTATATCCTCTTTTTATGTGGGACCAAACACTGCATACCAAGTGCACTAAAAAATGAATAGTAAGTATATTGGCTGTATAAGGATTTGATTTCTATTGATTTTCACAGTTTTCCTTTTAATTTGTTTTCTCTGGATAGATAAGAAGTTTCAAAAACACTGGGATGACAGATAATGTTCACCAGTAATAAGTAAAGATTGCTGTTCACTCTAGTATTTTTTCCTTTGGAAGATTACTGTTCACTCTAGTATTTTTTCCTTTGGAAAAACACAAGAAAAAAATTTAATTCTTTGAAAAAAAACCCTAAATAATGAATAAGGACTAAGATTTCCAAAGTATCTCAGTACACAATAGCTTCTTTTTAGGCATCAAAAAGAGCGTGAATTTCCTGAAGAATACCACTCCTGATAAGCAAACCAAATGCAAGCCCAGATGTCTGTGAGGATTCAACACGTCCACTGAAATTTCCCAAAGATGATGAAGCAGAACATAAACAAAGAAGGCAGAATGAAGGAGAAGAGTTCCAAAACGCCACAAAAAAAGATGCAGATTTTTCAAAAAATTGTTTAAATCTCCAACAAAATCATCAAAGCTGTGAACTGGAAAGGGATGCAGGGATGCAAACTACAATGGTCTTCATGAATGCTGTGGTGGCTCAGATGAACAGTAGCCAGAATTAAAAAAAACATAAGGAAAACTGTTGAGTTGCAGTGTGACAAATTCTGCCAATACTGGCCTCTTTCAATAGCCAGTTCAAGCTATGTTAATGACAGCTAAAGCATGACCATTTATGATCCTGATAGAAGAAAAACTACGATGAGTTATACTCATGACCTTGCACATAAGGGTCAGACTGGAAATGATTTGGCTTAGGTGATTGTCTCTTCCGAAAATAGTAGGTTTCTAACTAAATCCTAATAATGCAAACATAAAGGCTGTTAATGTACTTATTAGCCATCACAAAATGCATTTCACATTGGATGGTTACAATACATTATATCAGCAGCAATCACACCTCTGTAATAACAGTAGCAGTTCATTTAAGGAGAGCAAGTATAGCTCTTCTTCCAACCCATTATATGAACATGATGAATGGTGATGGCACTAGACTCATATGGGAGGGAACTGGAGCTGGATGGTGAAAGAACTGCCTTTGTAAAAAATGGATGGAGTAGCACATGTATAGGCATATCTGGATATACTCAGGTATGAATATTTGTAACCAGCACAATTAAAAGATGCCTCCAAAACCAGACAAAGGCAGTTTAAATTTGAAGCAGAAAAAATCCTCAAAAAACCCATATTCAGTTTTAAAATTAAAAGACAAAAATAAAAGGGGGATGGGAATAAAAGTGAGGAAATATTAAATGAAACATATTTTATCAGGGAATAGCTCCCAGCATTAAAACCAGCCACTTCACAAGGGTCAGTTTTTCATAGTCTTCAAGCCTGAGGTTGGACTCACTATATAGTGGGTGATATTTGAACAGCATATAAGGCTGAAATCCAGGTCTTCTGCCTCAAAACTAGATGAGAACTATGCTGTTATTTAGTTAAAAATGGATGGCTGTAACAACAACAAATTTGTGGCATAACAAGTGGACAAGAAGAATAAGATTATTTGAATTAATAAGTATTAACTATAAGGATTTGGCTTCCTGTTCAGAAGATGTTATAATTTACAGAGGCAAGGAGGACATCAGAATGCAGAGGCTTATCTTCTGCTACCACTAAAGAAGCTGAGCTCTGAAGTTGGTGTCTCTGAAAAGTCCACATGGTTCTGGAGATTCATAGGGATCACAAACCTCTTCTCATGTGAGAGGACAGTGTATATTTTACTGACAACAAAGTGATGAGGAGCACAATTGAAACTTTGCAAGAGAAGGAAGGGAGAAAATAAACAACACTCCTACTTAAAGACAGAGGTGGAGTAGCCAAGGTGGATTCTTTATGACACTCAGTGTCCCCCAGTGCTCCTCTGTAATGGAGGCTCATTTCATACTGACTTATCTTTTCTTCTTTCCATAATTGTTTGTGCCTTTGTTGTCAGGGATAAAAGGTTAATGTTTTATAGATTATTTATGTTAATAAATATAATGCTGTCTTTGTGTAGGTATTTCTTCATACAGAGGACTTCGTCCCTTGAAATGATTGTTTCCCATAATCCTTGCAAAATTCAGGATAAAATTGATAAAACAACTGTCTCATTTGATAAATTGATGAAACAACTCTCATATGCATCTGCACATATGTCAAATTCTTAGCTAGTATTACCTAAACAATTGAGAGTTTTAATAGCAACAAGTACTGCACTGTGCATGCAGTTGGAAAACAAAGCCAGTAGGGAGAACACCATATTTTCTGATTTTCATATTTGAAAATACTATATATCAGGGCTTATCACAGACTTGGGGATATGCACTGTCAGGCAGGACATTTTCTAGGAAAACACATGGCACTGATTAACCCCAAGGCCCAAATGATTTAGCAGTGCTTCTCAAGTGACTCTGCACTGTGGTACGGCCCTAGTCTCAGAAGGAGACCCTATTTCACCCTCTGCCACTTGTGTCTGTCAGACATCCACTACTGTTCACTGCAGAGTACATCTTCACCACTCAGAATTTGTAAGAAATGGCTCTGAAATTTGGGTAGGCTTAATTAATTTTCTCATGGGCATTACATTTCTGCAATACATTATATATCTGCAATCATGTGAATGAACAGTTCTTTACAGTCTATTTTTCTTCAGAATATGTATTTCAAAATCATGTAGTGGAAACCCAAGTCATCTATTAGAAATCTAAAGAAAAAAATAACAGATTATTTTTCTCTAAGAAATAATTTATATATTTCCCCCACAATGCAGGATTTAACAAGTTGTAACAAAAAAAAGAACAAAACAACCAAAAAAACTTAAGAGTTTGCATGCTTGTATTTGTTCTTATGCAAAGTAAAATAATTTGTATACAGAGACTGAGAACAAGCTAATATAAAATAAATCCTTCCTAACTGCTTCAGCAAGTTCTACCACTAAACTTCACTTTAAACCTAAACCAGAAACATATAGACATATGCCCACACAAAGGTATTATCATCAATAACAATAATAAAAACAATATTATTTGAGACCTAAAAATTGTTGAAGGCAAAATAGCTCAAATGATTCTTCATGCCTTTCAGGCACATCTGAATCAAATAAGGTAATTATTCTTTAAAATGCTTACACAAAGTCTGATTTGCATGCTAGTAATTGCTATGCCTTGTGGCATCTAGCAATTGACACAGCAATGATTTTAATTATTGTAATTTCATCAGTATAAATACTTCAAAGTTATGCAAATAGTACCTCATAATCCACATAGACAGTTCAGAGTATTTGATTTACTAGTCTTGTAAGGCTCTTTGTCTATGCAGTTTACTCTCAGATGTGACTGTGCATTGCAATTGAAGCCTTTCACTCACATCAAAGCTCTAAATCATAACAAGATGAGCTAATTTTACAAAGACTGACACTTCAAACATTAACTTGCAAATACAATTATAACATGAAATATATAAAGGACTTTACTAGGATATCATCTGGCATGGATACCTGCAGCTAATCATATCTAATGTTTTCTATGACAGTGGTAAGCAATGATATTGCAAGGCCAAATGCCTTGGTGTGAACAATTACAAACAGCCACTCTTGCTTCTGAACAGCTCTGTGTATTCAAAGTATATTTGAAAAATAAAAACACAGTAGTTCTTTTAATAGTGTAGGGGAAACACTGTTCTCATTACTGTTTCTGAAATGGAAAAATAAATGTATCACAGGTGACATTTTCATGTCAATAATAATGCAAAATATATCTGAGTGAATGCACTTAAAATCAATATTTATGACAATTAAGGGGGGGGGGGAAGGTTGTCCTGTCATCAACTTATCTTTTATTTACAGAAACCTTTCCAAATCCATGTTTCAGGCCAGATGTTTAGGTGCTGTAAATCACAGCTTTCAATAAATCTTAGACATTTAAACACAACTCTTTTCCTTTAGATACCAAGTTCTGCATCAAACTCACAAACAAAAAGTTGAATATCCATAACAACAAATTTGAAAACCAATGTTGACCGTCAATATTTACAAAGCTGTCCCTAATACTTGTTTTACAGAAGAGCTGAAGTACAGCACTAGTTATCCCCAGTTCAAGATCCACGTGCGTTGAATGAAAAAAGAATTAGACCTGTTGCTTTTTTTTCTTTCAGTTGGTTTAGATTACAGCTTGCCCCAAAAAGTAAAGGTAACCAAAACTGCAAGAAGGTCACGTGCAAAGAAAAAACTTCATGGGTGCTCTGCATGCACAGGTATCTTGGAGGGACTTTGATGCCTGACCTGACAAGCAGTACGTATTGAGAGAATGTGGTAATGGCCAGAGGTAATTCACTAAATGAGGATGTAGTGGGCAGTTTAAGGTAGAAACGACATTACAATCAGAGATAAATTTTCTGTAACAGAAAACTACAAAAGCATTTTTACAACTTCCTTGTAAAAACTGTCATTGAATTTCTATGTTTCTTATTGATTGCATAACATTTATAATTTAATCTTGTAAAGGAGAAAGTAGAAATAGAAAATGGGGAAAATAAGAACTCTCAAAATGAAGAAATAGCCTTTATATAAGTAAACTTAATTTGGGAAAACAGATCTGAGCCAAAATATGAAGAAGGCATGTTTGGAGAAAGTATATAGGGAGCAATTAACTCTAATACTAAAAGAATGAGAAAACATCTGATGAAAAATAGGAGAAAAGAGATTTAAAGCAAACAATTTTTTTTAAATGCAATGTGTCTTTAAAAGGCAGAAATCACTGCCTTAGAATTTTTTAAAGGCAGATGTAATAAATGGGCTAAAAAAATACTAATTTATAGAAAAGGGGACTGTCCAAAAGTATAAACACTGGCTAAGATTCAAAGGCTGACCCAGGAGGTTCCTAAGGGACTAAGTGATTGAACTAGAAAAATACTGCCTCCATAATCACCACTTCTCTTTTACTTGTGAAGTATTTGCTACCAGCCACTGTCACAGAAGGGAAACTGGTACAGAGCAACTGTTCTGAGAATTCAACAAAAGTCAGTGATTGTAATAGTTTGCAAAATGACAAGCATATAAAATCACAATCTGTAAAAATTAGCATGAAAACAATGTATAGAAGAATGTATAGCACAGTCTGTTTGTGGAATACGTATTTATCTGCTTACACATTTAAATGTAACTTTGGCTCCCACTATTGCTCCAGCAGAAACAAGAGGAAGCTGACACAGGAAAAAAGCAGGATGTCAACATCAAGCATTTCAGCCAGTTGTAGCCTACGCAGGTAAGGAATGACTTGCAAATCCACCTCATGTAAGAAAAGGGAAGGAATCACTTGAAAGGAAACACAGAAAATCAGACAGCAGCATGAACAGCTAAATAAATTCCACACAACAAACAATGAAACACTGAATGATAACAATGTTGAATCACACTACATAAGAGCACTGTGATGGAAGTGACATACGAATGGAATCACATGTAAGAAACTGAAAACATCACAAACCAGAATCAGTTTTACATTTGATACCAGCTGCAATTATTCCAGATGTTAATAATTTTTTTTTCTTCTTTGATTCATTGGCTCACACCTTCTTATTGTTTTAGTAAGTTTCCTTCAGTTGATGAGGATATTAAACAGTTTAATAAAGTAAAAAATATTTTAGTAGGAGGAGGTAGCCTCATATATCTCTCCCAGACTTTCATGTGGCAGCAAAATTATTAGTAATTATAAGTATATAGCTGATTGTTCAATATCTGTTTCAGTCCAAACTACAAATAAACACACAACATTAAATTAATCCGAATGTATTTCACACCTAAATCTATATTCACACTTCAAAGTGGTTTATTTTTTTTACATGTCCTATCTGCTTTCAGCACTAAAATCAATGGTGGTTGTATTAGGCCACCATACAATTTTTGATGACCTGGATAAAATTATCTGTTCAAGAATTCTCACTATTGTAAGCAACAAAATATTTTTTATCTTATAGAAATACGGAAAAGATACAAAAAAATATGTGTAGATTAGATGACCCGAACTATTTTGCATCCCAGCAAGAAGTCCTTCAACAGCAAATGCAAAATGGAGTGGAAAAGTTCTATGGGAAAATGTTGCTGTCCGTATCACTGCTGTAACAAAGGGTAGAAGTCACTGCATTTCTATAACTCCTTCATTGGCACTCTTCCAGCCTTTATAAGTTTTTGGAAAATAAACCAAAACACTGTTACTGCCAGACTAGCACTAAGAAATCAATATACACAAAATATAATTTCCATGCAACTCAAAGGATGTGATATACATACTTGTGGTGTGCTTTTTGGGAGGGGAAGATGTATGACTTGCTAAAATGTACTAAAAAAATCCACAAAACCTAATAGAATTCAAGTTTAATTTTTAACCTCTTGACTTTACTTTCTGTTAATTAACAATGGGATCCTATCCAAAAGTATTTGCACAACATTCATTTGCTAATAAATTAAATAATCTCAACTATTTCTGGGAACAGTACATCCTTATAGTCTGAGAAGTATGTGTTCCAGAAATACTTTTCTTGTAACCATTAAAAGTGACTTGGAGCGTGATTAAAAACCATGTAACACTACATTCAAATTAAACACATTGGTAATTAGATTCACATGTGTTTAGAGCAACACAATAAACCACTATGCACACAAATATTTATATGAGGAAACCAAAGTAAACAAGCAACAACAGAAAGAGAACAGGATGGAAATTGAAACATTACAGTCTTTATGTTATACCACACAGTACATTGACACTTATAAGAAGAGTTGGCGTTCAGTATTGCAAAGTATGCTACATTAATTTATGAAGACTTAAAAGAATCTGTTCTTCCAGCTATGGTGAAAACCACAAGCTGAAGTATTAGTAATTACAGCATCATCTAATGAAAAAGAAACCAGACCAAAAAACCCTGTTAAAAACTTAATTTTTTCCTTGTTTTACTCTACAGATCCCAGTAAATGTTTCAGTTTTTGCTCAAAGTCACTTTGTCTCACATCAGGCCTGAGTGTATTAAGTTCTCTGATTCACTTATTTGAGGAGAGGAATAGTTGAGCCATTGCCAGCATAGGTCAGGAGATCCATGTAAACCTGGTGATCAGTAATTTTCACTCTACAGTTTCCCAGGAATTATCTAAGGAAATGTCAGAACAAAAGAAAAAAAAGTAATATTTTTTTACTAAAAGCTCTCACCATAAAACCCAAACAAAAACCAAATCCACCAACTACACAAACCTCCAGATAAAGAAGCACAAAATACCTTTGAACAGATCACTCTCCATGAAGGAAAACTACCTGCAATATTTTAATTTACAAGTCATACATTAGATGAAGTGTTCCATCAGGTAACTTTCTTTTTATTCCCACTACACATAATCACACTACAATGAAATACTTAACTGCTACATTAAAACAAACAAACAAACAAACAAACAACAACAACAACAAAAACAACAACAAAAAAACCCATTGTTTTGCTCTCAACAACACCCTAAAACTGTGAGATGAAAGAAAATTCTAATCAATATCACCTGCAAGAACTAGATTCCTAGGAATTCTGTATGTATACATACATGTCAGATGCATGAAAATAAAATTGGAAAATGAATCCTCTTTGAGAGAAATGAGGAACCTTTCAGTTTCAAATGAATTCTTGTTTGGGTCTCCTCTTGGTGTGAAGTTACCACCAGGGTGTTATTTGTTGGTTTATCTGAGCAACATACAATGGTGTTGATCCAGTTTAGGATTATGAGCAAACCTCACTCTGTCCCTTTTTTATAGTTTCCCCAAATTCAAGTAGACTTATGAAGAATTAGGTACAAAACCTTCAGAATAAACAGAAGAATTTTAAGAAAGAGAGTAAAAGAAGCAGCATTTTCCCCAGCAGCCCCACATTTTGACTTTCTCTGGTAATGGAAAGAGATGAAAACTATAAAAAAAAGTTATGAAATGTATTTCTCAATTTACAGCCTTCATGGTCAGAAGCATTTCCTCACACAAACTCTCAGGCTGCTGTGTGGAGTGAAATAGGTACAGCAGAATTTGAAGAGCCTTGATTATATTGTACATGTATTTCATGTCATAAACATATGAAACATTTAAAATATGGTATTAAATATGTAGTGACATTTCCTGGCACAGAAAGAACAAAGGTGTGAGAGAGGATTTTTTTAAAAAGCTTTTAAATAATGCTGGTAAGAAATGTCCCAACATGATAAAAATCCTGTCTTAGAATAAGTTCCCTTCATAGTATTCTCTTTGTTGTAGATACAGGCTGTACCTGAAAAAAGCCCTACTGGTTGCTTTAAAAAAAAGTTTTTAACTATTTAAACTGCTACATAATTATTTTTAACCATTTGGCAGAAAAGGTTATTACAGCTTAAAGTTGATGTTTATGAACAACACTTTCAAACAACTGTAGCTGCTTAGAATTTAAAAGAACTTTATGCGTAATTTAAAAAAAAAAATAATCACCATCTTATCAACTCTTTCCTGCTGCTTTCTGTAGCTTTCCAGTGAGTACCCTTGAGTAGGATAAACCACCTGACTTTTTTGTCACAAGAGAGAAAAGGAAGAAAGCAGACAAAAAGAGAAGAGGACTAAAGTTTAGAGATCACTGAAAATAACGGCCTTATATAAAAGATTTGTTGTTCTCACCATCAGGCACTCTTGTTCTGCCAGGTGGTAACTTCTGTTTCCTACATCATCCTTCTGGATGGACTAGTCTCCCTCGTAACTAAGGACAGAGCAAAAAAAAAAGACCTAAATCAGTGGAAAGTGGGTCAGACTTGGATCTCTCAGCAGTCATTTGAAAACCTTATGGAATAAAAACCTCAATACTCTCTGTTTTCTCTTGAAGATGCAACCCACAGAATCAGAAATCTGATTCACCAACAAGGTTTGAAGCAGTCCCTAAATGCGTCACTGAAGAAATAACTGGCTCAACTTTCAGCACCTTTCTCTTTGTATTTGCACACCACCTATTCCTTTAGATTCAGAGAACACCATGCCAAGGGCCTGCTCCGTACAGTCCTAAGAACAAGGGGGATAGAGTGCATGCCTTATGATCCTCTCCCAGAAAACCTCTCCCTATGTGGCTGGAAGTAGCCTTGAAATCCAAGCATATTTGTAAGTCTGACTAACAAAGTCTGGTAAAGACAAAATACTAACAGCATGAGTCTATGTTAGCCCTTAGAATTTAGGAACTGAGGGAAAAAAGGTAGTTTTTCCTTGCCTGATTTAAGAAGTAAAATTCATTCAGGCTGTAGTGACTCCTGGGAGTTGTAGTATGTCTTTTTGCAAGCAGGCTCCTTCCCTCCGGATCTGCCTGGCAAGGATGCAGGTAAACAAGGCAGGGCACAAGGTTCACTGGTGGCACATCTCATCAGGATACTAAACCTCATAGGAAACACTTGCCTTTTTCAATTTTTCTGTGAGCTCAAGTATATAAGACCAGCTTTCCTAGTCTTGTAAGAAATTTTTCTGCCTGCACGTTGAAACTACAGTATTGAAACAAATATATTACACATTGCTGTGGAAAAAATACAGTAGTTTCCATTATTTTTTGGTCTATAGCACTGACCCAAATTAGCCTTATTGCAGTTCTCTTTGTATCAGTGAAAATCTGCTATTACTGTTTTGCATTCTACATTGTACTAACCACTTCTGTAACCCTGCATGCTGAATTCTCATTGGCATGGAAATGTGGCATCCTCTCTTGTGGAAGGGAACTAGCTTACTCAAAGTACTTTGTTTATGTACATGGGATAAATCTCAGAAAGGCAAAAGATAACCTAGAGATCAATAAAATATTTCTCCGGTACTGGGAAATATACTAATACTAGAAGGAATATTTTTATCGGCCATATTTAAACAAACAGGAATGAAACAATGTTAAGAACTCACCCAAAAAACAGGATGGCAAAATTTTTCAAATACTTTCTACACAAGCTTGGATAGGGAAACCTAATCACTACAACAGAAATCCCCCTTCCTCAACACCTCCCGTGTCCAGCAAGCTGGATCAACAAGCAGTGCTTCTTCTGCCTGGTGGGTAAGAAGAGGCTAGAAGAGGCTGCCTGTAGCCATTCTCCACCAAGAACCCCAGAGGATGCCGCAGAGGATCCAGTCTGCAATGCTGAATTACTGAATTACACAGAAAGGCCCACGTGGCCTCTTTAGAGAGCTCTGCACAGCAGACATCTGCCTCCTCTGCTCTGAGCCCCGTGCCTGCTATGGTGGTGCACGCATTCGTTCCCACTGGTACTCTCTTTACCCTTCACTAAACATGCTTGCTTAATGCAGTCTTTCAGCTAGTGGAAAATAGGTCCCTTGAAGGCTGTCATTCCCTTTCGGTAACCCCCTGGAACAAAACAAAGAGGTGATCTGACTTTCTGCTCTCCAGAGTTCACTTGGGATCAATTCTAACAACTCTCATAATGTCGAGATTAGGCAGCTTTTCCTCCTCCTTGTTAACAAGGCAATGACAAAGAGAGAGAGAAGTCAATTTCCTTTTCAAATAAAACTAAGAAGCCATTCGGCAGTAAAAACAAAAGTTACAAATAAATAAGTGAAGTTTCTGGTGAAGCCCTGTCGTACTTCTTACTGGAGGTACTGGTTCCCGGGCCGAGGAGAATCATCTTTAGGAAGCTGAAATTGGGATTCCATAAGCTTTAAAGAACAGATGCAAATCCCAGAAGACTCCTTTTCAAGGTTAAGCTTGAAAGCTGCCCTTTTGAAACAGACAGTTGCCAGCCTGACCACTGACCCTGTTGTTTCTCAGGACAGGGGCCTAAGCAATTGGGGAGCTGACAGGTCACCTGCCCTTCCTCACAATGGCAGCAGGCAGGACCTGGCACCTCCAGACCCAGACTGCTGAAATTTCCTCTGAGCTGACTGAAAAGCAGAGAGCAGACCTCAGGAACCAGTCTGGAAATAACACGGTCAAATTTGCTCTGAAGAAAAGTCCTCTAAGGCATAGGCTTTCAGGAAGGAATTTGGCTGAGTTGCATGGGACCTTCCCACTAGCCATCTCACCTGCACTCAACACCAGGAGAACATCCTTCACCCTGTCCACTTTGGTGTGAACACCAATGGGTTTCCTCCCAGCCAGCCAATCTATGAGGTGACTAATGTCTCTCCTGGAACAGGGCTGCAAAACCTGCTGTCCATTCATAGGAATTAGAAAATCGTCAAAAACCACAAAGATATAAAATGTAACTCCTCTTAATTACTGAAGTGATTACAGAAAAAAACCAAACAAAAACAACAACAAAACCAAACTAAACAAAACCACAACTACAACAAAACCCAAAAACACGTGGAGTATGGCCCCACCGCTTTGGTGGGTATTCTCACCCAGTGGTCCCATAACCTGCACTAGACAAACCATGTCCATACTAAGCTAAACAGCCAAGATATGAAAAAAAAAAAAATAAAAATCAAATAACATGTTTCATGCATTTAGAAACTTACACCACTGCTGTTTACACAACTGACCAGGTGGATAAAAACACCTGTCCCACTTAAAATCACTTCACCTTCAAGCACTCCTGATGAGGCTATCACTGTAGTCCTGCATAAAGGACATTTGCGTTCAAAAAAATCTGTTGAGCATGAGACTAGATATTTTTGGAAAGGGATAATAGTTAATGCAGGGTTTCATCTATTAATATATCATTAAAGTAGATCTGATTTCAAAGAGACCCCGGATAAGTAGTCATTGCCTGCTGTGAGATGAAAAGGGCTCCTGAAAGCGAGGCCCCATGGAAAGACCAAGGCACTGTTACCTGCAGGTTCAGCCTGAGAGATGTCCTGCAAGTGGCCCTAGAGATGCAGGAATGGGGAGGACACAGACAGAATACAGAGGAAAAGTAGGTGAGATGCAATTTCGCAGTTGTAAGTGATTCCCAGACTGCAAAGAGGCTGACATTTTAGATAAACACTTAAACAACTCTTTCAAAATTTTGTTAAAGGCAAACCAGTGGCCTGATCTTCACCAGACATGCTATTTACTATGACTTATACTTTGCAAAGAGGAATACAAAAGGAAGAATGGAGCCTAATGGCTCATCTAATAAAAAGCATCAATTCTGAGAATAAACTGTTTGATTTAAAGACTAAAACGTGGAGTCATTTTAAGTTAGTATCACCAGAGTAGGAAAACAACTGGATTATTTGAGTCAGAAAATGGTCTTACAAGAATTTTGGCTTCATGGGTGTAACCCATTCCCATTTCTCTGAGCAGTTGTTCAAGCAAAACAATAATATTTATAAGGGCAAACATTGGATGCAAGGTAAGAGTTCAGTTTGGTATTCCTGTAAGAAGAGCCAACCACAGCAGTTGTCCATCAGCCACACACTTTAAAGGCCAACTGACAAGTTCTCTGTATCTTTCACTATCTCAGGATTTGCAGGTTGTTCTGGGCAAAAGACCACTGTTTCATTTTTACACCAAGCAGAAGAAGTATCAGCAATGTCATAGAATGAATAATCAAGGAAAGGCCACTTGGCTCAGCCTTTTAAATGAGAGCCACCAACTGGCAACTTTTCTGCGTCATAGGTTTGTGGCTGGTACCAGAATCTTATGTGTAAATGTAACAAACTCTAAAGGCCCAATACCCCCGAGTCTTGCCAGTGCTGTCAGTCCTACACACTTCAGCTATGTGCAGGTGCAGCTAGATGCCACTGACAGAGTTAGATACACAATAGTGTACATTATTATCAGGGGACATAACGCAGCCTGACTTTTTCAATTAATTTGTGCCTTTTTCTCCTCAGAAGTGTTATCCAACCCTGCACACAGTCACAATCCCCTTTTACTCCTAGGTCATGAGAGAGCAGTATCGCGGTGTATGAAAAAATTGTGAGTGTATTGCTTGAACAATTCCTGGAGCTGCCACACACAAGATAAAACCTGGTGTTTCTCTGGTCATCTCCTTCAAATGAAACTCACAAGGGTTAATCCAGTACTGTGTTGATTTGGATGTGTGGTAAGTAGGGGAGTAATTGTCTGAGAATCACTGCATAAACCTAAGTTTTATAGGAAGTCATGTTAGAAATAGATTGAAAGAGCATTAAAATCTGTCTTTTGTCTTTTCTTCATTACAGTCCAGAAACCCGACCACATTTACCAAAGGTTTAGGAAGGAAAAAGCTGTCCTGTACTTCAAAGGAAAAACCCAAAAATCCCAAACCCAGGGAAACTGCAAAAAAAAAAAAAAAACAAAAACCCAAAACACCCTATCATAACGCTAAACTCAAAATCCAACCAAAAAACGAAGACAAAAAAACAAACAACAAAAAAATCAGTTCTATAAGATTTATTTCATTTAGCATAGCAATCATTTTATTCCTGTGATGGTTGAAGTTATATAGGGAATTAGCAGGAGGAGGTCAATTTCTCTCCCATTTGCAATAAGAATAAAAGGTATTCTCTAACTGCTTAAACCACTCAATCAACTAACCCAACACAGCCTTTAAACTTCCAGACTAAACTTTAAGACTTTCTCAAGGGCTAAAATTCTTAGTATTAGTTATCAGACTAATTTATGGTACACACACTCACTCTGTAGGAAGATAAATGATTCATCCTTTCCTAAATTTCACAGTAACAATCTTCCACAGAGAAATATTTTTAAGACATTATTCTTAAATTCTTTTTGTTTTAATTGCATTGACACGTAGAAGTTTGTACTGAGTATAAATTGCATTTTCCTATATGTTAAACATCAGTAAAATGGGCAGATTTTATTTCTCAAAAAATTTAAAAAGGCCTGGTTTAATTCAAGTCTCTTTTTCCTTTTAATACATACCAAATGCTGTTAAAATACAATCTATTATAATTCATATCAATGTTACAAATATATATTTATAATATAAATGTGTTTATAAACATTTGTTCAGGACCATTTTCTTAATATCCAGCATTTTGACATTTTCTGTTGGTTCTAAAAGACTTTTTCTACAATGTCTTTTTAACCATGAAGCTTTGGGATTTAAAAAAATGCTTAATATATAAATTCATTTTAGATTTCCTACAACACTGCTTTGATTATGCTATAAATAACTGTGTATTGCAAAATATATAAGAATGAAAAAAATCACAATTAATAGAACTAAAATGTATAATAATTTGGAATGTTGAGGCAGCATTACTACAGCTTTCAGTATTTCTAGTAAAATTTTTATTAAAAAGTTCCATCTTTACATTTTGTCTACCATTCAGAAAGTGAACATAAGTGCCAATCATACTTACTAGCTAACATAATTTTCAGAAGTTACAGGTCAAGCTTTTACCAAATTTATCATTACTCAGCCTACAGACTCTGGCCTTGACTAATATATTTAATTCCCCATCCTTAGGGAATGTTGTAAGTTATTAGAAGTTTAAGCCATTTGAATACGTACCCTCTCTAAAATTCACAATATGAAAATGTTATGGTTCTTTATTTCTCAGAGAAAATAAAGATTTCAAGAGTTTTTGTGATTTTTTTTTTTTCTGATGAGGGATTTGGAATGGCTGCTTTTGACCAATCACAGCTAGCAAGTATTCAGCCTTTGGGAAGATGTGCATAGGAACTTATTTTGGGAAATGCACCTGCTCCTTCATATATTATGTTCAGAAGTAAATAAACCCATTAATTTGTGAAAGAAGCACTCAGGTCTAACATCTGTATATGAAATCAAACACAATAGGAAATAAATACTACAACCATTGTGGACTTTTAGTTGGGTTTTTTTTTGTACTATTTTGCAGGTATTATGTCAACAAAACATTGCCCAGCAAGATAGGGAGGGCTGCAGAAGACATATGTGATTAGCCACGAAATAAATGCTTGAGGAATGCAGTAAACTATGGGAAAACCACCAGCATTTCTGAAGCCTCTAATTTTGGCATAAGTTCCCCTTTTAACAGACACTTCTATTTCTCGCTCCTTGGTTTTTCGTGATAGTGCTCAGTTGGCGAATTAATTGAGTTTACAACAGAATGTAGAGGAAACAATATTTTTATTGTGGTAAGATGTCTTTTTATTCCTTTTCTCTAGAAGGTTCTCTGTACATAACTAACTGTTCATCACCCTAAAATAGTTGAATCCCCTTGTTCAAAGCCCCTCAGTTACAATATGAAGGAATAACCATTATAAAAGTACCAGAGGGGAAAAAAATCAGACCTGTGACCACTCTTTGGTTAGAAATAAGAATGAAATAAAATCCAAACCCCACAAATGGAAAATCTCAACATACATATAGTTCCCCACCTGAAGAATTTATGAGTATTTCTACACAAACTTCTCATAAACCAATTTACACATCAGCCATGGTAGGCATATGTGCCTGTTAGGTGAAAAGCTGTATTTCCCCCTTTCTAAAACACAGGTCATATGGACTGTATTTATTAAATAATTTCTTTTTTTTTTTTCCCTAGAAATATTGTTTCAGACCCTCCAAGCAATTCTAAAATTACCAGCATAAGAGAAGGATGGCAAAAGTGCAACAAATAATTAGGTCACACTATCTAAACACTTTGGTATGTATATGAAAATTAAAGAAATACCTGCCTGCATATGTAAAATTGAGATTGTTTTCAGCAGAAAATTTATGAGATGTCTAAACCTATTAGTAAGTTCTAAGGAACAGCCTTAGGCACTGATTATGCACTACTCATTTTGCTGCTTAATACCACCTGAAGATGGTCATCCTCACCAAGATCAAAAGTCTACCTTGAGAAGCATCCTTACTTTGATGCTAGACAGTAGTAAATCCTTACATAGAGTCTTGGGGTTTTTTTAAAAGGGAGGGGACTAACACAAAACTGTCTTTCAGCTTCTGCAATGAGAATTTAGTCAGTCTCAACTCAATAGTTCTTCCATTTTGCTTTGGTTGCCATTTCAGACCCCTTTGGTAGATGCTCAGTCTTTTGACCTTGTCACCCATGGCGCAGTAGTAACACTGCACTTATGCAGCACACTCTCCAGGCAAACCTAAAGATGTGTTGCCTTCATCTAGCGGTTTCTTGTATCAGGATATATCTGCTATGAAAAGAAAACAATAGTGCAGTGGAAAGGTATATCATCATCACTTTCTAGGCAGTTTTTTTCAATGTTTCCCCAAAAATATCTCCCAACACTCAAAAACATTCTTTCCTACCGTCACCAAAAACTGTGAGAAAAATGTCAGGGAAGAGATTTTTGTGCTTATTGAAGGCTTCCTTTTTTGTTTTTCTAAAATCAGTTTGATTAAAATGAACTACAGATACAAACATATTTTTCCTTGTGATCACATTCAATACTTGAAAATACTGACTTGAAAAATAGATGCCAGGCACTCGCCCAATAAGACATGGTTTATTGTAACACACAGAAAATTCAGTCTGTGGTGAATGTTAACACTGCAAACAATTTCTACACTAATGTTTACAGATTTCAGTCTTTTAAATCCCTATAGATATCTATCATCTTTATTCCAACAATTGTAACTGTAATAGCCATTTCATTTTTGAAAACTGCAAAACCATTGTTTTAACAGAGGCTATTGATAGGGTTCTTTCTGTAGCCAATATTAATGTGATTTTCTAAGACAAAAATAATTTATTGTAATTTTCTATAAGTCATAAATGTTTGGAGGACACTATTCATGGCAGCAAGCACAGAACATACACAAGATGATAATTTCTTAATTCCAAATTTTTCTTACATTATAAGCACTTTTTGGCAGCTCACAATTTAAAATTCTCACAAAGGAATGATAAAAAACATTGTAAATAAAGTTTGCAAACAGTCAATTCAAATCAACATGCCACATCAGTTCCTAGGAATTGTGCCTACTCTAGGTATCTTAAAAGTGAAAACAGTAACATGAAAATAAATGCAATATTACATCAGAAAATGTAGCCTTTCCATTTTGATCATCAAAAAATCTGATCTATTTATTGCAAGTATTTTCTAGTTACTTTGTCTTAAGTCTATTATTATACTCTTCTAGTTAAAGAAAATTTCATCCTGTTGCACAAACATTTTTAAATCCTCTCTAAAGGAAGCATTTCATTTTTCAGAAAACAGTACTTATTACTAATATAGTTCATACATACAATATGAACATCCTTTTTAGTTTAAACAATTTGCCATGCAACTATACTTAGACCAAAAAAAAAAAAAAAAAAGGCAGGGTGCTTAGATTCTTTTTTTTACCCTTTTGGAAGAAGAAAATGGGGGAAGCAAACAGTTCATAATAGAGATAAGGTAAGGAAATATAGACCTGAAATAAGCAAAGTTCATGAAAACAGTTAACTAAAACGAACAGCACAGTAGGGACTGAATTAAATTTTTAAATGCACACAATAGAATACCTGTATAACACAAGTGATTTCCTTCTTACAGTCATAAATTCAATGTACAGAAACAATGCATTGCAGAATGATGCACTTTATAGGGCTTTTTTCTTCCCTTCTTAAAATATAGAACTATTATGATTCTCTTGTGTGGATGATAAATCCAGCTCAAAATTCTACCCACTGTGAGTTCTACCAAAACATAGTACTGAGAATAGCTGTGAGAGAATGAATTATGATATACCAGCGGTTTGTGCAGTGTGTGTATTGAAGACAGAAAGGAGTGGAGGAGAAAGAAGGGCACACAAAGAAAGAACTCAATGTTTTAAAGGTAATTTTTTTAAAAAATGGTAATATTAGAAACAGTATTAAATAATTTTAAATTAAATAAAATCTGAACCTGAAAGGGTACACATTATAAAATTTTAAATTAAATAAGCTACCTATGGAAAGTACTCTATAAATAATAAAAGATATAGGCACGAATTCAGGTTTCAGCTTTGGATACTGACATTAATAAAAATTATTCCTTAAATTGTTTTCTCCACAAGCAATAGCACAGCTAAGTTCATCAAAGCTCCTATGTGTTGTAAACTAAAGGATTTCAAGACTTAGTTAACTCTGAGACCTCTGAAAGACAAATATTTGGACCTAAAAAGAACAACAAAGGAAAAACCCAAAATAAGGAAAAGCCGGATAACGGGTGCATACTCAAAAATTGAAAATATTGGAAACATTAACAATTCTAAAGAGTATTTGAGCAGGAGAGACTTAAAATCCTAAAAACATGAGCCACTTGAAGCACTCCAGTAATTTTCAATTGCTTTGCAATGTGCAGGCAAGGAACCTTGATCACTTTCACAATGAAACACTTAAGCTCTCTGATAATTTTATACCCTTATAGGCCACATATTTCTGGAACCCCATCATTTCCTAGCTGAAGTGGTTTTAAAAATATGTGAAGTGCTCCAATAATTTTAAATTATTCTGTGCAATGCAAGCTCAGAACCCTGATCACCTCAAAATTTAAGAGCTTATAAAAATTTGAAGGAGTCCAATATTTCTGAATGATTGGGTATTGTGATTTCACTTGTTTTATAAAGTGCTTCCATTTGCAAGGAAGTCTGGTGATAAACTGAAATATAGCTGTTGGCTAGCAAATATAGCCATGTAAAAATGTAATATTAAAAAAAATAATCAGAGAACATGCTCATGCCCCACACAAAAATCAGAACTCAAGCAATACAAAGAAAAGGAAAATGTATCCTGAAACCGCATTTGCAAGCAAAGGAGAAGAGATCTGCCCCAAAATTTCAGTCACAAACTACATGTACACAAACAGCTAACATATTAAAATTTACAGAAGATACAATAAATCAAACACTGCATTGTTTCCAGGAGAGTTATAATTATTTATATGTCTAATAGCCTTTACAGATATATTTTGTGAACATCTGCAATGAATATTATTTGATCATCTTGTCAAAGTGTAAGGTACGTACACACATCTCACTTTAATATGTGCTGTCTGGATTTTTTTCTGGGTTATTTTTTCATATAATAAAATCAGACAGGAATATTGTCACTTATCCAATGGATAATAATGAAAAATATGTTTTATTTCTCCCAGCAGTTCTGCTCAAAAATACACTGGTTTACTGAAGCACACAAAAAAGTATTCTTATCTATTGAAGTTTTTAAATGGTTTACTATTCTGAAAGGGCTTGGATTTTAACTAATTATGCATGCAATTTTGGGGGTAAAGATGCTAGCTACCAGGTTTATTCCCTTATGTAAGGGAAAGTGAGGTTTCTGTACACCATTTAAATTCATAACCTATAAAAAAAATGACCCCCTATAGTAGGAATTTCAGCAGTGTTTGTCAGCTTGCATTTCAGGGGGTTCCCACGCACACTGAGAAATATATTTTGCAAAAAAAAAATCTCACATTCAACATTCACTCTCCTCCTTTATAGTTGCTTTTCCCTCCCCACTTCTGTGCACATACAGCAGGATTTCAAATTAGAGGTTTCACAGACTCAGTGTTGTATTTTTCATTAAGTTCCCAATTAATATTTAGTTGAAGTCTGGCAGTGGACAGGAGGTTCCTCTCACTGTAAAGTGGTCTCTTGGGAAAAGACAGACTATCTGCTGAAGAAGCAGAGAAAACAGACAAGTTGCCAGGATTCCTGCCCTTCCCACCCAATGCCAGGACCTATTATGTTCATTGGCAGTTATTTTGGTTAATGCAATGGTTTTGCTGTTGTATCACTTTCTGAGGAGCCTGAAATCCACTCAGCAGGGTGACCCACTTGTCTGTTAAGGTGTGTGTATATAACTTCCATTAGGATTAAAGGTAGTAGCGTTCAGCAGTGGAAAAGCCGCTAATAAGGTATGTAACCCTTCAAGCAACTTTTTTCTAAACATTTCCACAACTAGGTCACAAATTCCTTCTCAAAGAAGCAAGGAAAGACACTGACATCAAACAGAGGCCCTCCTAAACCACTTCAGCAAAAAGACTAATCATGAAACTGAATGAACCATCCAAACTTCAACAGAACTCTTGTATCTGAGGAAATTTATCATCTCCCATAAATAGCATGCCTCCTGTATTTTTTAGCAATACTGGCAAATAAAGGAGGAAGAAAACAATCCATATGTTCCCTCACATGAAAAAGCAGAAAATGACATCAAGTAATTCTTTTACTAAATTGATATCCAAATATTCCAGCATGGCAAAAAAAAATTCATAAAAAGCTCAGGAATTTTTCTTCAGGTAACAAAACTGGAAAGAGAATACATACTTTTTCTTTAAAAAATTATTTATTACTTTTTATTACTATGAGGCAATAAAATATATGTTTTGTCTTTAGCTCTGCCTTCTTGGAGGAGAAGAAAATGAAACTTTATTTCAGGAATTCCTGACATGACTCAATAATGAGATTTTTACCCAAAGTTCGCAATAGAAGATTTATTCATTAAATGTCTCCAACTTTTTTTGCTTGGCCCCAGCTTTTAAGGTCAGAATATCTTGATTATTAAGGGAGGTGGAGCAACTCAATTACTATTGGAATGTAATGTACTTTAAGCCTCTAGACATGTATTTTCAAACCTGGCCTAAAGTACAAGAAAAGGAAAGTTGTTTTGTTCTCCATTTTACCCCCGAGGTTTTGCACATCTCTGTTTTCTCTTATGTGTTGACTTAAAAGTGAAAGATAACTGAGTCAAGAGAGGCAGGCTGTAAAGGACCCAGTTTAACTTAACAGAAGCAATAGGAAATACAAATAATTTGAACAGGGAAAGCTCTTTTAAAGAGAGATTTCAATCATCATGATTTAAGGAACTTTGATTTGGAATATGTTGGATCTGACATGCCATCAGGATGACTCATTGTGCTGAAATCCATAATGTTTCGCTATTATTGCATAATGTGACATATTGATATAATCAGATGAATTGTCAAAACAAGATGTCAAGTATGTGAAATTCAAATTAAGCAAAGTTTGGAAAAAGTCCTCAAAAGGGACTACATGTTATTACTTTAGTTACATATTTTACTCCATTCTGAAAAGCAGGTCTTTCTATATCAGCACCTCTTTGGACTTGTGTATAGAATGTTGTCCCTTAATTTAGCCTCACGTTTTTGCATTACATTCGACATTTGCATGGTCACCTGACCAGTGAACACTCTCTGAAAGTAAATATATTTCCCACAAAAGTATGTGAAAGTCCTTTTCCTTTCTCTGTTTCTCATCCTTTTTCTTGTGTCGGGAAAGTAATTTTTTAATTTGTTTGTTTGGGTTTTTTTCCCCCAGTGACTCAAAAATGTACTAATGACTTTCACTTCTAGAAGAGTGCTGTAAGTGACCCTGCTTGAGCAGGGCATTGGAAAAGATGACTGCCAGAGGTCACGCCAACATCAACCGTTCCATAACTCTGTGAAAAATTCTAGCCTTAGCTGAGTCTCCATCTGTTTCTAAAATCTTTGTAAACATTTGAAAGAGCTGAATCTAATCTGAACCCTATTGCAAAAACAGATGTAGCTGATACGTCACTTCCATACTCACAATACTTCATTAGTCATAAGAATAGTCAGAGTGATATGGAACAGATCCCTGTTCAGATCTGAGTATCTGTGGCCTTTAATTTTGCCTAGTAGTTATGAAGTTTAAGGCTGCAGCACTCCTTACAAAACTTCCTACATTCATAAGAAGTGCTAGTTTCAACAGAAACAAATACATTTTTTGGGATAGCAAACAGAGGGAAGTCCACACTATTCTCAAATTCTGTCACTCCTGCAAGAAAAGACTCTTTCCCGAGGGAATCACGGATACGTGAAATGTAGTACAAGATGTCCAATTTCTTGGAGTTATAGAGGTTTTGAACATACTTAAGGATTCCTCCATTGTAACCCACGTCCATTCCAAGACTGGCTTCGTTGTAGAGGAGTTCCCATGGCTCGCTGGTGCAGGATATCTTCCTTTAACTGACTTAACTGTGAATAGTGTGTGTTGCTTTTACTGTAGAGAAAATAAAGGTTAATCCACAGAAGGACTGTATCACCTCAGCCCTGCCATTAAAATGCTGGGTAACATTACATTATTATTGTTATATTCTGAAGAAAATGTAGCAGACCCTTAACAAAAGTAACAAAACCTGAAAAATTGCTAGTATATAAATAAGCTAAAACATTGGAAGCATTTTGTTTCGAATATTTTAAATACCTAATGCGGTTTAAAAAAAAATACCCCAAAAGGGTATAGAAAATAGTTTATTGTAGTTTATTGCCAAACTATAATACAATTTCCATGCTGAAAGACAAAAATTCTCTATACTGAAATACTACTGGTTAATTCAAATCCTGCCTGAAGCATGGCACAGAGTAATAATGATGACAACATCTAGTCCAATAATACAAAAATCAATAGAATCCATTGAACTGCTATCCAAAGCAAATCTAGAATGTCATTTGGTTGATTATTAATTAAATTGGCACCTGCTAAACTAAATACAAATGAACTAAATACCAACAAACTTTATTTTACATGGAAAATTAAAAGATTAGGTAACTATTATATAGAGCAAGAAAAGAAGTGGAGTTTTTTATGTTATTAACATAGAATCCTGACAATTTTTATGTCTTAGGCTTTGAGATATTTAAAGGAAAGAAAAAGTGATTGTATAAATTGTATAAATATAGCTTTTGCAAATGGTCTTTTAATTCTTATTGATCACAACCTTGGCATTCGAAGTCTAATTACACTAAAAAACTCTACTATATACTCAGTGTGCTCAGAAATCATTGCCTGAAATTAATCAGCACTACAAGCACACTACTCCTAATTACAAAATGATCTTTGTAGTGCTTCTTACACCATTTGTTGATGCTCTTAAAAATGACCTGACAAGCCTCAAACCAAATCATAATTTCCAGGTGACATTTTTATTGTATCATTTATGATACATAATGAAAGTTTTCCACAAAGCATTCAGGCAAATAATCAGAACATAAGAATTCCCCTAGAAAGATATGTTTTCGTTCAAGTTTCTTAAAAAATCAAAAAAACAATCTAGAAATACTCCTTTCTAATCCCAGAATATATCTGTTTCTGGAAGACTTTTTTCTGTAAATTACTTTTGAGCTCTCCTTGCAAGTCAAGGTTTTGAAGTGCATTTCTCCCATTTGTTAACAATACCACAGACTGTGGTTGCCTAAATACTTATCTTGAAACAGTGTCTTGTGCTTCTTATTGAAGATACCAACTGTGAAAGCTAGGAGCTCTGCACAACTTAAATACGTATATTTCCTTTCAGATGAGAGGCTTAAATCCGGTTTAATACAGGGATAGTCCTGCTTACCTCAGTGATGAATAGGTGGAGTTGCTGGCTTCATTAATCTAATGTGTTTCATTTACTGATATAAATACCATATAATTGCATAAAATATATAATAAGTAATATAAATTAAAGACCTGGCACTGAATGTTTAAAGCAAGATGAGTAAAGCTAATTTCACAGGGTGCTGTTCAAATAGGGCAATGAGTTCCATGTGTCCTATATACAATAACTGAATTAGATCATGCTTATCACCATAATGTGTTCACACATATGCAGAAGCACCACTGGGGTTTTATGAAGCTTTATTTTAGTTCAGGTACCAAAAGCTTTGCTAGCTTTCATCAGCATGTGAGAGAAAGGAAAGTAAGTAAACATAAAAATCTAGTTAAAAGAGAAGTTAAATCATAGTACACCAGATATGGAAAAACATTTTTATGAGATATTTCAGAATTTCTGCTAGTAAGAATTGGAATTATTTTCCAATAATTTTGACACCTTTTATGGAAATATAAAAGAAGTTCACTAACACATCCTTTGCCTTCTCAAGGGCCTAAGGAGAAACAGCAAAATGCTGGAAACAAATGACTGCAAATTTTTTTGAATTATATCTGGCAGAACGCAAATCATAGTCTAAGAAAACAATTTATTCTTGAGGTTAAAGTTAATAGGGCTTGACTGAGACAGTAAATCAGTTGCTCCAGCTGTTTCCCAATCTGAAGATTTGCCCTTTGATTATAATTAAAGGATAGATAAAAACGCAGTAACGAACACTTAGCTACGTTCACAACTATTTTTGTCTACATTGAACATTGAAGTACCTTGAAGTAGTCTCATTGCTCATGCTCTGGACTCCCTGTCCACTCTACTCCAGCTGCTGTAACACCATAAACTTGAACAATTCCAGTGCAGACTTTTGTAAGGTCTAGCATCAAAGTTACACATTTTCATTATTAAAAAAAAAAAAAAGAAAAAAGAGGTACATTCAGCTCCCAGAGTCATTCAAGCTCTAGGACGTTCAGTTTAATCTTCTGTACAGGTGTTTCATATTTCTTATATACCCATTTTAAATGTTCAATGAAGTAAGCAATGTTTCCCTCAATAGAAGACTATTTAGAAAAAGCAGCACATTGTAAATTCTCTTTCTAGTAGTCCAAGAAAAAGTTGACGCAGTAAACTTCTGGTTGTAAATTATGAATATCCTATGACAGGTGTGCCTTTAATTGCTGAATATAAAAACTAGGTCATTTTAATTGACAGCTATTGAGCCACAAATTTGCAAATACATTAACTACCCCAAATCCCTGGCTACTCAAAGTACTGTTTGCTGTGTCTTTGAATGGTTTATCATAGAAAAGGCAAGCGCAAGTATAGTTTCCCCTTCAAAAAAAATTGCCAGCCTGGTAAGAGACTAACAAGATCCTTCACCTTTTCTTAAGGCGTTTATTCCAGCAACCTTGGGAAAGGCATTGCATGATCTCTAACACGCTTCCTCAAAACCATACCTTTTATCTCACTATTGTTCTAGAAAGCAATTACAAAATCCTTCTGCCTTCACAATGATTTCTGTCTTTAAACAATAATTTCACAGAATGGGTGATTGGTAGGTTAGAGCATGGTGCTAATAAAACCAAGGTTGTGGGTTTAATCCCTGCACAGGCCTTCACTCAAGAGTTGGACTTGATTATCTTTGTGGATCTCTTCCAACCCTGACTATTCTGTGAATATTCTGTGAATCTGGTCAGGCCTCCCTGCTTAAGCAGGGTCATCCTAGAGCACATGGCACAGGATTCTGTTGAGATGGTTCTTGAATATCTCCAGTGAGGGAGACTTCACAACCTCTCTGGGCAATGTTCCAGTGTACCGTCATCCACACGGTAAAGAAGATCTTCCTCATATTCAGATGTGCATTAGTTTCTGCTCATTTTCTCTTGTCCTATTGCTTGGAAGCACCAAGAAGAGCCTGTGTCCACCTTCTTGACACCCCCCCTTTGGATAGTTACAGACGTTGATGAGGTCCCATCACCTTTGTTGCCATCTGGTGGTCCTGCTCCAGAAGCTCCATGTCTCTCTTGTCCTGAGGAGCCCAGAACTGGATGCAGCACTCCAGATGCAGCCTCACTAGGGCTGAATAGAGGGGCAGGATCGTCTTCCTTGATCTCCTAGCATTATTCTTCCTAATGTACCCCAGGGTACCACCGGCCTTCTTGGTCACAAAGGCGCTGCTGGCTCATGGACAGCTTGTTGTCCACCAGGATCCCCAGGTCCTTCTCTGCAGAGCTGCTTTCCAGCAGGTCGGCCTCCAGCCTGTGCTGGTGCCTGGGGTTATTATCCCCCAGGTGGTGCAGGACCCTGCATTTGCCTTTGTTGAGTTTCAGATGGTTCTTCTCTGCCCATATCTCCAACCTGTCCAGGTCCTTCTGAAGGGCTGCACAGCACTCTGGGGTGTCAGCCACTCCTCCCATCTTTGTGTCATCAATGAACCTCCTGAGGAGACATCTGCCCCTTTATCCAAGTCACTGATGAATAAGTTAAACAACACTGGCCCAATATTGAACCTTGGGGAACCCTACTTGTTAGAGGCCTCCAAACAGACCCTGTGCCACTGATTGTGACCCTCTGGAATCTGCTGTTCAGCCAGGTCTCAACCCACCTCACTGTTCACGAATCCAGTCCACAGTTTCTGAGTTTGCCTCTGAGCATGCTGTGAGAGACAGTGTTGAAAGCTTTACTGAAGTCAAGGTAGACGATAGCCACTGCACTCCCTTCATCCAGCCAGGTAGTTGGTTCATCATAGAAGGAAATTAGTTTGGCTAATCACAGCTTGCCTTTAGTGAATCCATGCTGACCACTCTGGATCACCTTCTTGTCCTCCATGTATATAAGGTGGCACCCAGAATGAGGCACTCACCTTTTCAGGGATTGAGGTGAGACTGACTCACCTCATATTTAAACTACTTATGTGTAGTGTCTTCCCTCAAAGCCTATTTCTTGCAAGTATGGTCCGTTTTAATTTACAATGGAATGAGAAAAAAAATTTTTGTAGTGCTTCCGTGTTGCCTTTCCTAAGAAACGATTAAGTTGCATCATTGCTAGAAACTGGAAAAGGAAATCTCATTTCAAGACATCTTGGGAGCTTGGAATGTGTGGTAGGTGGTGGGTCAGATCTCACCCTGGTGAGGTAGTGCCCTGTCCCCACACCCTGCAGCCCCGGTGTCTGTCAATCATGGCACACTGCTGGCAGTCCCTGAGTGGCCATGGGACTGGAAGTCCCGCCTGAGAGAAAGGCTCCATGTGGGCCAAGGCTTTGAGAAGCCTGACCATGAGACAAACATGTTGTCCTTTAACCCTACCTTCATCTTGGAGCTTTACATCACTGGAACTCTGGAGCTGGTAGCTATATCTGTTTTTTCTATATATTTTCTGTCTTTCTGTTCCTTTCCTCTTCTAACTCTCGTCTCACAGAATGTAACATCAAATGGATTTAAATGTTTTCTACGTTCAGTGGGCTAAGTCTATGCTGTGATAAGTGATGTTATGTTGGATTTACTTTTTTGCCAATGTTCCTTAGTTTTCTGTAGTTTGACAGTAGACTTCTGTGTATTTTTTACCCCTTGAGAATATTTGGTTGGAATTTTCTCTGTTGTGTCTACCTAGAGCAAAAGAACCTTAGTTTAGCCCTAGGTTTGAGTGACTGGGGTGTAACAACCATTGCTGACATACAACCAAAAAAACTGTTCTAAGAGGTTTCTAAATACACGCTGAGGTCTTGACCATGGAATAATTTAAAATTACTTGCATATCATTCTGATATTCTTGTATTACCACAAGTATTTTGTTGATTTTCTCCATGTTTTTTTACTCAAAGAAGAATGCCTCTGAAGTATACTCAGAAAAGTTTTCTTAAATCTCATGTCAGTGATAACATGCAAAATTCTCTCTGACACCTGTTTTTAGTGGTTTTAGCAGCTGAGAAGAAATGGCAACAGCCTTTCTATCACATATATAGATTATGATAACAAATACAAGGCAAATAATTTTAACAGAAAACATAGAAAAACATGGAAAGAAAAGACTGCCATCTGGAAAGATTGTTAGATCTTTGAAGCCTAAATCCTTTTTAATTTTATTATGAGTGTTGTTTTTGGGGGGCTTAACTCATGTGAGATTTGGCCAAAATTACTGTTATCTGAAGGCACTTGGCTGTCTAGAGTTGCTTGATCATTCTGACGTGCTTAATTCTAGTGTGCTTCAACTTTCTCATTTAAATATCTCTTCCCATCAATCATTAGTGCTTTCCTTCCTGGGTCGTTGAGAGCATAATACTTCATTGTGTCAGCTGAAGGTGTGCTGACCTACTTTTCCTGGTTAATTTCAAGGGTAGGATCAGATGTTCCATTGCTTTAGTAATTGATCTAACGATAGATCTTTACTAGAGCACCCATGACATGGTCTGAGGGGCATTCCAGGCATCATTGACTTCAAGGTCATAATTGAAATGAAAAATTCTCCAATCAGTTAGGTAACTTGGCTGCATAGTTTGTTCTTGAAAATAATTCTCCTACAAACATCTTGCTTTTCTTTGATAAAAATTGGGGTTTAATGCAGAGGATCATGTGAAAGTTGCTGCAACCTTTTGGTGTGTAGTACTGTAATGTTAATGGCCCCTTAGCCATGTTAATTTTACTTTAACTACTTTGTGCAAGTGGAAAGACACAGTGATAAGTGACAAGGTGTAAAGCCTAAAAGGTGTAAAGGTGCAAAACCAAAAGAATTATCAGTGACAACAAAACCAATAGTTCACTGTAGAAGGTGCAAAGTAACAATTCCAAACAAAATGATTTCCCAGGAGCAGACTTCTAAACTGCTAAGCAGGAGATACGCTATTCAGTTTGTTCACACTTTCTTCCTCTGGCACACCACAAAATTTGATTTTTCAGGTTGCACTCTGCAGTGTTACTTCAATGTGCGCACTCCCACAGGTAGAGGATACACACATCTACCAGGCAACCTTCAGATCTGCCTGGATTTTGACAGTGGTCTCATATTTTTAACAGAAGGGGGAAATAGCTGTCCAGTACACGACTATAACATACACAATAAGATTCTCATAAATATACAGATAATGTACAAGTAAAATGTAAAGTGAAATGTATTTTGATAGCTTCTGAAATGTATAAATATTTAGCTGTTGATTTTCACCTATTTTCTCTTATTCCAGATAATGCACATAATACAGTTATGGAAAAGACTGAATTCATGCAGTGTCTAAATGAAAAATAAATAGCATAATTCACACAGATAAGTACTTTTAGCAGTTCTTTTCCTATATTAGTTGGCCTGTTTTATAAAAATGATTTTTTTTTGACTACTAAAATTTGCTTTTTAGAATTAATGTCTGTATAAACTGGTGCCATGTTTCAGCTGTGAAAACACTGTTGTGTTGACTGAACAATAGCAATAATTAAATCCAATAATAATTACTTTATTTAAATCCTTATATAGAATATAAATACATATTTGTGTCTGTACAAAAAAAATCCAATATATATGTTTACCAAAATGTTACAGTTTACTTAATGAACAATTTTTATTAAAGACCATCATGGTAAAATTCTTTTTAGAAGTCTGCTGTAAAAATTAAAAATAAAAGTTAATATTTTAAAAAGTATATTCAGGATGTTTGCCTTTGAATATAGTATTAAAAATTATTATGAAATGTGTTCAAAACCAAAATAATTTCAAGTTTCTACAGGTTTTGTTCATGCAGTCTGTTAATGCAAACAAAAACTATGGCATATGCAACCAATCAAAATAACTCGTTTCCTATACTTACAACATGATAATCCCCACAATCAGTTCGCAAACAATCCTGTGGTTGAAATATAGTCACATAAAATTTGGTTGAATGAAATAAACATGATATAACAAAAGAAAGCTAAATTTAGTACAGAGTGCTTCATCTAGTGCACATGAAATATATTGCATTATAAACATATGATTATGAATAAGAAATATTTCTGGTTTATATACATTCATGTTTTGTGATGTCATTACAGGGTACTCACTCAGAGGTTTCTTACAGTAGACACTAATGAACAACTTCAATGAGACAATTACCTTCCACTTTATTGAGAATTGAAAAAAGAAAATAACAACCACCACCCAGAAGACAGACACCTGTCAGTAGTCTTAGAGCATTTGCAAAGACTTTCTGGGGACTGACAAAAAAGACATTAATTTCCGCAACATTTTGCTGTGCGCAACTGTCTGAAAGAAACAGAGAAAATAAAACAGAGGGATTGCCAGGGACAGGAAAAGCTCTGGAAATGATAGCCCAGAGAAAGAATAATGGAGAATGATTGGCGGCAGTGGAAATAGGAAAAAAACAGTAATGGTTTTTAAAGAGATCATTTCTATTTTTGTGATTCCTATGGTATCTAAAGATACAGATTTATATATAAAGACCCAGACCTGCAAAGAGTGAATGAGTTCACCAAAGAAAGATAAGTCTTCACTGTATTATCCCCGCTGGAATAACTACTAATACTGATGATTTTGCTAATCACCAAGTTTAAGTCATGTAATTTTGCAGATGAAAACTTTCTCTACAAAATTAGTCATATATAAAGTTAACTACTTGTATACTTCTTCAGAAATTCCAGATGGACACCCAGTTTGTTTTAAAAAAATCTCCTAAAGCAGCAAGCTGTCTCTCTTCATTAGCTGCAAGTGAAGCAATCATAGTTAATTTTGTGTAGAACATAAAATAATTCCTATTTACCTCCCTATTTAAAAAGTATAGAGCAGATGATATGAGATCTTGACATGCACTCTCTTTAAATCAGAGTTACTAAACATCTGATAAATTTTAGTATGAATTAGGTTTGGACCTTTGTAGTAACTGAGTAGAAAAATCAAAGGATCATGAAATGGTTGCGATTGGAAGGGCCCCCTAGACCAACCCCCCTCCTCACACAGTCTCAGCTACAGCAGATTTCCCAGGGCCCCCTCCAGTCAGGAGGAGACTCAACAACATCTCTGGGCAGCCTGTTTCCCTGTTTGACCACTGTCTTGGTGACCGTCCAACCAGACTTTGCCTTTGCATTAGTGATCAACTATATCAGCAGGACAAAAGGAAGAAAAAATAGCACCCAGAGACATAAAAATAATACACACACACACACATACAGCCCACCTGTAAGCAATGCATACGTTTTTCAAATTCCTTAAATATATTGTACAACATAACCAAACATGAAGCATTTTTACTTCACTAATGAATGTCTAAATGTTTTCCTAGCAGTTAGCAAGGGGGCCTTACTAGCTTTAAAACATTTACATTCTATGAATTTTTTTTAATACTGTCAAATAGATCTTTCCTGAGAAGATACCTTCAAATACACATCACTATTGTTGGTATTGGTAATACCATTAAAATAAATCTAGAAGATGTCAAATATTTGCTTCAGTTCTTCAAACTAAACTGTACTTTTATACACCAAAAATATGACCTAGTGAGGCAGCCAGAAAATGGAGATCCATGAGGAGCGGTGGTAGAATTGGGATTCTCATCTTGTCTGAAGTCACAGTATCTGCTTCTTTAGTACATCTCCTTGGCTACTGCAAATAAGGACAAATTTATTGTTTTCTTAACATAGTCATCAGATTTTATGTCAATAAATCACAGCAGCACATCTCTCACATCAGTCATGGTTGTGACTGGACTTGGTATCAATTTCCACCTATTTCCCACTAAGGACATCTTTGAAGTCTGCATTATTCCTACCCAACCTTTAGAAGTGTTACAAATTTTTGCCTCAGTCCATGCAGATGGGCATGCAGAAGACAATTTTTCACAAAGTACCACTTACTGAATACGGTAAGTGTATATAAAGACAATGAAAAGAAATAAGAACTTCCTTCCCATCTGAACGTTTTGATGTCTTCAGCTGACAGGGAGGATGGCCTTCCAGAAATTTCCTTGAATCTCTGCCTAGAAGCATCACTTTCATCTTATGTTTATCATGAGCCAACTGCTTTCTCTCAGACTGTATATATCTTCCAGGCACTTCAATGTAGTTATAGAACTGACACAAATCAGACTTTTAGAAATAAGAATAGTTTAAAACATATTTTTGAATATTTAAGGAATGCATCAAACAGAAAGGGGTGGGGGGGAAAGGAAGGAGAAATGTTCTGGTAAAGTTGGCAGGATAAAACTTTTAACCATCGTGATTTTTTTATTACAATAAGTATCTCTTTCTGGTTTATTGGGGGGTATATATTTTGAAAATTAGGCAGTGCCAAGGGCACTGTGTTTGTGTTCTTTGAAGTTGATACAACCAGATATAGTAGACCTTATGTTAGAAATAAAATATTTTTGCAGGAGAAACTGCTGCTAGCCAAAGAGATTTCAGTCTTCACATCCTGATTCAAGCTTTCTGGTGTAACCATCAACTTGTATGATTCTCACTGTTTATTTCAGTGTGTACCTTCTGAGTTTTCTTTAAAAATATATGAAGACATTACTGAGGATCTGATTCAATAAAAAGTATGTCCAGACCTCCATGCCCTGGAAGCTGAAACACTGCTGCAAAAGCTGCAGAAATGGGACATATTTTCTATTGAATTGGGCACTGAGAATGCTCATAAGTTTTTTGTATTGATTTTTGTAACAGCCAGCAGTGAAAGACACAGACAATATTAGCTTCATCCACTACAGGCCTGTGGATTTCACTTTCTACATGGAACAGGGCATGGAGTGAAAACAGACAGCGACCAATTTAAAATGAGAGTGCAGGATAACTTTTTTTTCAACATTAAATCAAAAGCGTAGCTTACTATAACGAAATCATTTTCAAAATGGGTACCCTACTATGATTAACAGATGATTAGGCAAGACTCAAGTGTGGTCATAAGTGCAGTTTTTAAATACTTTTACTAAATATTATCACTATATACTAATATTTGCAGGTTATATAAAGAGACTACGGCCCTGAATTGCAAAAATAAGTAGGGCATTACAAAAAATTGAAAAAAATCTTATTTGAACAAAAACCTAAATCACGCAAAAACTAAAGTCTCAAATTTCTCAGCCCTTTAACAATTATTCAACCTAATCTGTTTTGGGATGTATTTATGCAAGATAGATAAGATTACAGTAGTTGTTCTTTTCCCTCAATTGCAGTAGCTTTCTGCTAACAGCAGCAACTAACCCCACCCAGGTTTTCAACCTTCTAGAAGACACAAAACTCAGTGTTGCAGCAATCAGAAACCCAAGTCATCTGCTGCAAAGCTACAGTGAACTTAGTCATCTTCTAAGTTAACCTGTGAGCATCAGCTGCCCATTCCTAGCCTACTCCATGTTCCGGTTTCAAAACCTCAGCTGCACCTTAAAAAATGACCGAATGATGCCTTGCACAGAAGTGAATTTAAACATTTCAGTTTGCTCATCATCAGTGGTAAGACCTATGGAATATGGTTCCTGCCATTCTAAACTGGATCAGTAAGATGGCTCATGTTCTCTGTTACCTCCTAATGAGCATCGTACCATGTAAAGAGACTGGAAAGACTGTAAAAAAGTGATCAGGGTTCTGAAAATTTAGAGAACTTAATTTCAGACAAAAAATTCTGATTTTCTGTATATGCTGCTCAAAGGCACCAAGTCAAACACTGGGATTGTATAACAAATATTAATTTTTAATAATTACAAAGTTGGTCTGAGATTCAAACTATGGAATGTGAGAAAAGAATAAAATGTCAACAAAAGCCCCCCCCTCCCTGCAATACAAAATCAAAACTACCTTAGGCAGACTGAAATACTATTTCCTTTTTCTAAAATAGACCCCAGTAGGATAAACATGCATTTCAGTTTTCATCCAATACAAGGAATTTCTCCTTTGATATAATTGCATTAAATCCTTGCTGTATAAGAGAAAAACTGGAAAAATACTCTAATTTCAATATTTACTTGTAAGGGGAACATCAAATGTGTATAAATAACCTTCATATTCAAAGTCTTTTAGCACAATGAAGCTATCAATAAGATTTTAAATCTGAAATCCCCAAATCTCTTTATGACTTCCAAGCAGTTTTACAACAGAAACCTTTGAAGAATTGTTATAAATGTTTATTAAGAAAAAAAATACAGAAAATGAGATGCAAAGAAAGCCTCCCTCGGCATTCTCCCATAGTCTAGAAATGAGCACTATGTCAGCAAGAAAATGATCATGTTTGGCAGTTGCACTTCTTTAAAATTGTTATATTGTGTTAATAGGGACCAGTTGCATTTCTAAAATCCTTTAGACTTTAAACATGGTTTTACTCATAGTATACCTTGATTGCAACAGAATTAGAAGAAAGGATAAGATTACATACCTCTCTACATGTTGTAAGAGCTTTGGATTTTTTTTTAATAAATGTAAAAGATTTTTTTTAACTCCTTCTTCTATTCAGGCTTATTTGTGCATGATGTTGGGAGCCATGGCCTAGATACTAATTTTTCCTCTAGCTCCAAGAAAAAAAAAGAAAGAAGAAACTTTCATTCTGTGCAGTGAATATTAATAGAAAATAACTAATGCAGACAACTGTTTATTGTTTTTAAGACAACAGATATTTGTCAAATATTTCTTTTACTTTCAGCCACATTTGCAATTATGTGGTTTTGGAAATATGTATATGTATGCACTTGTAATGTAACTCATAATATATAAAAAGAATAATATATATAAAATATATATTATATATTTTATATAATATATATAAAATATATATAAAAAGAATACTTTTGTTTTTTAAACTCAGGCTTGGTCTGTAATTGCATCTGATCTCAAAATCAGTAATATAAATCCACTTTTCCAAATTTAATTGAATACTTGCTGAATACTTGCTAATGTGTCAAAAGAATTTTTTTGCCCGTCTACTTGAAAACAGCAAGAGAACAAATTCAGTCATATAAGGTTTTATAAAATACATAACCTTTATAAAAAGGTAATTCAAGAACTGTAAAAAGTTTGATTACAAGAAGGTTTTATATTACCAAATAAACAGAAATCTCACCATAATAGGGGACAGTTTAAATCCAAATTAGATCTTGAATTCTTTGATTAACATTTTATGTCATATGATTATTACTTATATACAGACTTTCTCATTGATGTTCATGTGGATTACGTATTTATGGTCACTGCTTTTTACTGCTCTAACATCAACAATGTCCAGGCCTGTTACCCTTTATTACATACAGTCAGCTGATGTACTATATAGCCAGTGGCCCATGACAAAAATGGACTGTACAATCAGAACAGTAAGAAAATCAAGTTGATGTAACTAACAATTTTTGACATCTGATTTTGATGGAAATGGGACTATACATTTAAAACATCTGTATTCAAATACCTAAAAAGGAAAATTCATTCACAGTTTGTAACATTTTAAAAATTGCGTTTTAAGAGTTAGATCAAGTTCCAGTGACCTGTGAGGAAATTTTCAATATATGTAAAATCCAGCTATCTGCTTCTTTGTCCTTTTGGACTTCACATTTTGTTTTTGACCAATGGAGACCTGCATGCAATCCTTCAAGGAGGATTGATGGCTGTGGGAAGAGGAGAGGTATCTATCCTTAACCAGAACAAGTCCCAGGAGGCAACTACTACAACTTCTAACACTATATTATTGGTTAATTTGGGGACTTCTTTCACTCAGATGACATAGCTCGAAGGATGTCAGTGCACAGATCAATATCCACTGCCTTGCCATTGATGTGCCTGCTACCTTAAACAACAACAGCTGTGTCTATGATCATCTCTGGGTTGTTCAGGATACTAATTGTAGCTAGCATACTACTCTTTCTAACAAATGGTCTAGGAAGGTGTTAGCCCCCTGATGCATATTTGAAGAATTGCTACATACTCTCTAGTAGCATTTGCCATTTGATTTTCTGTCTTTACTATTTCCAGAAATGGTTTCACTCCCATTTCCACTAAAACTCATCTTTACCCTTGACTATATGTTGAAAAAATAAGATTTTAATTTATCAATAGAAGTAAATGCTTGCAGTTCTTACAACGTATTTGGATTAAGAAGCAATGCGGTTTATGCAGATTAATTTTTTTTCTATACTTTTTAATCTAATCCAGCACTTTTTCAAGCATTATATGGGAATGAGTTAAATGTATATTTTAATTCTGCTAAGTGTATTGTTAGAGACAGTCAGTGACTAGTCCAAAAAGGAATGGGGATCTCTTGACATTCAGCATAAATTTCTCATTCATTGTAAAACCAAGGGATATGTGAAGACAAACTTACATGTGCATTTAAGTCCCTCAAGACACAGAAAACTGCTCAGTTTTTCCTGAAAGGACATCACACTTCTAGACTATGCTCAAGCACAACTTTCAGCTTCCCCTGCATCCAGCATCAGCAATGTACTGCTCTACTCTTATTTTTTAACAGAAAGCATGACATCTCCTATCAGAGTAAAGGCTGCCTTGAAACATGATCACTGTTTTGCAAATAAGATATCTATGTCTTAAAGGGAGCACTAGTGCTTTATTGAAAGGTGGTGAATGAGGGAGTGTGGCAGGAGTGAAAATTGGTTGCTATGGGATATTTTCATGGATTTTTCTTGTGTGTTCACTGGGAGCGTTTACTGAAGTTAACAATATAAAACATTTGAGTTCTCATTACACCTCTCTAGCCAGGTTGTGTCCCCTGCCATTCCATCTGCCTAGTGCTTGGCCTCCACAAATCCCTTTCCTCTGCATTCCCCCGGGAACAACCACTTTAACAACTGTCCCGAGTCCCTCAGGGAAAGCTGGTTTTGACTGGTCATGCAGGTGCTGGGTCCTTCAAACATTAACATACTCTACCTCAGTTTTCTATCCTGATTACTGCACAAAGCACAGTCATGATAATATTTGTTTTCTAAAAATTTTTGCTAATAAGTAATTAAGGGAGTGTTCACTCAGTGGAGAGCATGGACTAGATCTGTAGGAACAATCCTTGTGCACTAATACTCCATATTAGAAATTCACATGCCAACCAAAATGTCTCAGTTTCCTTAAGTAAACTTTTGAAGATAGGTAAGCTGACTGACTAAGGGATAGATCCACATTAAAAAAGTGTTTGGTATTTGTCGTGGGTTTACCCAGGAAGGGTCAGTCTTGCAAATGATCTATGGTGCAGGAAGCAGTGCACCTTGCTTCCTGGGAAACAGAGCCAGTGACCAGCTAGTTTTGAGTATTGATGGGTGTATAATCCAATTAAAAGTTGTTCCGCCTCCAGGGAAAAAAACCCCATATTTAAGAGAGATGCACCTGAGAAAAAAACTCTTTTTTTCCCTGTCCTGTTGCTGCCAGAGAAGCAAGTCCTGTGCTTCTCTTTCTGGTAAGAGTGGGCCTTTGCCTCCCCCC
>VZTJ01001391.1:672781-724038 GCA_013397795.1 Orthonyx spaldingii
GTTCCACAACAAGCAGAAATCTTTTCTCCTGGGCGGCTGCTCGTTGTGACGCTAAAAACCATAAAAACTGTATTTCTTGTGGAGAAGTCAACGTGGTAAAGCAGGAGAAAACTCCTCTCCCTAAACGAACTGAAAAAAGACTAATTTAAAAGTGGTAAACTGACTGAAAGTCAAAGTGTTGGTTTTTTTATATTGTCATTAAAAAAATGGAGAGGTGAGAAGAGCAAAAGTGTTCTGACGGGTTTGTTCTGGTTCTTAATTTTTTTTCTTCCTTTTAGGTCTGTTAATAAACTTTCTTTATATTCTTTAAAGTTTGAGCCTGCTTTACCTACTCCTAATCCTTATCTCACAGCAAAATTAAATAAAATCTGGTAAGTGTGCTGGCGTTTAACCAAAAAAACTCAGGTGAACGAACTCAAACCACTACACAAAATTAGTGTTTCCGCCCGGTTTTGAACCGAACGAGTACAGTATTCAAAAAACATTTTATTGTTGTGACCCTCAACAAAAGTTCCAAATTAGCCATGTCTGTCACAGGATGAGAAAGTCTGTCTTTGCATATATAAATATAAAATAAAATTAAAGAAGTCACTTTCATGGTAAATGTAGGTTAAAATATTCCCATAGGTTTCTGGGCAGAGGAGAAGATAGCCCAATATGTTAATAAATTATCTGGGAAAAGGGTTGAATAGTTTTGGTGGATGAAGTTTGCTTAAGATATTATTTGAGGAAATGAAGAAGCAATAGTTTCAGAATGTAGAATCCTTCAAATACCAAAGTGCAGTTAAATGGGAGCATGTGGAAAAACCCCATAACTTTCCACATCATGAGGAGGTCTGATCTGATTACTGCTGCTCGGTAACAAAACCTCAAGGCTTTTAACCAGATATTTCTATAAAACATATTTCACATATCAGACACAGTATTGAAAAAACAAAATCACTACAATGTTAAGAAAGTATTATGAAAGCAAGAGAATCAAAACAAAAAAGCATCACTGCTGCAGTGCTTATGTATTCTGAACAATGTGTGTATACACATTTAGAGTACATTAACTTTATTCTCTAGTAAGTCTAACACTTGCTTCCAGAACAGAAAAAGAGGAAGCATAGCCCAGTTCAGGAAAGAAAACTGAAGATATTGTGAAGTAATTTTTCTCCAGGTTGAGATAAATGGGTGATTGAAAACAATTGTCAAGAGTTGAGAAGCCCTTGATTTTCAGTCTAGCACCACTAGAAAATGTTATAATTAAGGTCTGCTTCCAAGTTCATTAGCACCTTGGTTATCCCATAGAGATAAGAGAAATTTTCCTTCCCTTTATAGATTTTACATACTTCAAAACACAAAATTAGAGATTCTTGAATTCCAACTCGGACTGAATCAGAGTCTCTCTATATAATACTGATTCATGAATGAACTAGCAAATCAATTAAAAAAATAGTTTTGCACATCCAGTGAAAAGGAAAAAGGAAGAATCAGGCTACTGTGGACTACAGCAACTTTACTGAAGTAGCTAGACCTGAACTGATTTAGAAAACATGAACTGGAGGACAAAACTGTGATGCCAATGAAGTCAAAATTTTGCCACTGGCTCCACCGCAGCTAGATTTATCCAAAGCAATGAAACCCCAGTGGAAATGGACAAATTGGGAAAAGATGTCTGTATTATGAACTACAGGCTTTTGAGGAAAGGTTGAAGAAGCCTTTCAAAAAAGAACTGTGGCATAAAAGAATACTGTAGTAGTAGATCCTGGCTTCCTCCCTGCCCTTTTTAGCAGCTAAAGAAAGACAGTGTTTCAGGGCTGGACTTTCAGAATGCCACAGCATTCTTCTAGCTCTCCTCCCTTTGGAAAAAATCCATTGTCTTTTAAGTCAAAAGCTTCCTAAAACAATTCCAAAATGAATATTGCATCTTTTAAACATATATTTGGTGTCACTGAAATCACAAAATGAGAGAAACATGTGAACGAAATTAAATATATCTGAAAACTAATAGCAGTATATCGAACATTCTTTAAAAATTTAATAATTCCTCAGAATATTGGAAGAGTAACTTTTAAGAATTCATTCATTTCAAAATTGAAACAATGATTCTCTGCTTGGCAGAGTTTTATTTGAGAAAAAGGAAGCGCTAGAGCTTATGAAAGTACAGTGCAATCGATGTCACATGTAAATTACATATTAATGCCAGAGCATTGATACAAGGAAGAACTGAGGGTTCAGAAAGGACAGTGTCTTTTTAAAAGCTCTGTATAACTAAAGATTATTATGCAGGCTTTCACATTCACAAATTTTTATAGTAGGGGACTTAGGGAGAGACATTTAGCAGCTCTAGAGTGACTGCAATATTCAGAAGGTAGAGACTGCTCTTGCCTGGTAGGTAGCTGGCTTTTATTTTCATTTCCTGTTCAGAAGTGAGATTACTGTTTGGGGAGAGTTAAATCTATTTCAGGCATAAGAATCATTTATCCCTGGAGGTGCTGAGCTTCGATTAATAGCTCTTGGATTCTTCTTATTCATCTTAACTCCAATTTGTGCTGCTTGGCACTAAGGGTCCAGTTTGTTCCTTTCCTCATTTTCAGTTCTCCCTTCCCCCAACCAGCAGAGTGCATCAGAGAAAGCTTTCGCTGTCACCTTGGTTTAGGTATATATCATCTTGTAAAGTTAACATTCAACACTTGATTCCTCTGTGTTTCTCTGAGGTGGAGAGTTCTACTGATACTACGTAACTTGCACTCCTTTTTGATGTTAATGAAAGTCTGAAACAATGTTAAATCAGATATAGATCCACTCAACATGTTATTTTTCAAAGCTACCTATAAATCGGATACGACATCTGCTTCAGTATTTCATATCTCTCAATTTTAATTTTTGTGCAATAAAATTTTGGCCCATTGTCACAGATTAACCACCCGTGAAATTATAATTTTGTATACGGAAGCCATTTGCAGCTGTAATACAAGTAAAAATTTAATCCAGAACTCCTAAACCTCATTTATTTGTACAGTTCAGAAGCACTCAAATCAATTTGCTGAAAATCTAATAAATACTTAGGGCTAAAATCTACTCTGACTCTGCATCTCACACAAGAGAGAGATTTTGGATTGTCTTTCATTTGACAGAAGCGTAAACAAGAAATCCTTAACATGACCCCTGCATTATCTGCTGCTTCAATTATTTGAGATACTCACTGCCCACCTCTACTTTTCCTTAACCAGCAGAAAGTTAAGTCATCAGCCTCAGAAGGAGTGGAGGGGGAGCAAAGGCCTGACCATAACAACTGTTTTAAATTCATTTGAAACATTTTTGAATTTAACTTACTCATGTGCAACTTACTTTCTATTAGTAAGGGGGTTTTTCGTTACTGGAGAACACAGACCTGAAAAATCCCAGCTATGTTCAACCTTGTCAAATTTTAATCAACGTGCCAAGATGATATGTGTATGTATACATATATATATGGATACCTACATGTATGCACATACACAACCATGTATAACAAAGCCCTATCCAGAAAATGAACATTGTACAGCAACTGAAACACCATTTAACTCCATATAGCACCTAAAAATTTCTGCCTAGCCCTCTAACATCTTTACTTTTGATTCTTACTTATAGAGCATGATTCACAGCGTCTATAACTCCTAGACATCATAAACACTTCTTTATAAGATCTATGGCCACTGATCTCCATGGCCACCACTGCCATTTTATTATCAGTCAAGACCCTTCAACAGGAACAAACCTGTCTGCTAACTTTAGAAAATATACTGCAGACAGGAATGGTCAGCAGAGTTGCCTTAATGTGATATCTCAGGCTTAATGGAATCCTCTACTGGCACAGAAAATGCAAAACTGCTTCCTTATTATATTAAAGGATTAATTTGTTTATCTTTAGCAATGCAATTTTTGTCACAAAAAATTAAGACTTTTCCTGCTCCAAGAGAGGTTTTCCATCTTTTTAATGCATACTTTAAAAAAGTAATTGCAAGAAATGTTGAGATTATCATTTAACTTAAGGCATGAAAACCTATTCATGAAAGAATCAAAAATGCCAGAGTTGCTTTCAAAACTAGTGAGACAAATAAAACTGGCACTAGTTGAAAAATTCAAAATGTTTAAGATTAAGCATTTTAGAGAAATGTAGTGTGTCAAATGAAAAATTAACACGATAAAAACATTAAAGAAAAAATATTGACAGCTGAAGAAAAAAAAGAAAAATGTGAAGAGGTAAATGAATGCATACCCAAAGGTTGCATGTGCAATTTTGCAATACATATACAAGGAGTAAAAAGTCAATGAGGATGAGCTGGAAAGTCCAAAATGTAATCAAAAGTAAGGAAAAAGGAAATATGAGGCATAAAACATCAGCTACACAGCAGTACTGAGAAGATTAGAGAATGAAGTTAAGAGAGAGTGCAAAAAATGATAAGAAAATTAAGGGTAGAAAATGAAAAGCAGATTGCATGAGGGTTTGAGATAAATCAGAATTTTTTAAAGTACATGGAGAAGAAGAGGTCAGCAAGGAGGAAAAGAGTAGGACCTCTCAGAAATGGGAAGTGTAATTTATTCACAGAAGAGGTAGTTACTGCTATCAGTTTAAACAAATCTTCATATGAATTTTCAGAAAGGAGGATATGGAATGAATACCAGAAAACAGTCATACATTTTGCATTTCTTGGGTTGTAAAGAGAAAATAATGAAAGAAATTTTATCTTTCAATGGAAACTGATGAAGCAATTGTACAGTGTGTTCAACTGGACTGCCTGGAACTGATTTAGAGTAGGGGTTTTTGGAACTGAGTCCATGGTTTTTACAGCACTAAGCACAATAACAGCCTACTATAAATAAGTCATCAAGTTTGATCAAACCCTGAAAATAAATGAGATGCTGAGAAGTCTCAAAGTAGATAGGGAAAAGCTTTTGCCAGTATTACAAAAAGCTTTCTGGAAGGAACATTTTTACATCTGAAAACAGGAAGAGGTAAATAAATCCATAATTTAGATAATCCAATATATAATTACAAACTAGCTTCGCAAATTTAAGCAACACTCAGTGTATATGTTGGAAATGAATGTAAATGTTATGCAATTGTAGGGATGAGATTAAAAATACCATTTATATATATATAGATATATTAACCTTATTAATTATGTCTTTGTGACATAGAGCCCAGAATACACTATCAAGGTCAATGACAAAAACATATTTCAAAATATTAAATAATCTATTTTTAACTTTCATTATTGTTAACTTCCTTAATATTAAATACTTTCCAAAAAATTTATGAGTTTGCTATGAATTTTCTATAATACATTGGAAATTTGTGGCTGAATGAAAAAAGAACCCCACTGCCCTTAAGGAGACTGCATTGACAAGGGCAGTGAATGAAGAAGTCAACTCACCATCAGTGATTAAGACTAAACAACAAACAGCTGCTTCATTCAACTGAGGAATTCAACTTTCCTTTTCCATATGTTTTCTGAAACAGCATGGAAAAACGATTTTGCATGACCAGAGAACAAGAAACAGTAATAATCTTGTCTGGGTACCTCTGCCAAAGCAATAAATTCCTCTAGAAGGGATTTAACACCAGAAAGTAGTCACAAGTAATTGGTGGGATGTTAAAACACTAATACCAAGGTAGACCTGTGAATATTTCTGATATTTTGTTTGATATTTATATTGCCTTTGTTTCTCAAAGCATTCATAGAATTGGAAAATACCTAAAGGTAAATTATTTGTTTCCTGTTTCTGATACCTAAAGACCAGGAAGGAAGACTTAAACAAATCATCCTGAAAATATGAACTGACACAAACTCATCACAGGGGTTGATAATTTTTTTTTGCGTCTATATATCTAATGTTATGTGAAACCAAAAGAACCCTTACGCAATTTATGAAGATTACAATCAATCACTTCTTAATTTCTAATTACTTCATATTCTACTGACTACACAGTTCCTAACTGTTTCTAAATTCTTAATTCCAGTTCTTCTGAACCAGCAGGGAAATAGTCACCAAAAGAAGTAAATGGAAGAAAAAAGTCTGAAAAACTAAATTTATAGAATTGAATAGGCCTTGGAAATTTATTTTCTTTCTAGAAACCCTAAGCAATCTTAATTTTTTTCCAGTGAGCTGACTCTGGCAGACTTACCCATGTATATCAAGAAATTATGACATCCTTGTGCCTTTTCTACACCAGTGGTTTTGAACTTTTGTAATTCTTCCTCTTTCAACTCTCTATTCCCCTCCACCGATCCTTTACACCTTAAGGGCCACTCTGACCTCTCCTTACCACTGGGTCTTATTTGCTTGTCCTTAGTATTTGTAATGGTGGTGCATCTCACCAAAAAGAAATGAAGCAGTGCTTCAGAACAGAGTGGTTTGAATATTGTGCATAATTTTTTTCCAGCTGATCTAACCAAGAATAGTTCATTCTGGAAAAATAACTTGACTTTTTCAGAAAAAGTTTAAAATGTTGTGTTACCAATTTCAGACACCCTTAAATACCAAATGTAATTGTTGCATTATAAGACGAAAATAGGATGAAAGAAACAAGCTGACTGAATATCTGTAGTTTATTGTTACAGCTGACCTCTTTATGTATTGAATGAATATATATTAGGAGAAGAATATATGTGTATATATAGGAGAAATCTCTCCACAAAAAAATAGTTAGGTGATATATGTTCAGTGTTGTGGTAGGGTTGTCTATGCAGGTTTGACAGCTGGTTGAATGCAGAAGTGGAAAAACTATCAACATCTACTGTTTCTGATCTCTGCCCCACTTTCTTCAATTTCCCAATTCTTTCACCTGCTAGCAATTTAGTCACATAGTAATAATAAGCTGTGCTTTACATATTATGGACTCCGGTTTTTTGTTTCCTCATATGCTTTTTATTCTCCTTCTTTCAATAATGTGAAGACGCCTTCCCCTGTACATAAAAAAAAAAAAAAAAATCAGTCAAGACAATAAAGCTTACCCTCACCAGAGTTCAAAATTAGTTTAAAATATATTTTAACATATCTCACTCAAACATGTTACGAAATTATTTGTTAAGGTTACACTTCACATGAGGTAGGTTGCAATTCCATACTAACTTTGGTGATGTAATTCATTTTACCTTAGCAGAGCTGTTTAGTACTTAGGGTATTCCTGCTGGCTCTTAACTGCAACTCTGAAAACCTCAAAGCTCCCATAGAAAAAATTAAATATCTATCAACCCTAAGTAGGTGTCCTACTGCAGAGCAGTGTAACGGCACAAGGATTCAGCTGACCTTCAGTGCACTCCCTCTCCAGGCTTTACCAGTTATCCTGAGTCCACTGCCTCCTTCAACTGTAATGCATGCTGAGGCACCTGGCATGAGGAGACTTACCCTCAGACTGAATCCCAGCTGCAGTCCATTTAGATTTGTCATTTGGAAAGGGACATGAATGCTTGATCTCTTACATGAGAGAGTTTCCTAAAAGAAGTTGTTCACAGAAGATAATGCTCACTATTCCTGGCATCAGTCCAGAAATTAAAATGGTCAGTTGTGTTGGATTCTAAAGAGCATTGTTTTCAGTAGACTCAGAAATCAAAACCATTCTTTCTTTACCAGGACATGTTGCTCCATGCTTTCAAAAATCACAGTTATGTTATTCTTTTATCATTATTAATACATGGACAGGTCATTCATGATGTATAAAGTAGACACCTATTTTAATTTTATGAACAGTGGGAATGACTTGCAGGATGCAACAGTAAAGCCTTATTTCCAGAAGAAACTTTGTTTAGCAAGACCCACACAGATGATCTGCAACAATTCATCTGGGATAGTAAAAAGGTGCAAGTGCTTATTTTAACATCATTGCGTTATCTGAGTTTGTATAATGATTCAAAGACATTTTGTGACTTAAGACACAAGCAGATTTCTTTACTTAGTGTTTCAAGAAAACATGAAATCCTTTCTAAGCCGCGAGGCAGATCCCCACTTTCCAAGCTTAGTATTCTTCTCATATACTTGTCTTTTTTGCTCAGTTGCTGTGGTTCTCTGAGTTTTCATCTATGAGATGATTATTTCTAATATGTTAGTATTTTTATACATATATATGGTTACTGCATTTCATGTATCATGACAGTTTTATTAACATTCACAGAAATATTTATTAAAATTAAAGGTAGAAAATATATTTATATGTGTGTATGTGAATGTTTACACATACTGCAAAAATACTGAAAAACACCCAAATATTTTGAATAAGATATTGGGAAAGTTATGAAAAATAATTCCTAGACATATGATTTTCTTTTTTCTTCTGTTTTTGTTTGGTAAGAGTGAAAAACAACAAGAAAAGAAAAAAAGTGACTGGTTAGCAATAATGAATGCTTTCTAGAAGTCAGAAATTATAGACAAAAAGTGAGATCCACCAAATGATGAGTTAAAATATCCAAAGGAAATTAAAACAGAAAGTAAAAAATGTTGCAGTCATATTAATAACAAAGAGAATGAGAGAAAACAAATGGGATTGCTCTGTCAGGAGAAGGGAATAGGCATTAATGATAATCTGGGTAGAGTCCTGAACTAAATGAAGACTTTACTCGGTTTCCGGTCTGGGTGATAATATAGAAGATGTGGACATGAGGAGTAAGAAAAGATTCAGATAATGAATATGTCCTTCTATCTGAGTAGGAAAGTCATGACACGCACATGTTTCTGGAACAGGATAATTTCCATCGAAGAATACTGAAAGACTTAGCACATGAAATTGCAACTTAAGAAGCAAGGAAGTTTAGTAAATCTATCACATTCAGTACCTTGTGACCAGAAATAGGAAATGGGATGCTTATTGGGAGGAGGAAGCATCTTGGAGCTTTAAAACCTGGAATAGAATTTAAACTGTACGTAAAGTCATGGAACACATGGAAGAATAGAATTAGAATCATACAAGTAAAAGATAAATGTGAATGAATGCAACAATAGTACACCCAAGGTAAATCATGTGACTTTAGTGGGATTGTTTTCTTTGATAAACCAAATTTAGAAAGTGTGGTAGATGCAATGTATCATATAATCACAGAATGGCTTGAGTTGTAGGGGACCTTAAAGATCACCTTGTTCCAACATTTCTGCCATAGGCAGGGGCACCTTCCATTAGACCAGGTTGCTCAGAGCCCTGTCCAACCTGGCCTGGAACACTTCCAGTGATGGGGCATCCACAGTTTCTCTGGGCAACCTGTTCCAGTACCTCATCACCCTCACAGTAAAGAATTTCATTCTAATATCTCATATAAATCTATCCTCTTCCAGTTCAAAAAATCTTGCCCCTTGTTCTATTACTACATACCCTTGTCAAAAGTCCAGCTTTCCATAGGCCCCCGTTAGGTACTGGAAGGCTACAATTAGGTCACCCTGAAACCTTCTCTTCTCCAGGCTGGGCAATTCCATCTCTCAGCTGTTGTCATAGGAGAGGGAGGTGTGCCAGCCCTCTGGTCATCTTTGTGGCCTCCTCTAGACTTGCTCCAGCAGGTCAATGTCCTAGACTTCAGCAAAATAGTTTATATGGTGCAAAACAGGAAACTGCAAGATAAACCACAGAAGATAGGCTTTAGAAGAATTATTCTGTCAGTAAGAAGTTGTTTAAACCAGGTATAACAGTTGGAAAGGATAGTTTGGACATTATTACGTGGTTTTTTTTCCAGGATTTTGTGTTGGGAAAGATACCTGGTCCTATTTTGCTAAAAATTTTATGCAAAACTAGAGGCATACTAGCAACAAAAGGCAGAGAGGCCACATCAAAAGCAAACAGGAGACCATTGAGGAAGAATGGGATGGATGAAGATTCCAGTTGGATTTGTTTGGTACCACAGGACCCACGCTGATATGCTTACTGAATCTTCAGGAGAAATGCACTGAAGACAAGTGAAGGAAAACCTTACATTTCATTAACTAATGACAGTTAAGAATGGATACAGACATACACACTCTGTAGGGCAATGCTTTAGGTAGCATTTAGCTTATTTTAAATGGACAAGGCCTGGTACCATTGAATAACTTTCTCCTTAGACTCTCCTGTCCTATTATGGGTATCCTGTCAGTCCTCAGTCTAATATATATTCAGAGAAAGCAAATTCCCAAAACATGAATGGCAGCAAAGAAGAGTTAAAGTTACAATCAGACTAAAAAAGCTTGGCTTTTTCAGTCAAACAAATTTATTGTGACTGTCAAATATAAACCTATAGGTATACCAGTAGCGTAGATATTAGAGAAAGAAAAGAGAATATTAGGTCACCATCAAATCTGATGCATTTATACCAACAGTTTAATACATAATCCATATAGCAGAAAGAGAATAGATTGAATAACAGAGGAGGTCTTAGGCACTATGTAAAACTATTTTTTTAAACATTTTATTCCTTAATTGTTGCAACTTCAAAGATATCCCAAATAAAATAACTCATGCTAAAAACAAATTCATGTATGACATAACAAATATTTATCAAAAATCAGTCTTCTGGCTGAGCATTCCTGTTAAAATTTTTGAAACAGATAATTAATTAATGATAAAATATCTGCAAAAAGTATCACCTTGTAGTTTCTGGGTTTGGGTTTGGGGGGAAAAAAAAAGAAAATTAAAGAAAATTAAAAGGGAAAAAACCAAAGAGTTAATCAGAAGACAGGCTTTGTTTATCAGACTAATGATGATATATCAGGTCACTGTATACATTTTTCATTACACAAAATTACATCTTCTAAAATTAAAATTAAATAAATCTGATTAATTAAAGTAAAATAATTCTTTAATAATAAATGAGGCTTCAGTTGTTAATGTGACATTGCTTTTCTTCAGCATTATGACCAAGGCATTATCAGACCAAGTATTTTTTTCTTTAATCTTTAACTATTATATATTTTCCAGTTTAGATGCAGTCACCTCTTCAGTGACAGAAAAAAAAAGAAAAAAGAGAAGACCATAAAAGCTCTGGCAGAAAACCACATTTGTATCATAACTGGTACAGCAGGGTTTTGCATGTGTATACCTAAGAAAGGAAAGAGGTGAAAGGTAAAACTGGAAGAGGTGCTGATCTACTGGGATGCCAAGAGAGCTGACTGCTACAGTGCACTTGAAAAGTCATTTCATAGGAGTGGTTCTATGAATGCAACACTACAGAGATGTGTAACACTGCACTTGGCTGAAATATGCAACACCAAACTTGTCCCTGGAAGAGACTATCAGCTGTTACATTCTTCTAGCTCTTACAGGCAGCTAAGTCCCATAATAACATTGCTGTTTGGTTATTTGATATCAGTCACTCCAACACAAAGCTCTTCCAGGATCTAGTTCACTAATGGTCTTTACAATTAGAATGGAAATTTTTATCATAAAATTAAGTCATAGACTGCTAACACATCTGCCTGTAAGATAGGATAAGACTCAGAGCCTGGCTGGTAGCATTGCTTAGGGTTTCTTTTGCCAGGATTTTAAGTCTCTGATTGTCCCAGGATTTGGCATACCAGTGGGAATGCAAGGTATCAAGCAAGCATAAAGGTTGCTCCTGAGAACTCTCATTTTATCCAGGTTTCCCATATGTAGGTGAAGGAGCTCTCAAGGAGCAAACAAACTCCAGATGACAGATAAGACACATTCCAGCCTGTCTCTGATTGAAGTTATAGAACAGAAATATACACAAGATGCCAAGCAAACCCCATATTTCATGACAATTTTGCTTCTAAAATATGGAATAATATTCTGTTCCTCTCATTTAACTTCAAATTCGTACCTTCACCAGATGTAGTTCTAATGTTTTTTACCTCAAATTAATTTTCAGCTGAAAATCCACATCTGTAAACTTTTCCTCCACTGATCATCTGAGACATCTGGAACAGAAACATGTCACTAAGATTTTCTAAGTGAGTCAGACTTCGGATTGCATTTCTAATTCGGTATCTCCTAGGGCAGAGGAAGAGCTACAAGAGTGTATATATTTATTTCAGTTTTTAAAACTTTTTTTTAATGTTTATATGTTTTAATTTATCAGAAATTACATACAGATTTTATTTTAATAGAATTTTAGGAAAAACTCATTAATAGAATAAATTTTTACTTAAATATTCCTGTCTGGTACCAAAAAAAGGAAGGAGGAAACAAAACAAAATTCCCCTACATTCTCCAGGGTGTTTATGCATTCACAACAGATCAGAAGAGGAATGTAATATTCAATATCATTCATACAAATTAATACTGAAATGAACAAAATTTTTCCTGTTATAATTAAACTAGGATAGAACAAAACTGTTAAGGCATTCAGGGTATTGCAGCAATGTCAGTTTTGTGATTTATCACTAGACAAAACAGAGAAACAGGTTACAGATACAAGCACTTCAGACATCCATGTACCACACACACTGTCCTCTCAGAAAAACTAAATCAGAGAAGTAAGAAAATGCCCTGTTAAAATGTCGTGGTTGGGTTTTACTAACATTCTGTAAAAAACATCTTAGATTTACTAAGATATTTATAGTATTTTTGGATGAGATGTAGAGCAGTGGCTAAAGCAATTAGAAGAATCAGTCAAGGGACAGAGTGAGAAATAGCCACCAAAATTAAGAACAAATTAGTGCTCCCATCAATACCACCAATAAAGAAGTTGAATATGACCCAGATACTTGACGGAACCCTTCAGTAAGAATAAATTCACTGTCACATTCAGCTGAAATTGCTCCAATGAAAGTTCCCAAACAGAAAGAATGGAAAGAGAATTGTGGTTATCAGCCCAAGCTCTGTTCTTTGATGAGATAATTATGACAGAGACGGAATCTATACCACTCTATTTTTTTGCAATAATATTCTAGAAAAACAAGTTCAAATGTTAGGCATACAAGTTGCCCAAAATTACTATTCAGCTTAGTCTTTACAGTATAAAAAGCCCCACTGACAAGATCATTAAGAACAGCAAATACTTTACTTTCTCTTGAGTATTTGGAAGACTGAGCTCTTGATCAAAGATATCTAATTATTAGAGCAAGAGTACACAGTCAGAGAGATCAACACTGTTTATATTTAAATAAACCAAAAAAATACCCCAAATAAATCTCCATTTAAATATAAGAAAATGTTCTTCCTAGCTGTTGGATTATAAACAGTATGAGTTCAGAGCATTCATCCTAAAAAGAGATGGTTTAATGGCATTAACACTTTTGTAAAGCCAAGCAGCAATTTCATAATGGCTGAACTATTACATGCTGTTTTCCAACTAGAGTGAATTATTCCCTATGTATTTTAAGTTACAATAGACTCAACTTGATGAAGTATGTAATTTGAAATTCTTAAGTTTGTAATTTGAATGATTACTTTGTCTCACTGTAAGCTGCTTAGGCTTTTTCATTTATAAAGCTGAAACATTTGGCTACACAAACATGGCATCAACATAACTTGTCATACAATCCTTTTGTTTTTTAATCATCTTCAACTGATAATCTAAATGATGATTAGTCTTGTCTCAGTGATTTCTTTGCTCTTCTAATACACATTTGTATTAATCCCTACTACATATTTTGATTTATTCTTATTTTTTTTCAGAACTAGACCATATTAAAATCCTTTTTAAAAACAAAATGATTAGAGAATAACATTTTAAATGTACATGAAATCGTGAAAAAGATTTTGGGAATGCCAGATGTTACACTTAGTGCAGAAAGGCACATTTAAAAATGGAGTGTGGCTTAATGCCATTAGTTGGAAGGACTGAAATTAAAATCTTTGAAGGCTGTAGAAGATTATTATAGAGAGAGAGTAAAAATTACTTTCTTACTGTACTGTACTACATATACTATATATATATATTATCCTCTTGTCTCAGCATGTACAGAAATTTGGTAATATTTTCTCACCATTCTGCTATCATAAAGTTCTAGGACTTCCTGTAAATTATTCAGGGATTTTTCTATTTGACGTTATGAGGAGTGACTGGCAAGGTTTTTCAGTGACACTGTTCAACTAGCAGTAATAAATATCAGAAAATCTAACAAAGTGAGAGGTCCTGGGTCTCAAAGAAATTTGAATATACAAGCTTACTACTGGTGAGAAGAGAGTCAAATCATGTTAGAGCTTAATGAAGAGCAGTCAGTGTGCAGCAGATACTAGCACAGAATATTGTATGTCACCCTAAAAAGACATTGAATATCCAGTACTTTAAATTATATCATTATGCACGTTCTGGACATAAAACTTGCCACAAAACTGAGGTAAATGAGTTTTGTCTAATTTTGTCTAGTTGTGTTCCAGCATAAGTTTGCTGGAACAGTCATGATGTGAATTGTGTGAGGAAACACTCTGGCTAGACAGAAAGCTGTAGACCAGCTGACCCGAGGCACACTCTCTCTAGATTTCCTTAGGGGCCATCTACCTGTAAAAATGGCTTTAAGCACTTAAGTTACACTCAGTACATTCAAGTTACTCACAGTAATAATCACAACATTTAAGAGAATGCAAGGGGTGTGCAGGAGGACAGATGCATATGCAGAAAGCAGAGGTATATGGCAACAATGAATGCAATACCTATAGCTCAGCAGAATATTAGCCTCTTTGGATCCTGGATTCAGCCAGGAATCAGCAGGTCAGCTCATCTCTAAGCTTTCAAATAACCTGGTCAAGATATGTACATAGCCACCTCCATGAAATAATATTAGCAATCATCAGCAAAAGATGAAAAAACCCCAGCAAACTAACCAAAACCAAATTAGTCTAAAATTGGTACAGTTGCAAAAGCAGAGAGAAAAATTATTTTGCTTTCTCGTAAGACCAAGATAAGATGAAGCTTGAAGTGTGGGCAAGATAATACAGAAAGTGAGCAATTTTACACTGGAACTCCACAGGGTGATGCAAAGCCAGCAACCCTTAAACATGATTCAAAGAGCAGGACTGAAGTCAGTTCGTCTGTGACAGAAACAGATTTATACAGTCAATGACAGAAAAGGTAAGATTACGAGCAAAGGTGGTGAGGAGACCATTGTGGTCCTTAGATATTAGAAAGAGAAGGTCAGAGGATTTATTTCTAAAAGGAGGGTTCCAGAATAGACAACAAAACACAAAAGAAAGAAGTACAGATATATTGCCAACTGCATGACCAGGAAATGAAGGATCAGAAGCAGTAGTTAAAAAGTGAAAGCAAGAAGGAGTATTTAATTTCTGAATGGCTTTCCAGAAAAGCAGAGGCTTATTTAGGAAAGAAGACTGCGAGCAAATCGGTGGGGAAACATGCAAAGAGGTCAAATAAGGGATTTTAAAGGACCTTCTTAAAAGTTGCTTTTCCTAAAAATTGACCAAGTTTGACAGTACTTTCATTTTCAAGTCTTTTTTACTCTGATAATCCTTCACATTTTTCCCCACAGAAGTAATTGGATTGAAATTTGATTCTTATGCATACAGGCACAGGCACGTACAGATATGGAGGTTCTGGGTAGTGGCTCCACCAGTGGATTGTGTTCTCAGATGGGTTTAAAATAAACATACATTCCCATATTTTCTCTACAAAATAAACAGTTGATTGCTGTGAAATTTCAAAAAGAGAACAACTTTCATGTCTTTAACTTTCCATACATATACTTTTTCTGTATTTCCTCAACTTTCTGTTTTTCTTAAGTAAATAACACATTTTTGAATGTGTGTTCAGACTGAGGTCTGTACCTTCTAGTCATATCTGTCAGGTATAGCTTTCTTTAAGACAGGTGTCTCCTACACAAAAAAAGAATCTTGAGGAAAAGTATAGTGGGGACTTTTGCTCCTTTCTTTTTTATTATTAGAAATTTAGAGTGATTTTCCAATCATTATTAATATTTTAAATGTAAATGCAGACGTATTACCCACAAATTGCCTTTGATGTCACTGAGAGAGAGGTGAATATGCCCTTGTAGCTGGTACACAACCAAACTCACTGAGTGATATGGTGAGGAGGAGGAAGGGAATGAATGAATGGTGGTCTGTATGAGTAAGCAACCTTGGCAAGGTCAACGGCAGAAGAGCCAAGCATCCACAGACATTACTGAAAGAGACAGAGATTTTGCAGAAGGCTCCTGTCAAGAGTTCTGTTCTTCTGGAACATTGTGTCCTGTGCTAGATGCATATTACATATATGTAACAGGAGGCACAATGGCTTTCATGGCACTTTTTACCCATACAAATCCACCTTCAATTCTGTCTTCCAATTCAGTGTAAGAAAACTGCTAGAACAAAAAAACACAGGGAAGGAAAGAGGCAACTTGCTAAAAAGCATATAACATGCCTTAAATTTTCGCAGAGAAAGGGGAAATTCTTCTGTTCCACCTCCTTACCTGTCCTTCAAAGAAGTCCATTCCTTTGATATTTTCCTGGTGGCCTTCTCCTCAAGCATCCTGTCCTGGTTCTGGCCAGGAGGACAGGGTTAATTTTTGCAGTGGCCAAGACGGGCATGGCTAGGACCTGGAGGCTATTCTATAACACCTCATGTCACTGCCAGGAGGGCAAGGGAATGAAAGGATTCCTTTGGGCTTGGGTGGAGTGGTGGAAAGAGCAGTCAGGTATTGTCAGGGGTGAGCACTTTGTTGCAAATTGTTCACTTCATGTATGCTCTGTCATTAGCATTGTTGCTGTTACTGCTAATTGTCTTAGTGCTATTTCCAGTAAATTGGTCTCTCAACCTGTGAATTTTACCTTTTGTGTCTCCAATTCCCCTTACCATCCTTCCACAGGTAGAAGGAGTGAGGGGGAGGGGAGATTGACAGAGCAGATAGTGGTTTGGAGTGTTTCAGTGGAAGCATTAAATTGGGGAGTACCATTCCCAAACCATGACACATGCTTCCATGAACCATCCAAGCTTTTCAGCCAGTTCCTTCTGCAAACCATGGTAGAACAATGCCTGATTCAATGATCTTTTCTTAGCAAGTGATCAACAACTTCTGTATTATGTCCTCTGAAGTATACTGATCTAGAGAGCCTTCAGAATTCATGAGTCAAACCTGGAAATTCTGAGACTTGAGGTAATCTCCCAATAAGTATTATCAGTAGAGTGGTTACAGTCACTTTAGAGAAGGAAGAAAATAAATCAATCTATACTGTTTCCTGCTATTTTTTTCACCACACTCTTAGCACTTGCATTACAGCCAACTAGCATGAAAGCCTAAGTTTAAAATAGACTGGTAGCACAGACACTGCTTTCATAAAATGCAGAAACTAGCACAAACATCACCCCAACCCCAAAAGGAAAACAAAAGAAAAAACAAAACAAAACCCGTAAACATAAATCAAATGGAAATTCAGAACATAAGAATCCAATGAGCTAACATAAATATGTATAACACACGTTTGATGAATGCGATGGCCTCAAACTTCTACTGGTGAACAAATAATCATGTAGAATCTAGTACTCACCCTTACTAATGCAGACAGTTCTTAAAGCAAGAATAAATAATTGTTGCACATCTTTTACATACTAAGGAAGTCCAAAAATGGCCCTAGTGTAAATCAGGATCTGTTCTAGGATATATGAGCACAGATATTTGTATTTGAGGGTTTTGGACAGATGAATCTACTATTCTATAGACACAGAGCCAGGAGTAACTTCGTAAGGCTGCCAATTCAAGTGTTCTTCCCCTATGGAGTCCTCCCAGGGCAATGACCCTAATATAACAAAACATGTAAGTAGAGACTTAATTGTAATGTCAACAGAGCTACTCATGTGCTTAAAGTTAACCATATGCTTAAGGATTCTGCTGACCAAGCATTGTATCAGCTTACCACTATTACTCTTTAAAAGCAGTGGTCAAAATCTCTGGTTAAACCTACCCATGTACTGAGATTTTCTGGCTCCTGATCATTCAAATGAAAGCACAGGAAAGCCTGTATGACTAACCAAATGCAGGTGATCTCCTGCAGTATAATCATTTTAATCATTCCATTCCGTTAAGTTCTTCATAAAACCCACTTCTTCTGGTTCAGTCACTGACACTTTGCATGTATAGGTAACATCTTGGGTCCTCTGAGAAGGCAGGAAAACTCAGCTAAATGAATGAAACCTAAGTGGATATTAATTCACAGTTCATACTCTTCTGAAGAAATTAAAATCATAAAGACAAAAGAATATTTACAAAATTTATGTATTTTTTTGCTGTATTTTTGGGGTTTTTTTATTATTTTAAAAAGACTCTTTCTAAAGTAGAAACTTGTCCTCCAGATTTAGATGCTCTAGCAGAAATTAAAAATTATTAGCAGATGTGGCTGAAAAAATAAAGATTTTTGTGATATGTTGCAGTGGACTAATCAATACAAATGCAAGTGGCTGGAGTCATAAGAAAGACCATTGTATAAGACTACTAAGAAAGACTACAACTTGAAATATCACAGGAAGAGAAAAAATGAAACAAGAAAAAGAGAAAGATATAGGCTGTCATAGAAACCGATCCTTTCACCTACCAGAAGTCCATTACATCTTTTGGACTATGTGACTTCATTGTCTATAGAAGACAAAGAAGTAATCTTACAAACCTAAAGAATTTATAGAAACTAATCCAAGTGTGACATTTAAACATATGCCTTCACAAGACTTAGTGCCATTATCAATTACAAGAAGAAATTGAAGTGTTTTCAAAACTACAGCAAACAGAAACATACATTTGCCATGTTTTAGGAATATTACCAAGAAAATATTTACACAGTGAATACCAATGACCCACCAGTTTGCAATATGTCTGTCTAGTGTAGTAGGATATAGAAAAAAAAGAAAGAGAGAAAATATAAGTAGTAATTCCAGGATACATAAACAGTCTTCCTAACACAGGCACTACTGTCTTTGATGGAAGATTTTAAGGATTTCATTCTGCATAGTAACAGATAAAGCAGAACAGTAGGATTCTAAAAAGTCCATGCCTGTCTTATTCTGACTACAGGAACTGGAAGAGAAAAAAATCTTAACATAGAACAAAGCACAGTATCGAAGTGTGGAGATATTAATACACTGTTTATAACTGTTACTAAATGCATTTGTTCAACGTGTTTTATTTGGTTTCTGCTTAAATTATATTGATTGTAATAAGTATCATATTGTGCAATTCTTTTCCCTGTATCAGCACTAAATAATGTAAGAGCTGTCATGAAATGGTCTAATCTTACATTATCTATTTTTTTATTTTCTACCCAAAAAATTAGAGCAGGAATAATTTCCTTTCAATATGCATATTTTGTGCACTCATAGCAGGTATAATGGGGATTTTTTTAAACAAATATTATTTCTTAAGATGCATCAGGCAAGATGCATACAATTCAACTACATAAAAATACACTGCAGCAGAAGAAGAATATTCACTTAGTCTTGGTATAAACTTTAGTAAAAGAAAACAATTTTCCATAGACAATATACCATCTGTCTCTAAACCATGTGAAAAGAAAAGCTTTTAAAATCCAGCCGCTGCTAATGTGACATGTTGAAACATTAATCACCCCCTAAGGCCAGTATAATTGTAGCTCCATGTTAATTACCTAACAATTAACAGCAGTAATTTCCAAGGGGCAATCAATGAATTAGCTTGTGATTTTCCCACAGACTTCAGTCCCATACTGCCAGCCTGAATGCATTTCAAACTCTGAACCATGGTTCATCAATGACACTTCTGGTGTATGAAATAAAAATTCATTTGCACCCTCACTAATTAGGCTCGATTATATCCCTATGTGTATTACAAATTCTATTCACTTGCACAAAATCTCTGCCACAGGCATTTTTCTCCATTTAAAAATTCGTTTTCTATTAAATTAGAAGGTCACCTAGCAGGAAAATGTACTAATCAAGATTTTATCACTAACGAATTAAAGGGTTTTAATAAGCAAGTTTAATTAAGTTATCCTAACAAGTGGTAATGGCTATCTCTAACCTATGTGAATGTTTATGCAACTATAGGTGTAGTATATGCAAGGTATGTATGTATTCATAAAATTTGAAAAACACACGATGTATACGCACAAAAATAATTACAAATGAAAATAGTGTCTTAAAATGTTCCCATGATTTTTTTACTCTATTTTTTTATTGCATTTCTGCACAAAACTTTATCTAACCTGGGATTTCTATCTGCTTGTTCCTGTAACAATCATTTACTCAGTGACATAATCCTGTGGTAGACTCAAAGACATCTTGGTTGAATAGGATGTTATCACCTCCTACTGTCCATGCATAAACCTGCTCTTGGTACACATCAGTGTTAATCTGCTGATTATTAACCAATATAAACAGATGAAGATGTCATCTTCTTAAATTTGCTAATGATGTATTAACTTGTATTCTTTAAAGATTAAAATATTAAGCGCTGGGTTTATATCAAGTAGTATTATGATTTCCTTTTAACTATGTTTATGTTTTGTTAGCATGAAGAAGGGTGAATTTTGTAGCTAATCTGTTCAAGCAGCCAGATTGGAAGGAATGAATACATTACACTTTCCCTCATTAGACTTAATCAGAATTCCAGTAGTATCACTTTTGTGCAGAGAACAAAAATGCGCTAAATTTGCATCTTTGGTTTCAGGAAAGATATTGCAAGTGTGACCTATATTCCACAGGAGACAATGCGCTCAGGTACAAAGTACTACCCTATTTTCTTTCCCAATTATCTTGCCTCTCACAGCCCTTCAGGAGAGGATGGTTTGCTAAGCCAAAGGGAAACCACTCATCCTCATGCTCCTTAAGTGGTTCATTAAAGGGTTGCAGTTCTGAACCAGTAGAAATTCAACATCTGGCCTATAACAAATGGGTAGATAACACTTTCCATCCCAGCAGGCATATTTTCGGTTGTGGGTAGTTATTCCTGGATTATCACCCTTTTTGGTAGATGCAGTATGAGGCACCTCCAAGTCAGCAGAGATGCATGTGTTGAGCAGCTGCATGTTCCAGGTTGACAGTCTGATGGTTTTTCAGCTGCTTTCTCTTTCCCTCTTTTCCTTAGACACCATCTTTGCTAAGCTATTCCCAAGGGGGTGAGGGAAGCCCTCCTTCTGCTAAGCCTGGTCAGCAGGTTCACGCAAGTTAAAGTTTGAAAGTCACATTCCTCTAAATTCAAAGCAACTGAAACAAAATTTGAGGATACCAATCAAAAGTCTTTGCAAGTAGACCCACTCACAGTTTGCACCCATGTCTGTCAGAGACTGTGGGAATTGTTTTCACTGAGGAAGGGGAGGCACCTTTCATGTCTGCTGTGAAGACTGAGAGTAGGAAAAATCTCACCTCCATTGCATCTTACTCCCTGTTTGTGAGGGAGAGACTCACTACTGGGAACCACCAGGATGACTTGATTGCTCTTGTCCTCTGGCAGTGTGCAAAACTGTTTGGCCTAAGTCCTGGACTGGGCTCAAGAGATCTGTGGAGAGGAGCTAGGTCAGAGTGTGTGCATCGGTGTCAGGCAGTAGCAGCACAGTGGCAGCTGGAAGGCCGTGGCCACATACCCTGGGCAAGGCTGCAGCTCCATTCCCTGCTCTCCTTGCTATCCTGCAGTAAAATGAGGGATTTACAGAAATCTCTGCAAGAATCATAGAATGGTTTGCATTGGAAGGGACCTTAAAGATCATCTTCTTCCAACCCCCCTGCCATGGGCAGGGACACCTTCCACTAGACCAGGTTGCTCAAAGCCCCATCCAACCTGGCCTTGAACTCTTCCAGGGATGAGGCACCCACAACTTCTCTGGGCAACCTGTAACAGTGCCTCACCACCCACACAGCAAGTAATTTCTTCCTAAAATCTAATCTTAACCTACCCACTTTCAGCTTAAAGCCATTGCCCCTTGTCCTATCACAGTATGCCCTTGTAAAAAGTCCCTCTCCAAGAAAATTCTGTCTGAGGCTGATCTTTCTCCAGTCTCACAGTCAGAGCATGTCCATCTTCTGTTCAATACAATGCTGTTCAGGTTGTAACCCCGGTTTTGGTCTCCTTTATTGTTTTAGATGTCTGACAACATTCACTTATGTATGTTGTTGGGAGTGTTTACTGAAGAGACCTTAGAAGTTTGTCATACTCTCAGAACCACCTCTTTAAAAAGATACCTGCTCTTTCAGAAGTGAAACTGAGCCAGAAAATTCTCATTAATCAATAATCCTACCCAGTACATCAAAGCCTCATCTGAAATATTCCTGATGAATATTTTTCTAATATTCTTTTCTTTAGAAGCAACAATGGAGATGGCAAAAGTTTCCTCATCAGTCTACTCTAATATTAGTTGCAACATTCATTAGAAAAGCCAGTAAACTGCCTCTTATTTTTAGAAAAAAACACCCTTGTTGTTTAGATATTGCCCGCTTCACTGAGAGATCCCTCAAATCTTCTCAATCAGCCCAAATAATTTCGTGAAGAAATAGATGGATTTACAGTTGAAAATATGTTTCTAATCTACATCTTCTTCTTCCTGGAAGTATGAAACCCTGGTTTCATACTTAAATAGTAATTTCCTTGCTGTTACATTTGTAGTCATGTTTCCAAATTAAAAATCCTCATATATTAGTGGTGTGAAAGGTAAGATACATAATAAGAACCTGCAACCTATAATTTTAAAAATACAATATTTAAACCCATCCTTTGACTTTCTTGTGTGTGTGTGTATGTCAATATCTATTTGGTTTAAGGTTTAAAATGAAAAAAAAATCTTTTCAAAGCTTCTTTTTCTTGTCACATAATATAAAAGACCACCTTAGGTTGTATACATATATTTGACTTTGTTGTTCATGTTTGAGCTGAAGTTCCTCTGGCTAAGTGATGAAGCCTATTGCATCCATATTTCCAATAAGAAGAAAGCCTTCCCACTTGCAGGGAGACTTCTCCAAAGTAACGCACCTCAACAGGCAGCCTGGGACCACTCCCCGGTTAACCTGACTACATGCTGGTCACCTTCTCTCATTCTGCAGTCTTCCTTAGTAGATAGGTAATATTTTGTTCCTGATTTTGGAAAAAAACCCATGAAGTTTCAAGGAAGCATACAAGACTTACTTTATCACCAAGTCCAGAGTTAAGCTGTACAGAGTAGATAGCAAGAATAAGCATTTTTGGACTATGAACACACCAGTTTTAGATGTCTTAGGCTGCAGATTTCTAATTCTTCCCTTTAGAAACTATTCTTTACTCTAAAAGACTCCTTTCATGTTCTTAAATATTGTCTTGTCTTAGTTTCATCATCATCCATTTAGCATGTGAGAAAGCAGTTAAGGTGTCATACCTCACATGTATAGATGTAAGTACAAGCTTTCCCCAGACATGCTGAGGCTGCAACTCTAAACCACTTTCTGGTCATCCTGTCAAAGAAATCAAAGGAAGCACAATACAAAAATGTCCTAATATCTTCCCTGTGTGGTGTTGAACTTTAAAAATAATATGCCTAAGACACACTTTTTCATTTAATTATCTAACACATTTAGGTGACTCCTAAAACAAGGCAGACAAGAAAACCTAACTGAATTAAATGAAACAGGGGAATAAATTGTAAACATGTACTATAGCTGCAAATTCTCTGAAGAGATAAAAAAAAATATCACTTCTCCATCACGTTCCAGGGGAATGTTACCAAACAATTTTTTTCCACGTAACACACTTTAAGTTTTGAGCTTTTTGAAAAAAACTCACCCCAAACTAGGAAGGAATTCTAAAACTAATTCCATTCCCCTTATCACAATATAACATTTCCATTTATATAGTTTACCCCATAGCTCCACATTGAGGTGTTCACCACCACAAAAGCTGACACTTGAAAGGTAAGGAGAGTGTTAGAGCCAGTACACAGTTTTAGAATGTTCTAAAACCTTTCCTCCCAGTTTATGGAATTATGTGATGACTCTCAGTTCAGTGGGAAACACGAGAAGGTAGCAGAGACAGGTGAAGCCACATTCAGCTTTCACGCTCAGTATGGAAAAAGTAGGGGCTCTGGGGAAAGACAATCCTCCTCTTTTGAGAGGCACTTACTGGAAAAAACAGAACTGGAGTGGAGGACCCAAAAATCATGTTAGCAGGCACTCAGCTTGGAAGAGTGGTAGCTTACAAGGGAAATCATCTTAATTAACAGAAGATGGAAAACTGTTTATGCCTTCTGAGCATACATACCCAGTTGTCTTGTGATCAATAGAGTCAATACTTCCCAGTCTGGGAAGCAAGAGAGGCAAGAAGAGAGGCAGAAAAGAGCAATGTGAGCAGAGCAAAAGCCCCAAGGACAGTGAACATAACCCTGCTTATGGTGTATGAAAGTGTAGTTGGGATGAAAAGAGATGCAAACGGTGCTGTATAGAAGAGCAACAGGCAAGAGTATTGAAAAACACCACTCCAGCCTTTCTTCCTGCATGACTGTTAATTGATTAATAACAAAGGAAAGTAGATTAAGAAAGTATCTTATCCCAGTTAAAAAAAAAACCAAACAGAAAAACAAAAATATAAAGCATTTCAAGGATGAGAAAACAACAATAGTATAAATGTCTAAGAAGTTAGAAAGGGAATAATTTCAGTAAGTTCAGAAAAATATTCTGAGATTTAACCAAAACCAAAATTCTATCCCAATTCCCTTCTTCTTAGAGAAAAGATACAAGTTAAACAGTAGTGAGGACCTGACAAACAGAGATATTGAGTTTCACTTAGTTATTTCTAGAAAATATTTTATATTTTTTGACGGTTTCTAAGTTTGATTCAAGAAAATAATTTACCATTTCAGTCTCTAATCACATCTTTATGAGTCACAACCATGAGACAAAATCATTCCTTTCATGTCTTTGCCCCAGTGGAAACATTGATTAAACAATAAGGAAAACTTGGAGAGAACAAAGAAAATAAAAACAAAATTCCTTTATGAATTTCACACACCACTGAATTCCATAAACCGAAAACATATTTTCTCTCTTCTCACTCATCTCTCTCCCCCCTCCTCGTTTGAAAGCAGTGAAAGAAAAAAAGATATTGTCTTTAAACTTCAAAAGATTTCTCCTTTCTGTTATCCCTAGAAACATTTTTCAGGTCATCAAAGAGTATTTAGCACTCAATGATTTCTCAATGAAAAAGTCAATTCTTCGTAAAAGAACACTTGTTTCCTATCAGTTTGCTTACCTAGGTGAAAGAATAAACCAAGGAAAATCAGAACTTATACAATAAAACCCCTGTTCAGGCTCCAACAGGCATGCACCTACTGTATTTATTATTTGTGAATAATGTACACTGTATTCAGAAGAAAATTAATTGTGAGAAAATATTTTTTCTCTTTTCCTATTTTCCTCATCACAATTTATAATTACATTCTCTTTCCATTTCTATAAAAATATCACTCTTTCTAGTGAAAAATCTATTACTGATATTAAGTTTATTATAGATCTTTGTTTGTCTGCTTTGGTGACATCATCCAAGAATGATGTTTTAATCACTTCAGCAATTTGTTTCAGATGGTTTAAATTCTTCATTTCTCTCTTTATTTTAGACTTCTTGGAATTTATTTTGCTTCTGCTATTTTTACACTATTTCTGTGAAATTCAGAGAGACATTTCATTGAGACCTAAGTCTAAAATGACACAATTTATTAAAAATATATCCAATGTTTCCTACAATTTCACTTAGCATAGTCCTGTTATCAGCAAGTCTTATCAACTTAAACTTTATTGATTTCCTTAACCCTCAAATATAAGTTTATTTTCACTTTATGTCTACAGAAAATCAGCCCTTGAAAGTTTCATATTAATATCTCAACATCAGTAGATACACTTTCCAACTTATTCACATTTCCAGCAGTGGTACATAACCTTATATTGACTATGCAAATGAATTTAGCTCTTTTCATGTACAACACACTAAGAAATGGAGACACTGGTGTCCATAATTACCTTCAACAAAATCAACATTTTTCTGCCAAAGACTTTGTCACTTGTTTATACAGTTTCAAGTGGCCTTTGGACAGTTCTGTTTCTGTGCTTCTGGACAGGCTTCAAGGCAAAAATCAAATTTGAAAAAAGATCAGTGTTTTCATGTGCGTTCTTGAGCACAGGTTTACGTGTGTTAAAAATCCTTCAATTACTCCTAGTGTAAAGGTGTGCAGAACCTGATTCTCCTACAGTGCAACATTTCTGGGATATTTAGTATTTTTTTTGTCATTTTTTCTTGGGTCATAAGCCAGATTCTCCAAGTGTTTCATATGGAAAGCAAGTTCTGCAGCATAATGTAAAAGAGCTTTTAATGAGGGCACTTCCCAGGACTGTGTGAGACTTACACACAACTCTACATTATGGTTTTTGTGCAATATTCCTGCAACTGTTCCACATTACTAGGCTACTAGTTCTTCTTGTTTATGTCTCCATCTATCTTTTGTATTGCAAAAAAAAATTATTAAGCATTATTTCAGTCTGAATTTTAGGTCTTCTCCCTGGATGTTGAAGACTGATGTTCTAATCTTCACTTTAAATCAGGTAAAGGGAGGACTTGAACACTCAAGGTTTCACCATCTGCCACACACTCATTCTTTGTTCTTTCATCTTCCTGAAGCCAGTAAGTGGGAGATTTTGGTTCATGTTTGTACTTATATATGTAAGTACACATATGAATAAGTAAAACATACATTTATGTGTTCCAGTTCAAACCTGGAACATTACACTAAAAACTAAATGCAGTTAAGGGTTCTGACGAATCTAAAAGAACCTGAAAACCCTGTAATAAAATTTAAATGGAAACATCACTAATCACAACTCTGGCAAAATTATAGCTCTACAGGAGATTTGCAAGTAGTGAGTACCTGCTATGGACAAGTGAAAAATCAAATTTTAATAGGAAGAAAGGTTGTTCAAAGGAAAAAATCAGAAGGCTTAAACTCACAGTAGGTTTAATAAAATCTCAGCATTGTCAAATGGCCAGAAAGAACTCCAGAAAGGTGAGTTAAAGCTTCTTCTTGGGTTATTGAAGCCATCCTGTACCAAATAAAGTATCATCTCTCAAGCAGTTACCGATTTTTATCCCTTTAGACTCCTCCTTAAAAACCTACCTTTTTTCTCTATCCCTACAAATCCCCACCCTCTGGGAGTGGTTATTCTGGTGGCCACCTGTAAATATATAAACCACAGCAAATAACCTAAGTGTGCACCTGTAGTTACTGTTATTGCATCTTTCTCCTCTTCAATGTCTTTGCTCCAGGTTCAGAGAAATCCCAGATTATGAAGTGTGTGGGAGGTGGTTGTCTCTGTAGTTTTCTGCCTCTGCAGGAGAATAAAGCACCAATGCTATCGTGGAGTTATGAGTGTTATCTGAATACATTTGCAATATGCAATGTGCAGTATCCAGTTTGGCAGGCATCAATAGCTTGGCATATCTGCTGTGAAAACAAAGGGAAAATATATCAGTCTGTACAACCAGGCATTGTACAGTGTATGTGTTCCTGGAAAACTGAAGAGACATACAGGAAAGGGTCACCTTTACTACCCCAGCTTCTGCTGGTCTTGGAGGCATGGTTAGAGCACTCCAGCATTCCCCATGTGCATTTCTCCTTCAGCAGAGAAAAAAAGATTTTGTTCATTTGTGTGAAGCTCTGCACTCCTCTTAAGTTTTCCCTCCTACTTATTTCAGATCTCTCTGACTGTTAAATCCACTTTGCCTTTCTCACCTTTATACTTACATACACTTTCTCACACCTGATACTCATTTTCATACACCATTTTGTGCCTTCCCTGGTAACATAAGCTGCACATTTTCATTCATATGTTTAGGTGTAAACACCTGCTACAAGTTTCTGAAGCCCATTCTGATGGAGACTTTTGGCTCACAGTCTCTCAGCAGTGTTCCCTCACACTTTTTAAGAGCACCTTTGTTGTTACAAATCCAATCTCTTTTTAAGTTTACATTCACACTGCCTCCTCTATCACTGTGCATTTCTGTTACAGGCACATCACAAACTGCTGGCTACTACAGTAAATGCAGATGATGGCTTGCCTGTAAATTAGATTTGTGTGTGTAAAACCCATGCTTGTTTACACACTGGAATGATGCCAAATACCAGCTCAGTTGAAACAAAATATTTATGAATTGGATAAACTGGAAGCTTACATCTTTATAAGGTGTTCTGAGTGAATGCAGGTATAATTTTCCTTGCTCTGCCCCATTCTTCCTAAAGACTGTAAGAAATACTGCATTTTAAAAAGATACAGATCTTTAATTTATACTTAGCAATATTAAAGCAAAACTTTAAAACAAGCCTTTATGAAACAAATGATCTTAACTATTGTAATTCACATGAATTTAATTACACCGATTTTTAAAAGTAATTTAAATATTGCTTTAAGAGAAGTTGGTTTTTTGCTACCATAATAAAATAACTTGTTTTATAAAAGATACAGAAGAATATAATTTGATCATTTCTTCTGTTAGCCTTTGTTACATAGATTTTTACATAATCATTACTCATAATGTTCTGACAGATAATGCTATTACTAGCGTTACAATCTTTGCTATTATTATAAAAAATCTTCTGGCTTTGTGAAAATTTTAATTTATTAAAATGTAATGAAAGCACATCTAACATGAACCATAATTTATGAAAATTTTAGATGTGCTGCTTGACATTCATGTCATCAGGCTTCAAAAGTTTCACATCTGAAATGTGAAATTACACAGATTTATAAAGATCCCTTTTCAGCATGTTAGCTGGCACTATCTTCTGTAAAATGTATATGTTTGGCTTTAAAGAGACAGGCGCATGTAATTTTAATGTCAGCACCAGCATCACCAAAAAGTGTCCTGGCAATCAGTGGAAAGGTTTAATAGGTTTCCTGTCTTGTTCTTAATTTGCTGAAATTACAAAATCAATACTTTCAGTTGTAGCTGCAGCTACCCATTTTACTGCTTTAAGATAAAGTCTACAATAAAGTAACCTTCACTTTCAATTTGTAGTGCAGAACATCAGGGTGTTCTTGGTCACTAACTAGTCTTTCTTTTCTCAGCCAGTATGAGACATTCTAGGTGTGTGATGTTGCCCTTCAAAGGGGAAAGATGCATTTTGGATTAAGCATAGCTCTCATCAGTGACTTGGTTTGTTTATTTTTAACATCTCAGCCCACTGTCTTCTAAAGTCACCTCTGCATGGGTTGTTCATTATTTCCCTGTTTCTCCGTGTTGATATTCTATACTACATAAATAAGTGATTGGTGTTGAAATGGCCTAATCTTTGTTTTAGTCCATAGTCTCCCTTTATGACAAAGGAGCATATTTTTCTGCTACAGCTAAAAGAGGAAATTCTCCATAGTTAGTCACATTTTTAATAGTGAACATGATGAATGCATATGCAAAAGGCCTCTGAAAGGACCAAAATGAGGACAACCAGATCAACACCACTGGAAAGGTCAAGCTCTTGCACAGAGCAAGAAAGAAACAACAATAAAGAAATATTCTTCCATGGGCTGCTCTGCTGTGCCTCCCAGCTCTTTAATGATAGAAATGAAAAAACATATATTTTCACAATCATTTAGTCTTCCAACTCAAGTCCAATCTTTCCAATGAGTATTCTGCACTCAAAAATTAAAGTAATAAGACGAAGTTTTTACCCTCTCATCCCTGTTTCACAAGCAATTAAAATGTTTTTAAATTTGGGGGTTTTTTTGTTTCTGTTCTTCTCTGATAACTCTCCTCCTGAAACACTTTCAGCATATAAACTCTCTTCATTATTTAGCTGAGCAATATTCTGGAGCTATTAGCACTGGAGAAGAGCCTTGGCTTGGTCCTCTTCTAGTGAAGCAATAAAAAGAATGTTAAGCTGCTCACAAAAGATTGCAGCATAAGATGTCTCAGTGCTTTCCACTGATGCAAAATATATTCACACCAAGGAAAAAGAGCTCTCAACACCTGCTACCTCAAATGGTAATGAATACACACACACATGCACACACACACACACACACACGTGCACATTATGCTTCTTTCTTCTCAGCCACAGCAATTTCAAGTTGGAAATTTTACTTATAAACAGCACATGATGGAGTAAGGATACTGTAAAACAGAAAGCACAGTTGATCACAGATGGAATATGGCTCATCACATGAGGAAAACAGAGCCTCCAAATGCCACAACTCCCTTGCTTCATGCTTTACATTTTTAAGTAGCTGTTCAAGGTAAAAGCATGCTATTTATCTTGTGATGTACTCTCTGTAAGTAAAAATTCAGAGTAGATCTAGAAGCAATATTGCACCAAAGGAAACAAAAGCATTTGTCTGTAAACAAGTCAAGAGAAATGCCAGATGATTCAATGAAGATCACTTGTGTCACTTATGTTTGTTTTGATTGGTCCTCCAGTGTTTACAGCACTCAACACAGCAGGCTCAGAACCCCAAATCTATATTTAATTTAAAGCATTGCACCATCACTCAAATCTTTCAGCAGCCTCACTACAGTTTAAAGAACAAGGGCAGAGAGACCATTTACATGGAGCACTTTTACATGCTCCAGGGGATCGCAGAATACTTTTAAACATATTTTATCAAGATAAAAAGGAAATTAAGATTTTTTTTGAAACAAAATATTTTCCAGTACTTGTAGGATTTTTGCCTACATTAAATTCTGTCATTTTTCAGGTGTTCTCAGCAAGAAATCACATTGCAAGACAAGATAAAAGATCCCAAAAGCAGATTTAAACTGCAAAATAAGATGAATCTCAGAAAACTTAATTTTTATCAGAACTAATATGGTGATCAGAAAAATAATAAATTGCTATGACACTGCAAGCTTTGTAAAAATTCACAGCAGTTTAGAGAATTAAATAGAATAAAATAAATAATCAACACACATTTGAGGGCCCAGTTCTTTCAGATGTGGAAACCAAAGTTTTACAAAGATAACCAGCTGAAGGGGAAAAAAACGAGTCCCCATTTAAGCATACACAGGTAGTCTTACAACATGTCTGGCTTGTCAAAGGGAACGAGCCCTCAGTTTCTAATAACAGCAGCCAGGGTAGAACCCACTTGCTATTTTGCAAAACCAGCCCTGATGCAAATGGAGAGTTACTAATATCATATGCACAGTGTCAAAGAGCAGCAAACCTGCTCTCTGTAACCATGGTGGTAGCATGCATCAGCACAGCATTACTGCAGTGGTTTTCAATCCTTGTCAGGCTGCTGGTGTAAAAGAGTCTAACTAAATTTAGGGGTCTCTCCAGGGAAAGGAAGATGAGATAGAAGAGAGTTTAGAAAACTAGACACAGTTTATCTACATTTACTATCCAAATTTTCCCAACATGCCATGAGGTTTACTGGGGAACTTGTTACCTTGTTTGAAAATCTAGGAGATTTTGTGCATTCACGCTACCTTGTCACCTCCCTTTGTGGTGGCTGCCAGCCTAAAATTGCTGCCCCTGTCCCTAGCTGGGCCACTCCAGGTATGAAGTTTGATCAAAGCCTGTCAGAAATGTTATCTGCAGATGCTACTCACTGTGAAGCACGTTTCCTCCTCAATGGCTCAGTCATTTGTAGGACCCTGGGCATGAGGATGTGCTGCTTCATGGGCACACACAGTTAATGAGCCCATCCAGCTCTTCTTCAGCTCTAGGGTCAGAGTGAGGCTAAATTTGCAGAACCGAGCCCTAGTTCCTCAGAGAGGAGGAGAAGGCAGTGTTTTGGGAGAGGGTATCCAGAGGTTTCAGCACCAGGCAGTCTCCAGCCTTCAGGAAAATGCAGAGAGGGAAGGAGAGCAGACCGAAATTAGCTTCAACCCTGGAAAAAGGAGACAGGCTTGTAATAGTTTTCTTCCTTTTACCAGAAACATTTGTCCGGCATCTGTGTTTCTTTCAACCCTGTTGTGCTTCTCAGCAGACAGGGTAATTTGACCCAGAGGATTTTGGCTATCTAAGCTATGCTTAATCATTTGGCCCCATTACATCACTACAAAACAGTTCAAAATAGAGGGCTCCTTTTAATAGATTTCTTGCTTCAGTTAACAAAAATTATTCAAACTTCAGTTTTAGCTAAGCTTATTAAAGCAGGACTGTGTTTAAGTTATAGTAATTGTCAATAAAGTCTTTTATAGCAGATTTAACTCGGCATATTTTAGACCTTGCCAATTTGAGACAGTTTCCATAAAAAAGGAGAACAGCAATGTTACAGAGTGATAACTCAAAAATGGAAAAAAGGAATTATTTAGCATAAAAGGAATTATTTAGCATAGTAAAAGGACGTATAACTAGGAGTAATGGGAGGAAATTAATAAAGGGAATATATCAGTAGGGGAAAAAGAAAAACCTGACTGTGAGGTAACCAATAGAAAAATCTCCCCAGAGAGAAAAGAGAAGCCCACTGCTAACCAATTTTAAAATAACTGGCCCAAACACTACCAAATAAATAAACAGGCTGGAAATACTTTTGCAACCATACAGACAGAAGACTAGGTTACCATTCTGTCCCCCACTACTAAATTTTATGAAAGTGAGCAAGTAAATTGAGCTTTCTGATTGACAAATCTAGTGAAATTCAGCATTCTGGCTGCTGAGATGTAATTGCACAGCTTTTATCTTTGCCGGCATCCGAAGTCGAGGAGGAAAAAAAAAACAGAAAGGAAAAGTGTTTGGTTTGTGTTTTGTGGTTTGGGGTTTTTTTCTTTTTAATTGACATTCATTTTGTTGGTCTGAGTTATTTGAGTTATCTAGTTAAAATTTGCTCCTTGACTGACACTAAGACAACAGAAATTGTACTAAAAGATGCTTCATAACAAGAACTTAAATTGTAATGTTTTAATCAATAATTTGTAACAGTAAAACAAAACAAAAAAGCCAAAATGCTCTTATATAGGTACCTCAAGATTATACCAAAATATGATAATTTCTGAAAATTCAGAATCAAAATTAACATCCTTCTGACCTTCTTGTTTTGCAAGACATTATATAAAACATTGTGTTTATTAAAGATAAGTAATTTAGGCAACAGAAATATGTTGGTGGGGTCTAATATTATTTTACAATTTTTTTAAACCTACTGAAAAATAAACTAGCACTTAAGACTAATAGCAAGAATGTAGACAAAAAAAGAGCTACCTCATACCAGTTAGACAGCAATACCTGTTCAATAAAAGGGATTATTAGACTGTTCCCTTGGTGTTGGGCTTTTTTTGGATAGCATAAAACTTTTGAGTCCGCAGTAAAATTTAGAAAATGTGTTAATTGAATGTGTGATTGAAATCAGAAAATGTAAATCTTCTGAATAGTTTCTGTATACTCATGACTATCACGTTTTGACACAAAGAAATAGAATCATCAACAGATTTGGTTTTAGCATAGTTACATTTGAAAACATTAGAACAATTTTTAAAAAATATCGTTATAATGTATAAACAGTTTATACTTTATTCAGATTTTTAAATATTTTTTTCTTTAAACAAAAAGTCCTACCTTTACTCACAAATTTACAGCAACATGCCATAAACCCTTGCATCTAATTGTTTTTTAATCACATCTTCTGACACAGATGATTTCAGTTAGAACTACAGTGAAAACAGAAATCACAACAGCAACTCTGACAGACTTGGACCAAACCAATGTCAGTCTGCACAGCTGTGATTTTCTAGGATTGTACATGCTTCAGTTTGCTTTTGCTGCTTTTTTGGACTTGCCATGAGCACATTATGAATTTAGTGGGGTTGGAATATATTTTTTCTTATTCTTATTATGTAAGTTCAAGTGCTTATACTAAAACTTTTGCTCATCATATATTTTTCTTTTAGTTTTAAGAACCAAAAGATGTATTTCTAAATAAGGCAGAGAACTTTAAAAACAAATGACTACAGAACTCCTCTATAAACCAGAAATATTTACAGGAGTACATTACACAAATATTGATGTTATTATTTAACAGTTTTAAATAGAATATTTTAGCATGTAGAATTATGTTTTAGAGTGTGATTAATAATGCTAAAAGATTAAGACATTGATATAGGTGGGCTTAGTTTTATGATTTTTTTTATTAAAATCAAATTATGGTGCACATCGGTTCTGTTTAAACATGTAAAATAAAGAAATGGATTTTTATCCTGGGCATTATTTCATTTAGTATAGAACTTCTAAGTACTTTAAGCTTAGCATGTAAATACACTGCTAAAATAAACAAATTACAAAGGAAAAAAATCAACCCAACTTTAAGTAAGGTCATGTAGTTTGAGATCAGTGGTTTTTTTGTTAGGCATAAAATAGAATGATTTCCTAACCTGATCCTCCCTAGAAATGTTGCCAATTTTCAAATTATAAATAAGAAACTGGAGTAACAAACAGTCGTGTTGCAACTCAAAGCTTATGACTGTATCATAAAAATATTTAAATCATCACCATTTTTACATTTAAAATCTCGATTCAAATATGTTTGAGCATTTCAGGGCAAAACAAATTTTAAAAAAATTTGAGGTTTAAATTTAAGCACTCCTCAGAAATGACTCAGAGCAATGTTGTGTTTACATCATGCTGTGACTCACCATTAACTCTGAGAAATTCACGTGTGTAAGGCATGCAGAGGGCGAGGTGGAAGTTGGAGACGCACTGGGCACACAGCACCACTTCTGCCTCCAGCTGCCATGATATGCTAACAAGGAAAGTGTGTCCTTGCACATCCAAATAAACTTCAATAACCAGTCACCCCTTCTGCTTATAGGTAACCAGCGTGTCTGGAGAGAGGGCATATGTTCATATGGCTATGGGTATACACAGCCATCACAATGCCAAACTCAATAAGATGTACAAACATTCAAAGGAAGAATTTATTCGTTGAACAACCTGCTTTCTTAAAAATAAGTAGTATCACTGCATGTACTCTCTTAAGACATGCTTTAAATTCAATACTTTATCACTTCACTTATATCTACCTGGTAAACAGCGCGACAGGACTCTGGAAGCTGATTTATAAAAACATTTGATCATTTTTCTAGTATTTAAAATCTCACAACTTCAGAACTGAGTCAGCTTACAACAAGAGCATCATAAAATTAGGCAAGGAAATTTTAGATACATTTAATTTTAAATATCTATCTGGAGAGAGATAAAATTGTATCTGAAAAATGTCCCATATTTTAATAATACACTTTAACAGAGTAATTGCAGAAAGAAAGTGTTCTATAAGATACCTTCCCTTCAGAATTTAAGAAAAAGCCAGTATTGTAATACTCCTCCATATCTCTCCCTTTCACTTAGTTTTCTTAATTTGATTCTGCTCACTTCCCTTTGTTTCTTGTTTTCCTGCATTCTCTCTATTTTAACACATGTAGGTAAGAAATACATCATATTTAGAGCCATGTTTTGTAATTATTTTCATTTCTACAAATTAGATACTTGGGAAAAGTCATATTATCACAAGTAACATCCTACTGGAAAGTGACAGAACTCAAAAGCTGTTTCAGTAAGGTACTGTCTCAGCACCTTACTCCTGCCCAAGTCGGTCGATAAGGGGATCTTTTACAAGACAGTTTAGTCACTCCATGCCATGTCAACTATTTGGAAGAGAGAAACAGCGAGGCTAGAAAGCAAAGCCTTAGGACTTTATCTTTTTTCTCCTTCTTAAGATCTGCTACTTATTAGCACTTTTTGATAATACAGACTAAAGTTTTGCCCCAGAAAACAGAAACGAGTCACGAATGTTTGCCTCAGCTACCAGTAGCCCTGTGCTGTGCAAAAAAAAAGAATACACTCTGAATCTTATTCACCTATGGCCATTTAGTATCTAATCTGTAGTTGTAAGAAAACCTGATCTTCCTATTTGATTACACTCTGGTTTAATCACACGTAAGTAAAGTCTTTATTGCTGATGCAGAATTTTGCAACTGAGCTTTTCCTTTTCTGTAGTACTGTAAGATTCGAAGGCAAACCACGCACTCGTTCTAACAAAGCAGTATAATAGGGATGGAGGGGAGAAGCAATTTGGAGTCTATAGGAAGGTTACCATAAAATTTACATTTTCCATAAAATGTAAGTAGCCACCATTTTGCTGTAATCCCAGAGCAGCAACGAAATGGTGGTACAGAAGAAAACTACCCTATCAGACACATTTCATCATTGCTTCTATCCATCACTATCTTCTTTCGCTAGCACGATTATCATTTACCTTTCTCCTTCTTACAAGCAGCATCCTACTTTTAGACCACAAATGGATAGATGTAGCATAGTAAATAGATAAGGTGTAATTATCAAACTAAGACTATACACTGTACAAGTCCTTTCCCCCTCACCCCACTTCAAACTGCAAAAAAGTACTGCGTAGTGTTTCTATCACACACTGATGAACACATGCCCTGGAACTGCTACTGTATGAAAGCTGTATCCTAGAGGTAGAACACATGGTATGGAATATGGCTGCTGCATTGGTCAGTATGTATTTTAATTATTATATGATGAGATGGACATAAGTAACACTCAGAAGACCAAAATGGCTTAAACAAATTGGTTTTGAATTGTAATGTGCAATATTGAATTTTGTGAAGCTTTTTATATTTAAGTGAATATATGTATATTGGCATACTCACTTTAGAAATGTATATTAAGGCATCAATATTGATAAGCAATTCCATCTTTTTTGTTGTTGTTATTGCATGCATTTCAGGTGTGGAAAGGATTGCCAACTTGTACATAAAGAGGGAAACAGAATTTGTAGATTGGTGCAGGTCTATTCTGTGATACTGTGCTGTACATACTAAAAGAATTCATAAAGTTTATCCTGTAATCTGTACAGAAGCACTGTGTGCTATAAGCTTTGTTAGCTAGGTCTTAAATTTATAAATTTGCAACAAACCAGAAAAGTCTGTTCTGTAATATATTTTCTAAAAGTGGGCTTGGTGTTTATTACTATAAATATGTAATGACATTAAGATGGATCACATTTTCAAATACAAAGTGTTGTAGGAAAACGTTCTTGTTTTTCAGACACAAGTTGAATATTTTAGACTGCAATATCATGTTATAACTAATAAATAAGAAAACACAAAAATGTGGGTCATTTAGGTGATAGTGGATACTGAATTTAAATTTTTTTAGGAGAACTTTTCAAAAACATCCTTAATGATGTGAAATTTGTTTGTACAAATCTGCAATTACGTACAATAAAACAAATGTCCTGTTTCTTCTTAAGTACTCCCATTCTTTCCCAATACAAAGCAAAGAGTATTTAGGTAACACTGCCACCTATTGCTTAAAGGTCATAGTGACTAAAATTTGGTCCAGTTTTTTTATCACTCATCATTGCTCGTTTTGACTGCTATGCTTTCATTATTTCTAACAACTGCATGAGACTTCCATGTTCTTTCATACAACAAATAATAAGCATCTGCCTTCAGTACTATGACTATAATTTATCTGGAATCAATGACAACTTAACAGACTTTCAATATCGATAAAACTGAGTTTCAAAAAAATACTTAAAAAATTAATTTGAAATAACAAATCCATCTGCAAAAGGAGAAAAAATAAGATCCTTCAGGCTATAGCATGGAAAATATTGCAAAATCCCATTTATTTGTTAAATATAAGTTGTCTGATAGAATCTGAAACAGTATCATACTTGTTACCATTTTGCAAGTGGATACCCAAATACTCAAATTGTAAACATACATCTGCAGGTCTTTTAAGGACACAGCTTTAGAAGTATGAAAATAAGTCAATATAAGGTCAGACTTAATTCTTTTCAGTAAACATTTCTGCTTTCAGGACAATGATCAAAAGATCACTAATTCCACATCTGAACAAGAATCATGCCTGAGAATAACCCTGGTCAGCATTAAATTAAAAAAAAAAAATAAAAAAAAAAATAAAAAAAAAAAGAGAGAGAGAGAGAAATAAAATTATTTCCACTTCTTTAAAAGAAAAAATGAGAAGTGAGAAAATTATATTTGCTCATACTAAGGAAAGTCATATGAATCAATCAGGAAGATAACTTAACACTGGTTATATAAACTATATCATGTAGGTGCTGTCTAGGTTAATTTACAGCAATATAGAAAGATTACTTAGCTTGGAAGAAAATTTATTGTTGAAAGGCTCTTTTTTATCCTCAGCATATTACTCACTCTGCATATATAAAATAAGTTGACTTTACTTCTTCAATACAGGGAAGTAGCTGTATATTGTTTCAAATCCCTTACATTCTCTTCTATTATTAGAAGAAAAAGTACAAATCCATTGTTCTTTTGCCCAAAAATGTTCAGAGTCACTACATAGAATGCTGACATTTGTCCTATATTAAAATACCTCACATAAAAGTCCAGTTCAATTTCTATGATTTGTGAAATTTTAAGACAAATGGATGCACTTAGAGCAAAAATAGAATATATTTAAAAAAATAAAAGCGGTTTTGTTTTGGTTTTGCTTTGTTGTTTTTTGTTTGTTTGCTTTGAGGCAGGGGAATTCTGCTTGTTTTTGTGGTTTGGTTGGTTGGTTTTTTTACCTATATGCAGCATTTTAAATCTCAAATATTTAAAATATCTATACATATATATATATTTAAAGTATTCATCAAAACAGAAGGAATCTGTATGAAGGTTAAATTCCTTATAGACAATATTTCTTTTTCTGTAATTATAGCTACATCCTTTCAGAACTCAGAAACAACATAAAACAAGACTTGTTCGTGCAGTTAGGGACTCCTAGTCTTTTCCTCACTCTTATGGTCTTACCCTATAAGATCTTTAACCATTTCTTTCCTGCCAGAAGGTTGCCTCTCAGAACAGTCAGCTGTCACAGCCAGGCAGTGTTCAGAGCTCATGTCAGAAAGGGAATGACTGAATAAAAATAGGTATCTTGCCTGGTTTTTTTATCTTTCCTGGTTTATTTCTTATTTCTGCTCTTTCAACTCTAGTGACAGTACATGATTCTCACACTACTGAAAAAAACCTGAACTTTGTTTTCTCTTTTTTACTTCTTTAAATAAAATGAATATTCAAGACCTAGAAATGTTTTGTATTAAAGGAAAAGGTTGGATATTTTTCAGATTTCATTAAATGTTTATGCACCTAAAACAATTTGACACCAGAGTATTCAGCCTTAAATTCACTCAACTTAGTACAGTAGAATGAATTATTAATGACCTAATTGGTAAACATTGATTTGTAACGTAATTACTTGTTTAATGCACCATTTTATGTAAATATCAGACCAAAACCTAAAAGTGTGGTGCTTTTAACAAATTTTCTTTGTTGAAATACACTATTTGTATATATTCACATGCAAAAATATGTCCTTGTTTTCTCCTTTAACAAACTTTCTTTTGGAAACCTAATATGTTTCCTAAACAAATGTTTTGTGGCATAGAAAGTTTCCAGGTATATTTTTCTCCACCTATTTTACTACCTAAATTCTGATATGACTAGACATAAATTTTATATCAGAAAAAAAAATAATTAGATTAAAAGAATATTCAAAATGTGTAAAGAGAACAAACAAAAAAAAGGAATACATTAAATTAAGTGTATGAAACCTAGAACAGGTACGGAATAAAATGCAATGTCTAAAATCCAAAAGCTACAGAAAGCACTCATGAATAATTTGGTAATTTTATCTCCAAATTAAAATTTACACTTGCATTAAATCGATTATTTTTCATATATAGTCTAAAAATCAGTATCATTTTTGTCTATCCTATATAGGAAGATTAACAGGCAGGCACATGCAGACTGAAGTGCTTGTGAAAATGCTAGTATGCTTTGCCTCTTAACATTTGTGTGCTAAAACACAGTCCAGACAAAGATGCAACTTAATGCAAGGAATAAATAGAGTTTAGGTAAAAAAAAGTATCTTCCTTAGTTATCTGCTCTAATCAACTACACACCTCATGTCAGAATGCATGTAAAAATGCAGAGATGCTTATACTTCCACAGCTAATATTATCATTACTTTTATACTTTGGCTTTACTAGATCATTGCTTTAAATGAGCATCACAGAACCAATGGAGCTTTAGTCTCTACATTATATTTTCTTCATAATCATTTTCAATTTATTTTTTTCTTGCATGTCATCATTTTAATGTAAATCTTTCTTTTTCTTTTCAATAAAATGAAATGATTAAGTAATCCTGCTTTTTGCATGATTAAAGATGACGGATAAGCTTGGGTGGATAAAAATCAAGGCTCCTAACAGAATCTGTGCACCTCGCATGTCAGAATCCTTCCAGCTTGTTCAGTGCTAGTGACAGAAAAAATTAGCATGTCGTGAGTTGCCTAAAAAGGATAACAAGCTACCTTTAAGGACCTAACCATATCTCTACACTAAATTTTAAACAGTCATTTTCCATAATTTTCTGTAATAAGCCCTGATGAATTGTTTTGAAACAGATTAATAGAGAAATCTTTATTTAGAGCAATAATAAATGTTCATTAAATCTATCAGTGACTACTACTGGGCCGTTTAATCACCACCTTTGTATCATCAGATATAACACACTTAGAAAATAAAATGCAAGGGATACAATATGCTGAATATAGTACAAATCTGATAAAAAACAATGACACATTTTAATTAGCCAGTCAGACACAACTCAGTTTTAAAGAACAGGAAGAAACTCCTAACGACTGATTTTTGCCAGTGTCTCTTTCCTTTCAAGAGCCCTATGCAATCTATTCAACCTTTTCTGACTGAGACAAGAAAACTAGAAAGGGGATATTAAAATACAGCACATACATACTGCCATCGCCTCTAGACATATGACCCAAAATGATGCTAAGAAGTCTTTCTCTGACCTCCTGCTAACCAGCCTCTTGTGATTAATTCAGCATGTCCTTGAAAGTATCTGCTAGAGATCCTTGTTTTTTTAATTTAAGAGTTTCTGAAGCCCACCTATAGTTTCACTGATGGATTTTTATTTATTTACTTTTTGTTGTTGTTGTTTTATCAGAGGTAAAGCATTAATCTATGAACAGAGATCTGCAGTAACAGAAAAATACCACCTGCCTAAGCATTCACCAAATAGGACCATAAATACCACAACATTTCCTGACCTAAGTTTCATAGACATCTGTATCACGGTAACACTGCATTTCCCTTCTTTGACAGACGAAATTACTATTCTTTGATTTTTCTCCCCCTCCCCCCTCTTTTTTCTGATTATGTTCTGGATGGCAAAATTTGGGCCACAAAATGCTAATTTCTAACCTAACACCATGACAGCAATCACAGCCATCACAAGGATGGAATAAAGAGAGCAATCTAACATCCAGGGATATGAATTTCTGATCAGTGGCTGGCAGACTGCCGTGAAAGCTTACAGTAATCCCATTGGACAGCTAGGGTTGATGAAGCCTGGGAACAGGCAGCCACAATGTAGGTAGTTCACAATTGCAAGCATTTGTCCATAATTTAAAGCTATATGAGAAGTGGAGAGTATTCATCTGAACAACAAGCTGTAATTTAACTAGAGTAACATTTACACAGTTTTTAACCCATTAAGTCCACCTATTCTTACACTGACATTCCCTCTGTTTAATGCCCATTGTAAACAAAACTCCTGCACATTAAATGAACGTATATTTTTAGCATTTGCAGAGCTCAGAATAATTTAGTAAGATTAACTCTTATCATATATTTGGCAGAAAATAAAGCATTTATTCTTAAATCCAAAGTCCTGACCATGTAAAACCTTACTGAAGTGAGTGGTTCCCCTGAAGCCAAGGGGGCCAGGCCTGCCACCCCTGCTCACACTGAGCAAAATCTAGTTTATAGACTGATCACACGATTAAGGTTCTTTTCAAAGTGATAATGCCTCAATCATCCACTGATGTTCCCACCAGAAGAAAATTAGCCCCCGACGAAGTCGGGAGGCTCTGCAAATGGTAGATACTAATGCAGGCTTTGAGCTCTGCTGGATGAAGGGGTTTCTCTATCAGGCTTTAAAACTGTAGCCTGAAATGTAAAGTGTTGTGTCGTGCTTGAAAGCCTCTAAATGCATCTTTCTACACGACCAAAGCATGTTCCTCCTCCCTCTTCTGAATTCAGCCATCATTAATTGTCATTCTTCTATTTTGTCACAAAGCCTTTGCAGCGCGCATAGCACTGTTGCCAGGTTTTACAAGGCCCAGACATGATGCTGAAGCTGCTCTCAGTGAAGACTTGTCTACACAGACACGGCAGCACGGTGACAACTAATGACACATAAAAGTGGGCAGGTGAAACTGCCACCGCCATACACAAAATGCAGCACAACCACAAGCAAAGACTATCAGAGAAATGATAGAAATATGCGAGAGAGGCACTTGCAAACCTTTTCTGATTTCCTTTGGAACCTGCACAGCAAAAAAAGAAAGATATTCACAGCCCCAAGGCCCCCAGCAGACAGAGAAGGAGGAAAGCTGGACCACCTTTTGGGTGGACAGTTGTGCCAGTGACTGAAATGGGGCAAGTTCCCAGAAACATTGCACATTTGTAAATTACTATTAGTATGCACAGAAATAGTAAATGCACAAACATGTTAAAAAATGCCAAGTGCAACTGAAAACATTAACACACAAAGAGCAACAAGTCCAGGATCGGTGAATAAGCTCAAAGAAAAACTTATATTCATTGTTTGTTTGTAAAAGAGAGAGGCTGCTTCAAGTTTAGTGTAATATGAGGACAGGTCAGTTCCGTGTGCCTCCCAGCAATGAGAAAGAGGAAAATATCGTTACAGTGATGTGGATGTTGTGGAGTGACTGCTGTGCTTTTAGACACAGAACTCTTTTTTCAGAGTTTCATCTGTTTTGGAGATTTTACTGATTTGTGAGCTGGTTCTGAAAGGAAAAAGGGGAGGAGAAGTGGGGAAATAACTACTGTAACCACCTGCAAATATTTATCGCCAAAATACAATAACTGCAGAGCAAGACAGGTTTTTTTCTTTTCTTTGTTCTTTCTTTTGTTCTTCCCTCAGTCCTTTCTCCTGCTCACCCCCTCCTTCCTCCTTTCATAGTCGTTTCCTTTCCATAGCCCCTATGGTGCATGTTTCTTCCAAATTAATTTTTCACTCACATTTGTAAATATTGAATCTACCTCCATCAGTTCCTTTTTCTTGCAATCTTTAAATATATTCCCACCTTTATTATTCTGATTTTTTTCTTTTTCTTTTTTTTTAACCTACTCACAATGTTCTTTGTGATCTTTTTCTTTCACCATTCTCTCTTGATCATCTCCATTTCATGTGTCTGGGAAACAGTTTATCCAGTTTAGGTTCTTTTCAGCACAACTCAATAAAATATATTTGCAGTGGCTTCATGATCTGAAGTTGAGTCTTCTTGGCATGTTAACAGGAGAACTTAACTGTAGTGCAGGTATATTATTCATGATAGTACAGGGTGGGAGGAAGCAGGAGATGGATGCCCGTAGCAGCTCATGCCAGAGAGAAGAGGGTTCACTTCACACCTTCCCTGTTTAGGAGAAGGGAGAGACTACCTCTCTTAATGGATGCCCTTGGGGTGTACACAGTGCTGTGAAACCTGTTGTGGTCCTTACTGATCCTCGCAAGCTACATTCGGAATAATAATACATCAGTTTACATTAGAAACATCCATATCTGTTTGAGCAAACCCCTCACTATGTTTCATCTACCACTAACTGGTCTTGAAGATTTTCACAACTTAGACATGCTTAGCAGAAACCCCTTAGACAGAACGGGTACATGCAGTATTCTGGAGAGGATGGCTAGACTCTACCTCTGTTCAGCTATTTTATCATTCTTATACTGAGCAGATCTCTGGGAACTAAGGAGAGGAAGTCTTGACATATAACAGTAAATTGTATTAATAACTATTTTCCTATATTCTTCATTACTTCTAAAAATCACTTTTGCTTGTGATTGTCCAACAGGCTGAACCACGCACTTTCAGGAATGTGCCTCAGAAAGCATGAGCCATCAAAAGGAAATGTTTGAAATTGTGCTGGATAAATACATCAATCAGAACAACAGCACCCATTTCAAATAGCCTAGCAATGACTGTGCGTTGTCTCCTGCAGAAAGTGATCAAAGATTTGAAAACTACCATCAACAGATTTACACACAGCCTCACATTTGCTTCTTTCCCTCTATAGCACAACAGAGCAACAGAGTCAAGCTTTGGAGAAGCAGTGTAGGCAGGAGGGAAAGCGTTCACTGTACGTATTAAGTCCAAGACTGGACTAGGTGTGGACACAAAACCTGGTTCAGAGGTTTCTTTTTATTTTATCCAAACTACTTAACAATGTCTGAAAAGCATTTCCACTTCAGGTTATCTGGATAATATTTTAGATCTCCCTAGGTGCAGTTTGCCTGCCTTGGGGCATGGCTTCACAAGTTCTTTTCCTATCCCATTGTGACTGAAGGATGTATCTATTAGCTGTTTAAGGAGAAAAAAACAGATTTTCTTGAAACAGCTTCTACTTCCACAGTGTAACTACAACTAGATTCTGAAGTAGCTTGGCTATCACCAAATAGTATATGCAATTTATCACAAAAAATGTCTGTGTATGAATACGCGATGATAGTGAACATTTAATGATTCCAATAACAAATATGCACATACAGATACACACACATACCTAAAAATCTGAATGCCATCATACAAAAACTTGTTGTTATAAAAGCTAAGGATCCCAAAGCTGTTTCCAAGAACCAACATATCATCCCTAGTAGCAATCCAAAGGTGCCACTGGCACAGAAGACTCAGGCATGTTTCTGCATGGACACAAGGAAAAAAAGGGAAAAGTAGATAAAGCCTCAGACACTTCAGCAGCCATATCCAACAGAGATATCTATTTTCTTTGAAACTTTCTGTAAGTCTTAAGTTCACTCTTTGTTAAATGGGGAAGATAATATCCCTCTCCATTCCTTACAGCTAAATTGTCAGCCAAGATTCATTCACACTTGTGTAATGTGGTGATGGAATAAATATAAATGTTTAGATAAATACATACAGGAGAGACAACTACACACACATGTAAAATGTCATCCTCCAAAACAATCTGCATGGCTAGATTTGGGAATTAACAAGTGGAGACAAGTGGGGTTGAAAGGCTGTTTGAACCCAACCCAAATCACAGGGGTTGCCATTGGCAACCACTGCAACATATGTCTGCTATTAACCTTCCAAATGCCTACAAATTTGAAGAAAGTGTACACTTCGAAGTCCACACTTGTCCATCAATTACACAAAGTCCTAACATGAAAAACAAGTTTTGATGCAATACTTTTCCATTTTTCACCAGAGGTTTTATTTCTATTAATTCCAACTCCACAGGATTCTGTAAAAGTGCGTATGCAGTATCAGAAATTAATAAAGCCGTTGCAGAGACAACAGCTTTTTGCCTTTTTTTGAGTTCTCCTATCACTCCACTAAAGGCAAATTTTCTACATGTTAACAGCCAGCTGCTTCTTCAAAACATTCCTGTGAAAGAGAGAAAGTAAAAATCAAAGGTAGGTTGCCTCAGATTATACAACCTTTTTGCTGGCTTGATGGCAGATCAATTAATTGGGAAAAGAAAAAAAATAGAAAGTAAAAAATCAATTTAATAGCATTCTTTTTAATCAGGTTTTCAGATTATCATGCAATGTCCAGGCACATAATGAAATGCTCATTTTGTCTATTTTATTGGAGGAACCACTACCACGATCTTCTCTGTCTTTTACAACTTCCATTTTCAGTGCTGATTTTGTACTTTCCTTCCAATTATTTTAAGCCTGACAAGATTTCTAGCAAATCTTACTAAAAGGCAAAAATGCAGGAACTAAAGAATTGCAGGCCCTCTCAATGCAATTCCCAGGCAGTTTCAGTGGATGCAGTTAAACTGAAATGAACAGTATACACTAAGTCATGCCCACAGTGACTTCCAACATATATTTCTAAGTCCAAAATGATCAGTTTGCCTAAACACACATTTTAGCCTCTTTCCCATATAGGAAGCTTAATTCTTTCACATGGTTGTTTGGTCTGCAATTCAAATGTCACAGCTGCAGATCTTTTTGTCAAAGGAGTAATTCTTTAATAAACACAGAATAAATACAAATTTGAATTATTAAATAAATGTATACAAGGATACATGAAAATATGTGTTCTTATGATGTATATGGGCATAATATATATAAAAACATAAAGAAAAAAGTAATCTCTATGCCCACAGTACCAACCCAATTTTTATTACTTCCCCACTGCTTTTAACTGCTTCTTATTGTGTAAGGGCTCTTGAAGAGCGAGACGTACATTTTTTTTAGAAGTTTGTTAAACCAATAGTATCCTTTCCATTACTTTTATTTCTTTTAAAATTATATCTGACTTATGAACTCACATAATGACTCAATACAAATTTAGCTACCCAAAAGTAACACCCTCACATGTTCGAAAAGCCCTACAAACCACAAACGTCACTAGGAGAAAGAGACAGAGATCAGGAAACAACAGATTTAACCACATCTTAGAAACTGAACATTTCACAGCAAAGCACAAATTTTGCTAAAGCCCCCGCTACACCCAAAATGTTACATCCTCTTGCAGCATTTTTGTGTCATAGTCCCTCAAACTGCGGTCAACAAATCTACATAGAAAAGTCTGTTATGAACTGCACTAATATGCAACATCCAACAATCTTACCACCTGTTTTCTCCTTCTGTGCCATTTCTCTGACATCTGGGAAAGCAACATAAGGCTAATAATATTAGCAGAATCAGTTGCATAATTATGCAGTTATCACCCACGTTAGGAAAACACATTTTGTTCCTATTCTAGGTCAAGTCATTATGAAAATTTGTACGCTTGACTAGCAGAATAATTTGTAGAATGTTGTTTGCCCTGACATTTTGCTATCATAGTACCTCTAAAAGCCTGTTAAACTTCACAATTACGTTTCAGCTCCTGGGTGCTGTCGGACAGGTCATGAGAAGCAGACAAGTGAGTGGTGAGTCTGTATTTCAACCCTCGCAGAGGAAGCGTTCCCAAAGCTGTTGTCTCCTTGGTAGGTGTTCAAATGACCTTTCAACAGTGGATTGGCACAAAGTAATGGTCAATAACGGTGGTTTGCCTTCCACTCTGTCACCATGTGGAGATGGGAGACCCTTAAAAGTAATTTTCAGGAAAAGGGACAAAATCAGGAATTGGATGTAAATATTCTTTGTCCAACATGGTAAATCTGTGTGGAAGATTCCACAGCTCTACTTTACAGCTGAGACTAATATGGATACCCTGGTTTGTACTTTAAATAAGCACCATGAAAATGCTCATGGTTTTACACTATTAAGTGATATCTAGAATGTTATTGTACATTATTATAAACAAAATACAGGAATGTCACAGCTGACTAAATTCCTATCAATTATGAACTTAATTTTTACACACATTTAATACTTATCTCATTTCAGACTTTTCTATACTGAGAAATTTTCTTTTAAAGAAAAATGGTTTATACAGTTCACTTCCTGCCATAATCAAGGTCTTTCTAACCTGATATCTGAAGGTTATGCTTCAGTGAATAATTCAGTAGGTTAGTGAAACTGTGGCAGCAAAGAAAGTGCTAATCTTAGATGGAAGCTGTGCGGGATATTAAGAAACAATTGCAAAAAGTGACATATTTAATAGAGAAAGATTACTCTGTGCTACATCTATTTAATTTGAATTGAATAAATTTTGCCAGTATTTTATGAGATGCAGTCTGCAAATTATGTGAAACTTCATAGTGTCACTGAAGTCTAGAGGAAAGAATAAAGGATTTTTTCTCCCTCAACCATTTTATGAGTATTGTGATTTTTGAGGACTTCTCACTCTTTCAAAAGAAATTTCAAAGGAACTGAAGAATCATTCACTGCAGGACTTTATTAATTTGAATTAAGAAAGAAGAAAGGGTAGTAAAAGGTGATAGTACTGAAAGATAAATAACAAGAGGCAATAGAAGGATCTGGTGTAATGAGACTTCTTGAAATAACTGAATTCCTTCTGGACTGTGACTGAGTGAGGCTGTATATGTTCTCAATCTTTCAGGGAAAATTTAGTTGATCTAGCTGACACAAGTCTGAGAGTATGAGTAAATGCAAGTGTAAAAAATGATAGGGGGCAGTTTTTTACCCTTAATCGCTAAACAGATCCTTAATGCAAAGGCAGCCCTGGCAAAAATAATTTAAGTCTATGTTCATATGATGCCTTGTATGAGTAAGTGGAATAGGAATATGATGCCACTACTAAAAATATTAAAATCATCCTATGTCATTAAAGAGGTAAAGATTATTAAAAAAACCCTGTTCTTTTTCAGTCTTTCAAACAAATATACTTTTTTCTTTCATAATACTGGTTTTGTTCAATAATTTACAAGACTATTAACAAGTTATACAAGGTGTATCCCCTTGATATATTCTTTGAAAAAAAATTAAATAATTTGCAACATCTGGTGAAAAGTAACCAAAGGCTTAATTACACAGAAAACCTTTTGAAAAGAGGGGAATACATTTCTGCGTATCAAAAAAGAATTTGAAAAAGACTTAAAGTGATGTTAAAGAAAAGAAAAAGAAAAGGAAAAGAGACCTTGCAAAAAATTTTGGTCTGAAAGCTGCTTTCCAGTAGTTTTGAACTTTGTGCCTGCACCACCACCATCCCACCACAAGTTATTCTGCTGTTCAATGCAAATTGCATGAAAATTTTAGATTTGTTATGTGTGGGGGTTTTATTTCAGGACTTAAACTTTTTTTTTCTCCTGAACTTGCATTATTTTACTTTTAAATATATGATAGACAAACATAATATATCACTTTGGAAAATACATTGGGAAAATGCCAGATTCAGAACCTAATTATACATTTTGAAGTTAAGTTTTGCAAGCTATTGGTCCTGAATGTGGATTGTTTCATATTTTCTGTTTCACTATAACATCACATTATTAAAAACTGAGAGGAGACAGTAACTCCTCCTACACTCTTCTTCCCTCTACGTGCAAGAATGGTAAAACCATTGGAAGTCCATACTGCAGGCAAAATTGTTCTCTCTGATCTGTGTGGTGGATCCAATATTCCCAATGGGAATTCTGTGCTGTATGAATAAAGACACAAATTTAACTGTAATTTCTGCTTTGCCCATTCATAATCCCCTTTCTCTGCTCCAAACAGTTCAAAAGGACAAAAACACAGATCTACTGTACACTTCAGAGGAAAAAAAAATATTCTCTTGTATGCATGATTAACTTTATACTGAACAATTCATATATGAGCAGGAGTGGAAATAGGATATGGAGCATTTCACCTGTGCTATAGGTTACCAGACCAAGTCTAGTTCGGGTCACTGGTAACCTAAAGATATTTCAGCCTAATGGATGGTTTGTGACCCACATGAAATGAGCTGGAATTACTTAAAGTCATGGAAATACATTTCTTTATCACAAAAAACCCCACAAAACTCACTCAGGGCAAGCAGCCTTCCTGGTAATATTAGCAGCAAACAGTAACTGCAGAGATCGGACAATCTTTTCACTTCAAATGGTGGTCATATGAAAAAACTGCAGCCAGAAAGCGGTTGAAGTGTAGGGAAGAGAGAGAAAGAGGCAGAGAGAGAGATGCTGTGTTTGTCTATGTATCGTCTGATATGTGTACAAAGAGAAGACTTCAGTCTCAAGGCCTGTCAGTTCAGCACCTTTCACGAGTACAAAATGTCATGTACTACATAGTGATGAAATAAAAGACAAAGGTGTCAAAGGAACCATTACACTATATTCTGGCAATGATCAGAGGATCAACAGCCTCCCTTCTAGATTGACACTATGTTAAACTGTGCCAGCATATTTGGCCTGAACCTATTCTTGCCTGCCCCAGTTTTACACCAGGTGTGGAACTTGATTTACCCCAATAGCCTCACACTCTGTCAAGTGGAACAGAAATTAAATACAAATGTATTTTTCTTCTAGGTAATCTATTTGCTATTTTTCAATAGACAATATGGCTGCATACATTCACATGCATTAGGAAGCTTACTGTTTCTTCTGCTACCAAAAATAAAGCGTGTATGTTTACTCGCCATATGCATGCAGTGAGTAATCACAGTAGGCAGAATAACATCTTGCACCAAGAGGGTTCCTTATAGTTGGGAAAGCAATGTGTGAAAATACCACTGTTTCAACTTCACCTCATTCTGTGTATTTGGCTGAAAATGTATTTCTTTCATCAAAGTACCCTTCTGTCAGTACAGATAATTATGGAATAGCTCTGCTTCTCAGCTACTGTGGATTGTGATGGCCTCATGATACCAGAAAGCATTATCCTCTGCTCTATTCCACCCACACCAGATGATACATGTTGAGAATTCTCTGAGACACCAAACATATGAAAGATGTTCCTATCAGTGCTTGTGACCTGAAATGTCAGAAGTGACTTGACATGAGTTCCCCAACTGCTACGCCAATTAAAACTTATGGTTTGATTGCTTAACTTGGATAATCAGCATGAAAGGGAGGACTTCTCTCATTTTGGCTTTTATAACCATAACTGCAGCAGCAGCAGTGTCCAATTGTTGAGTTAGGTTACCAGATCCAGTCAAAATTAGATTAAATAGCTCTAAGATGTTTAGATACTTGCTTTCCTCACAAATGTTTTACTAGCTTGCAAGCCTTCAACAGCTTTGATTATGCAACGAACGTAGGCTAATTGCCTACAGGTCTCCCTGTATTATACCACTTACATAAATACAGGTACTAGTCTTCAAAGAGTAGCGGGTTAGCTTTTACAGGACCTAAAGTGAAATAATATGTAGCTTGCTCTTTCCCAGACGCACCTTTTTCCTGGCAGGAGACTTCCCCGATCCATTCCAGAAGCACAGCTATAATGCACAGCTATAATGATGGTTGACTGCTGTGTGGAGCCTCCTGCTGCTGAGCAGCACGTGTTCCTGGTGGAATGGTATCTTCCCACCATCACAAGGGGTTACTACTTTGGCTTATGTCTTAAGAAAGGTGGTCTGAAAGATTGTTCCATTTTAATTACATTGTGTAATGCAAACCTTGTAACAACCATTATTTGGACAGATGCTGTTCCTAGGGCTTTGTAGCTCAAGCAGCAGCCTGAAAACAAGAAAGAGAGAAGCAAAGAGAAAGAGAGAAAGAGAGAGATTGAAAGAGCAAAAGAGAGAAAGAAAGAGAAAAAAAAATGAGAGAAAGAGAGAAAGAAAAAGAGAGAAAGAAAGAGAGAGAGAAGGTCAGGAAGTCAGGAAGGTGAGAAGGAAGGCAGGAAGGCAGGAAGGAAGGCAGGAAGGCAAGAAGGAAGGCAGGAAGGCAGGAAGGCAGGAAGGCAGGCAGGAAGGCAGGCAGGCAGGAAGGCAGGCAGGCAGGCAGGCAGGAAGGCAGGCAGGCAGGAAGGCAGGCAGGAAGGCAGGCAGG
>VZTJ01001391.1:724242-820526 GCA_013397795.1 Orthonyx spaldingii
AAGGAAGGAAGGAAGGAAGGAAGGAAGGAAGGAAGGAAGGAAGGAAGGAAGGAAATGTTACAGCTAATCTGTTCCTACTATGTTCATCACTATTGCACACAGTAGGAACATCTTGTCATTTTTACTCCATTGCCTCACTATGAGGTACACCTCATGCATAGTTTTTCGCCCTTTATTATGTTTGCATAAAGAAACATATCTACTTATTTATCTAAAATTAATATTCAATATTGACATGGATTTTGAATAAGTGCACAGTACCAGGGACAGCCACATCTGAACTGCTCACATGACCTACTTTAGTCTTGTTAGTAGTTAACTTAGTCACACCATGAGAGTCTCAGTTTCACACATTTCTTCATGACTGGTCATTTTTGTTGGGGCTCAGAAAAATTTCCCGAAATTTTTCTTCCATTTTCTGCAGTTCTTTCATCCATTATACTGCAGGCAAAAGCCTCTAAAACCATCTTACCTTTTCGTAACCTTACAGGATAGTTTAAAATAAAAGAAGAAAAGAAGAGAGACAGGCACTCTCCCGTTGATAGAATGTCATTTCAGAAGTCCTTCTGTGCTTCCTACTTTAGTCTGACTACAGCAGTTCAGCAACTTTGCCTGAAGTTTAAAAAAAAAAATCTGGAAAGTAACATGGAGGTTGGAAAGGATCACTCTGCATTCTTTGAGCACAACAATTGGTGTTAAATTCCAGATCTTGTTTTTGTCATACAAGGAGAGATGCAGTCACAGTAAAAATTCAAAAGAGAAACACCTCAGTAGAAACACAACCCTATGTTTCTAGGCTAAAGGAACTCAGGTATGTTTATGTGCTGACCTACCAATTAAGAAGTCAATGTTCAAAATTTGCTTCTCAGAGAGTATACAAAGGATCCCTTGCATGCTCAAGCAATGCTGAGCAATGCTAGAGGGATGGCACATCCCTCAGATGGACATACTTTAGGCAGGTATTTCTAAATAATCTCATAGGTTTTACCAATCACAAGTAGGCAGGAAGACATTTGATTAAGAAGTGTATTCATTTCATCATAAAATCCATCTGTGTAAAGAGGTAACAGCCACTTCATCAGCCAAATATAATTTTTCCCAGTGTCCCTCCCTACCTCTGTAATTATAATACATAGCAAAGTCTAAAGTAACCAAAACAACTTATGCAATGGAAATCAGACTAACTACCTCAGACTGACACCATGCTGCACTGCAGTCTGGAGACACCCACCAACACCCCCTCACCATGCACACACATCACCATTGCTATCACATAAAAGGTGCTGCTGTCACCCCTCGGTTCTTGATGTTACACTGTAAAGAAGAGACAATCTCCAGTACAGAAGAACCTCTGATACCTGACTAGGATTTTAAAACAGGTCACAAGATTTAAATACTTTCTTCAATGGCATCTCAAAAATCACCCAGACTCATTTTGGGAATGTCAGATAACAGTCTCATGATAGATCCAGCATGAAAAGAGGAATAAACAAATTTACACAGTCTAAACTACAGAGGACTTCATTAGTCAGAAGTACATCACACAACAAAAAGGAAGGGCAGTGAAAATTCTGGAAAATGAATATCAAAACTGCTTCCACTGTTCATGCACATTCTGAACTTCAACAAAGTTGTCCATGAGCCACCAATTTGCCCATATGGCAAAGGGGCCCAGTGATAACATCAGGTGCATTAAGCACAGCATTGTCAGCAGGTTGAGTTAGGTGATCCTGACCCTCTACTGAGACCTGATGAGGCCACATCTGGAGTGCTGTGTCCAGTTCTGGGCTCCTCAGTACAAGAGGGACATGGAGCTCCCTGAGTCCAACAGACGGTTACAAAAATGAGAATTGGGCCTGTTCAGCCTTGAGAATAAACAACTGAGAGGAGACCTCATCAATGTATATATGTATCTGAAGGGAGGGTGTCAAGGGCATGGAGAACAAGAGGCAGTGGGCAGAAACTGATGCAAGGGAAGTGTCACCTTAATATGAGGAAGAACTTTACTGTGCAGGTGACAGTGCACTGGAATAGACTGCCCAGAGAGGTCGTGGACTCTCCCTCACTGGAGATATTCAAGAACTGTCTGGACACAATCCTGTGCCATGTGCACTAGAATGACCCTGCCTGAGCAGGGAGGTTGGGCCATTGTTGTGCCTTCCCATCTTAACCACATTCTGTAATTCTGTGATTCTGTGATTCTGTGAATACTATTTGCCCTGAGATCCCTACAGGTAGTCACTGCAGCCAAGCAAGCCAGAGGAAGCAAACATTTAGATAGTGGCAGAAGACCTTGTATTTGAATTAAAATTTTGCAAACCCTTTGCCTAAGAGGGAAGGGAAAGGACATGCTTGCCCAGTTCAAGTATCCTGCCCTCCACAAATGGCAAAGATCTAAAAGGAGATGTATGGTCATGAAACTGAGTATCCAATTACAGGCAGTTCCATTCAAATAACAGTAGCTGTGAATCTGCTGTCAAGCCTAAGGGCAAGCACACTTGTACATCCACCACATCTGAATTTTCCTTATTTTTTTCCAGCCTTTTAGTGTTTAGAGATAGACACCATAGGGGATCTGGACCCTTTAAAAAGAGGATGTGATGCTAAAGCCTGACATGAGGGTGTTGAGCTCACACTTTAATAAACTGTCCAAGAGAAACACACAGAGACAAAACTGGGTTTCTGTATGCTAAGCACTGTTCTCTCTCAATTTTGGGTGCTGAGCGCTAGACCCACTGATCTGTACATAGAAGACAGTCAAATCCTTAATCCCCACCTGGCTCTGAACAATGTATTTGCATTGTGTACAGACTAGGCATCACTCTGTGCTTTCCCACTTCATTCATGAGAATAGCAACGGTGAAGACAGAGATTTTTCTTCCTGCCTTTTATATACCCACCCTGCAAATGCACACACACACACACACACACACACACACGCACGCACATGTATAAACAAATGCGCCCAGGTACACAGACACATAAAAATTCACAGTGAGGCTCACAATCAAACAGAAAATTTGCAAACGCTCTCAGCGTAACACGCAGGCTAACTAGACACACAACAAAAGCCTCCTGAACCTTTATCAAACACAAATTAACAGGAATACATTTGAATTGTTCAGCCGAACGTCGCCTCTCAGCGCGGCTCGGCGCCGGCGCCCGCTTAGCGTAGCACGGGAATCCTATTGCTGCAGCTCCACCTAGTGGGCAGCGGCGGGCAGCGCAGCGGCCCCGGGGAGCGCGGCCCGGGGGCGGCGGGGGCGGCCCGGCCGCGGCAGCTCCGACCCCGCCGCGGCCTCCCGCTGCTCCCAGCGGGAACCAGCCGTGCCGCGGCCCTTCTCAACCACAACACACGCTGCGTGCTCGGGATCAAAGCCGAGAGGCTGCTTGTTTCTGTTTGTTCCTCAGGTGAGGCGGCTCTGTCAGAGAACAGCACCCTCTCATGCTGGCGGGATCATCCATCTAAACAAGAGATAAAGCTGACAAAATTATATGTGTTTATAATCAAAAGGAGTCTGACTTTTCATATACAATCAGAATTTTCACGGAATCGCAGAACGGGTAAGGTTGAAAGAGACCACAGTGGTTCATCTGGTCCGATCTCCCTGCTTCAAGCAGAGTCATCCCAGAGAACATGGCACAGGATGGGTATCCAGGTGATTCTTGGCTATCTCCGGTGAAGGACACTCTACAACCTCTCTGGGCAATCTGTTCCAATGCTTGCTCCCCTGCACAATAAAGAAGTTATTTCTCATATTCAGGTGGAACTTCCTGTGCATCAGTTTCTGCCCTTTGCCTCTCATCCTATTGCTTGGCACCACTGAGCAGAGCCTGGCTCCAGCTTCTTTACATCCTCCCTTTAGATACTTACAGACATTGATGAAGTGATGAGGTCCTATGACCTCTGCCAGATTAAAGGTATGGGCACTTACTGTGTCCACACTTTATTTCAGTATTCATTTGTGCTTCTGTAACATATTTAATTGCTTCACAGTTCTTTCCAGATATTCACATGCTGATATTGTACATGCAAGTGAGTGATTCCAGGGCATGATTACTAAAATCCCTCTGTGCCTCAGTTTCTTTACCTTTGCCTGACATTCCCAAGTCGACAAAATATGAGAATCATGGTGTCATACAAATGCACCACCTCTTTCCACCAGACACAGAAGGTAAGAACTTTGGAAGAGCTGTAGGCAGGAAAAAACAGAACAAAACCAAACTAAACCCCCAACCCTTTCAACGTGTATAGGTGTCACACCTTTCCTGAAAGGCAATGAATGTGATGGCATGTTCAGAGCTACCCCCTGAAATTTTATTTTGTAGTATTCACTTTTTAAGCATTTTCTTGCATCTTCTTTACAAGCAGTCTGTGTTTCATTGTGGCCCATTAAAAGCATCAATCCTTTCCAAAAGTCAGCACGGTCTGAGGCCCACTGTGCAAGCAGCATCGTTTGCTTCTGTATTTTTACCAAGTTGCTCCACTACTGTTTCCCTGCTCTGCCTGGGACAGTTAGAACTCACCTTACATTTGAAGGGCTCTAAACCACTGGCACTAAGGTCCAAGGTTTGACTAGCAAACACTCCAGTCCTGCTGCCAGAAAGGCAACCTGACACTTTCCTGCTACTAGAGGACGTGAAAGAAAAGCAAGATCTGAAAACAGAAGAGGTACTAATGGAGAACAGTCTGGAGATGGACTGAGCTTTACTGTTTCTACTTAATTATAGCATATCCAAAGATTAACCTTAAAGCAGCAGTATAAAAAATTTCATCATACAAATAATTTCATTCATTCCAAAAACTGTAATATGCACTCTGCAAGATAGAGAGAATAATTGCAATTTTGTGCACATTCTTACAAAAATGCTTGTTACCATATGGAGTAAAAATGAAAAGAAAAAAACAGTAGTGAAAATATTTAGTTGAAATTGAAGCTTGCAAGTTTTCCTGTGGCAGTAAATGGGGCAATTCACAGACCTTAATTCAGCATATCAATATATGTTTGCAGAACTGTGGCTCTACATAAGCAACAGAGGAAAGGGATCCATCTACCAGAATGATTTACTTCAATATTTGTATCTATTCTAGTTTGTTCCTCCTGAAAATATAAATATTTTTTCCTGAAGAAGAAACCCAAAAGGTGCATAATGATTTCACTAAATTCACGTTAACTATACAGGGTAAATTAAGCAGAAAACATAAAGACCAAACACTGTACACAGTAATTAAGCTCAGTATTACAGGGCTGTACTGTAATAATTACAGCCAGCATTGCATGCACACTCTGATAATTCACTTAAATTGCCTTCAGAACATGCCAAGAAAATCTCCTTTACCCAGAGAGAAAAAAAAAGATTTAAAAAAAAAAAAAAAAGAGAAACAAAAGCAAATTTGTACTTTTCATTTTGAACTATGATTTTTCCTTTTCCTATCTTGTTTCATCTAGAAAAAAAAAAACAAAACCACCAAAAAGCTACCTAAATATAAATAGAGCATTTGCTGTTGTCTTTCTACTAAAGCTTTTAAATTTAAGGAATAATAGATGCCTGTCTAGACAACCCTAAAATTGTTTTAGTTACTGATGTATGGATGACTGATAAATGTCATCTTTTCTGCCTGCAGTGCGTTTTCCATCCAGTCTAGTGACATTTGTCTATAGCTGACCTGAGTCTGCATTTTTCATTTGCATTAACCATTTAAATTTTACAACTCTGGAGCTTCAGGATTCACTGTTTACTGGAAAATACAATGCCATTCCCTCCGCCCCCCCCTCCACCCCAAAGGAGAGATGCTTTCTTTGCTTGTCACATGGCCATTTTTAATTAAACCAGCAGGGAAGATTCTAATCAGACAAAGGCAATGGAATTTGCTTCATACCTTTCCAAGTGAAATAATTATTAATTCCCTAGTTTCACATTTCTCATACAGATAAAATGAAACAGGCAGCATGGGCAATGAAAGGAGGTTTCTATTTAAATATGGACACGTCTTTTGAAACAATGCAAAAGACAGTTAAGTATTTCATGGCAAATGACAAAAACATGGAGATGTGGAAATTAATAGGTTTACCAATTACTTTTAAAATATGCTTTATGCTATTAATTTCTTCAGGCATGTAATTGCAAGATGGTAGAATTACCTCATAGACAGATATCCATTACAAAAGAGAACAACTGCATTTTTACACACTTCTACTGAGAAATGTTTGTTGCTGCCTACTTTGCAATACAGAAGATACTGATATTTTACTGTGTGAACCGTATTCTTCAAGCAACCACTGCTCAAACAAGACATGATTTTTGAAATGTGTTACCTGAAAGAACTGAACTCTATGGAAAATCTTTGCAACCTGTAAGTGGTCCCCTGATTTTGAGCATGGCTTGTTTTTCAAAGACCATGCCAATCTCAAATTGCAGCAAGCTTTTCCTGTTCACAGTTACTGCAGGCTTTTTTAAGGTTTGATCTTCTTAAAAAGTCACCAAAATAAATTCCATGGAAATTATTGTTTTCTGTGAATATGTTTGGCAACAAAGCCTGAATCTCTCTCATTACAAATATTCAAGATCACTTTTTCATTTCAGTACTTTTGCAATTGTAGCCAAGGTAAGAGCTGCAGGAAATGCTTTGCTTTTTTGTTGAACTAACAACAAAATGGCTTGGCTGGGAGGCCTAAAGCACAGTGTCCACCTTTGCATACATGAATAGTGCCATTAAGCGTGATGGATTTGCATACATTCTATTAAGGGTGCACATAAGTAGTCCACAATAGACTTTTTGTTCTACTGATTAAGCTACATCAGGGAATCTGCCCTACAACAAAACCCTTGGGCAAATATTTTCCCCTGCTGACTGGTAGCAGCTTTGGGAAAGTCTCACTCTTACATACCATTTTTTTCGACAGCTTTATGAAAAGGTTTCTCTTTGGTGTAAGCCTGTCAGGACTGTTCAGATGATACAGAGAAAGGCAACAATTTCTCCTGTGCCTTCCCTACCTGTGGCAGAAGTGCATCAATGCAAGACAGAAGTAGGGGCATGTACCTGCCCCTGTGTCAGCTAAATCTCACCCTACCTGGTACAAGACTCCCTGTAGTTCCCTTGGTCTCGGCAAATTTTCTCTTGGCATTTTTCTATCAAGCTATACCTCATTTGCTCCCATTCTGCAGAGCTGGCTTTAATATTTTCACCTCTCTAGCACAAACCAGCACAGAAGACATCAACTATCAAGCACTCCCAGCAGTCACAGCTAGAGTGGGAACGAGTTTGGGACACTTTTTTTTTTTTTTTTTAACCACTTCTGCTAAAAGTATAGCCAGATCCTAGAAAACAGAACTGAACGGAAATGGTTGCTTTTTAACAAGCATAGAAGATACAATTTTAAGATAGGGCTTTTCACCAGGTCTAGGCAAATATCTCTGGCCCCAAATAAACTAACCCAAGGGTTCTTTTTAAATATTATCAAGAAAGCATATGCTCTGAGCTCAGAGGAAGTTGTAGCAAAAGGAAAACAGAAAACAGTTAACCTCCACCTTGTCTATAAATCAGTGCAACAGATGTAAAAGTAAGTGTACATTTGGAACCTACTGACCCAGAACACCAGTGCTGAACTTTTGTTTTCTCTCCTCTCCAATATGACTCCAACCTGTGATTTTTGGTCACAAGGCAGAGAAGACAGAGTCGTTTTGTTCTTTTGCAAAATTCACGGAGAAACATTTCTACCTTGTCTTCTAAAGCATCTCCTTTCCTCAGGAGAGAGGTGAAGAAAGGTGTCATCATAGGACAACATCCAGTATTCAGACAATCTAAACCACATGGTGTTCTTAAATGCAGGCATCAGGTATTGCCAGACCTGAAGGAAAAAAAGTAAAACACAATAACACAAAATCACGGTAGAATTGGCCTAAGTGCTCTCTCATCAACATTCAGCAGCAGTTCGATAGCAGAGGAGAAAAAAAAACACCCCACAGACACATGAGACGGAAAAAAGATAAAAGATGTCCTGAACGAAGAAAAATGTGTTATTTCTTAACTGAGCTGTGGATTAAGCAGAGGAAAGGGGGTCTGACATGGCCTGCAGCTCTTTGTTTATATGAACATCCTTCCAGTGATCTGAACCAACATCAGGTGGGAACACAGAGGTACTCCTCATCTATTTTCAGCACTCTGGCTCCTGTGCAAACTTAGAAAGGTACTAGGTACAAATTTGTGTGAAAGGCTAGGAAAAAAATTTATTTCAATGCTTCATGCAGAATCTTCAAATTCAATGCTAGGAAGCACACTAGAGTTTTGCAGGCTCACATGTACTATTCATCAAGGTCCCAATCCTGCAGTTAAGCCTCTGTGAGCAGCCCTTTGTGGTCCATCCCAACTTTAGGAACACAGAGACTTATGCAAAGCTGAAAAGCATAGCAAGAAGAGTTCGGACACTGATTTGGCAGCTAAAGCAGGAGGTGTGAAAAAAACAATAATAACAAAATATAAAATATTTTTATAATTGTATACATAAGTACTTACGAATATATATAGTAGCAAAGTGAAAATTAGAAAAGCTCTTACAGGCCTTCATTTATTTCTTTTTTTAGAAAAGTCTTCTCAAAATTCTACATCTTTTTTAAAGGACTAAGGAGCCATTTTTCTTTGTGAGGTTGGTACACTCTATTGCAAACTAAACTCTTTACTTTGCACAAAAGGTGTAATGTCTTCCTGTGACATCAAAATTCTTCCTTCCTAACAGGAGAGTCTTATCAGAAGATTTTGGTCTTAGAATCCAGCTTGTACATGAAGGTGTAAATTTTGTAAGAGAACAGTAGTGTTAAAATGAAAGCAGATGCGCTGCTTTACAGATCTGGTTTTATATCACCTCCACAATCTGAAAATACTTTTCCAGAAACTGCTTGTGTTACACCAATACAAAAGTGATCTGAATTTGACCATTCAAGCTTTTTCAGGAGAAAAGGAATAAATGTGTGTTCTCCTGCAAAGGGGCAGATTTTTCTCTTTCCTTGGACTTTTTTGTTGTTGTTCTGACAGCTGAAGAAGGCAATTATTAGGACCATCTTCTATAAATTTCTGTTTATCATTTTTATTTGTTTATTTGTCTATTTTTAAGCTACCCTTCTATCTCACCTGCCTTTATTAAAAGGGTTTGCTTGACACCTGCAGGGAGATTCTTCATGAATTTCGACATACTATGCATCCATTTATGCATATCATGTGGCATTTAAACACAGAAATAATGCCATGCTATACTGGAGAAGATTGCATCCACCAAATATTTACCTGGGAGAGATAGGAGGCTAGACAGATGGATATTTGGAAATGATATTAAAAAAGAACAGGTTGCAAATTGCTTGATCAATATAGTACAGCAATGGAGAGAAGAACTGAAAAAGTCTGTATCCTATAGGGATAAGAATAAGTATGGGTCAGTGATGAGAATTCAATTGCCATAATAAGAGTTGTAAATGAAAAAGCATAACTTTCATGCACGGGCAATAATTGCCTTTGCATCCAATGGTTAGTGCTTGAAATTAAAAAAAAAGCTATAAAACCAGAAAAATAACATGAAAAATAATAATGAACAGTTGGGTCCCACTGTGTGCAACTACTCTGTGTGCCCATTTTGCATCTGCAAATTCCTGCTTGTGCCCAAACATATTTCTGGAGCTAGTCCACAGAGCTTTTATAACCTGCTTCTAACAGCACTAATATTTAGTAGACATCTGCATTCAACTATTGCTTATTTTCAGATGTCTTCAAGGGCTAAGGAAATTGCATGAACTAAATGTTCTCTGTTTACAAATAGGGAAACTGAGACCTACAGAGAGCATAATTTGCATATGGTCCTCTGGGGACTCAGGGGCAGGGAGGAATTTCGATTCATAGCGTAAGCCTCCTTAAGAGTGGGAGATATTCAAGCCCTTTCTCTCGGGAAGAGCCCAGTCCCTATCCCCAGATGGAAGGATTATAGAAGAGTTTTTTGCCATAAAATACAAATACATGAAATACAAAATAGCTCAAAACAGTGCTTGCCAGGCAAGGAGGCACAATGCCTCTTGGTTCTGGGGGGTGAAAGGCTGCCCCTGCAAGCTGTGAGGTTTGGCACAACGTTTGTCCATGGCTAGGTGACAACCATGGGGTCACCCCTGGCTGGGCATCCTCACCCTTCCCTGGATGACCCCACTGTTTGACTTCCCCGTTGAACCCCCTGTTAGCTGTGGCCTTTAACAAAATCCCTCACACCGCATGATCTCTACCTGAGAGTCCTAGCTAGAAAAATCATTTCCTCTACATCTTTTAACTCCTGACTCCAGACATTGTTCTTTTCTCTCAGAGAAATTTCTTTGCATCCCCCTTGCTCAACTGCACGACTATAAAACATCTCTGTCTTCAGGAGTGTGTCTTTCTTGCCATCGTACGAATCAGATGTATAAAACATGAGTCTTCCTTCTCAGCATGGGAGACTGTTGGTACAGACTCCATTACAATACAGCATCAATAACAACCCTTTTCATGTCCATCATATCAAATTCAGACCTTTATAACTTCCTGACATTTCTATTTTGCTGTCTGAATTTACCTGAGTGTTGATTCTTCCTAAAATAAAATTATTTAGGTTGTAAAAGTTTTCCAGATATTTCCAAGTGTTAGCTGAAAGACACATAAAAAAAAAAAAACAGTCCCAAGAATTTTAATTGAGATTTTATATTTAATTTGAAGAGGTTGAGAAACAAATAGATCTTGATAATAGCTGAATTTTGGCCTAAGTGAGGAACTGTGCATAAATTAGTCTCCTTACTGCAGATTAAAACTACTTTTTAGCTTTTTAAACTTTTAAATTGGTCATATCTGTAGGGAAGGGGAGTGCATGCATTTAAAAAAAGCCTATAACATATAAAATTTTCACACTAACAAACCTTCCATGTTACTTTATAAAAGATGATACAGGATTCCAAACTGAATGAAGTTCACCAGTCTCCTGTGAGATCATGATAGCAATTTTCTCCTTACTATAAATCTCGTCCTTTTCAAATGATGTAGTTAAGTCCCTCCACAGAATTCTAAGATGTAATTTTTATGTGAAACTATTTGAAGTTTGCAATTTCAAAAATCTTGAAGAGATGAAAGATGTTAAAGGTTTTAAAGCTTGTTTGAAGGTTTGGAGTAGGGCAGTTGGGGAAAAGTTATTAAACTGTTATTTTGGGCTAATTCTCAGTTGTCATATATGTTGTATTGTCACACACGTTGTATTGTCACATGTGCCTCATGATAAAAAGCAAGAGGCATATAAGTGCCATCAAGTTGAGTTTGAAAATATTTACAATTCTTTTACACTGGAGTATACAGCTAAATGAAGTTCAATACAATTGTGAACAAGTCCCCTCTCTCTATTTGCAAGAGCCCTTAGCAAGGTCTGTATTGCATGAGATCTTTGTTTATTTGGGACACACTACATAAAGCAAGGACAAGAGTCAAGTGCCTCTAGTCAGCTGGAAAATGGGATTACCTGTTAAAACTATACTTTTTTTGGTTATTGCTTTCAGTCCTTTGTTTCCTATTTGAAACAAGGAGGCAGCATTTGCCCATGGCTTTAATTTCTACTTGCGCTGTTTCTGCCTGCTAGTGGCATATTACAGTTTGTAGCAGTCCAGAAAACCTAAAAGCCTAACTACAGGTGACTCCCCAGGCCTCCATGCATTATTTTCATCAATATTTCAGCAATACATGCTCAGGTCTGTTGTGCTGGGGAGGCTTTATTTCTGATTTTTTTAAATTTTTTTTTTGTTAGTGGGATAATACCAGACTTGTTTCTCCCTTCTCAGTTTAACATGACAGTCAGGGAACTCTACTTTTACCTCCCCAGAATACCAGAAAATGAAGTTTCTTGCACCTAGCAAAAGAAGATGTGTCAGTGCCCTGGCAGCAAAGTCAATGGAAAACCTTACACTGGCTCCATCAAGGTCTGGATCCCACATATTAACCAATCTGCATTTTTCCTCTGTCTAGGTTCTTACATATCCTTGACAGCATTGCATGGTAGCAAGCAAAGCCCTCAAGTAGCATTTAAAAGTAGTAAGATTTGATTATATTTTGTTCAGTAAAGACTATGCACCCTTCTTACAACTCAAATGAGAGTTAATGTCACTTCACAGAAAAAGAAGGAAACCAGATCATTCGAATTACATGATTGTTGATGGATTAATTTGTGACAGAAGAAAGTGAAAGTAAGGTGGTGACAAGGGGATTAGTTAACAAGATGCAGTAAGAATGCTAGGAGAGCTGCACTTGCTTTACAAATACACTAGACTTTTTGAAGATATTGCTAGCATGACAGATAAAGGGAATGTAGCTGCATTATATATTTAAATTTTCCAAAGGCATTTGAAAAGATACGGCACAAATGGCTTATTTTGAAAATAAAAGCCCATGTGATGAAGAGAAAGCTGCAAAATGAATTAAAATGTAAGAAGAAAGGAGGGGGAGGAAAGGAATAATGAATATAATACACTTAAAATGGAAGGTATTCTCCTGAGAAGTATCACAGAGCTCTGCAGGCTTAAACCAGGGCATCTGAACCTTGTTATTTAATCTATATAATGCTTTGCTTATAGACTCTTATTTGACTGAATTGATGAAAATACTTTATGGGATGCAGATGTAATTTTTTTACCTTTTTTATAGTATTTACACTACATTCAAAATATGAAGCTTCTTCCTTGATATCACAGAGATGGAAGAAAAGAATAGCAATATCCTTTTCGTTACAAAGCTCACATGCTTAATTGTTATAAAAATCCTTTCCCACTTCTCACATGGAAATTACTTTTCTGTAGTACCTCTGGTATGGCTCTTCTTACACTGGACGCCTGAAACATCTAGAAAAGAAGCACCTAGTGGAGTCTGTAACCCAGAGGTATTTCTTTTCAATTAGTTTCCCTTTTCAGCCTTTGTAAATCATTGGCTCATTACCTTCATGAGCTATGGTGTTATTAGATATCCATGCACAGATTTTACGTGGTCCCATTACCTGCAATTTTATGATTACACTTGTAGAATGTGAGAAGCATCAATATCCCATTCTTTTTGGACAAGGGAAAAAGAGAGAAACTTAAATGTTTGGCCCCTTGAAAGTAACAACATAAGGTAGTGCAAAATTTAAGATATCACATAATCAAATCATTATGTTTAATGAAAATAATCAAAACATAACAGTCATTAACCCTCCATGAGACTCATGAGCCTAAACTCGGTTTGCCCTTTTGCAAAGAAAATGACAGAAAGAGCATAGAGTAGATTGAAGTCTAAAGCATTCACAGAGAGTCAGGTCTGCATTCAAGTCCTACTGCTGCTGGAACTAGACCAAGAATTTTCCTCCTCATAGCTCTGCCTGTTTCCATGTGAATACCTTAATTGCAAAACATTTGAAGTGTAAATTTATCTTATTGGTGTTACTCTGTGCCTTATAAATGATTTAATAAGAAAAAAGGGATTGTCTCTTTCTTCTAGCACTGTTTTTCTGTCACATGGATGGACTTGTGTTCGACCACTGCCATGACAAAGGAAGAACAGGGACCTGAATCCAGTTTTTCCCAGCCCAAGGAAAGTGATATTAGCACTTAGTCTTGTGGTGACACAAGTCAAAAAAAAAAAGAGATGTGTTTCAGATATGTGCTTCATAAACTCCAATTCTAAGCAATATGTCTCTTCTGGGCAAGTGTCCATCTGTCCATATCCTCCTATGGGGCTGTGGACAGTGATACAGAGGATAGTACCTAAGAATCATCTAAAGCCTATTTTGAGGACAAGATCCATAGGTGCCAAGACGTTTACCAAAAGACATATGGTGAAAAAATGGAGAAACTGAACCCACTGCTCTTAAGTTCATAACCTGTGTATAAAACATTCTTTTGCTCACATAGAGAGCATGCTATGGTACTTCTTGTCATTAGACACAATGTATTTTGGCTCCTGCCACATCAAAGTTTTGGTATTTTACCATCTTTTCACATTTGTTAGGTAATTTTGTCTCCTTTGCAGCTACAGTTTTGAAGGAAATGCTGAAATTTGCTGAAGAACATTGTAGAGTTTTTTGGTTTTGTAGTGGCACTTGCAGAGAATAACATTTCAGAGGACATTGAATCAGGTTAAGTGTGGTTTCCCAAGAACGCTGGAACTTTCAGCCTGAATGCCATCTTCTACTTCCAAGCTGTGTTTCTTTAAGTGAGATCAGCAGAGGTGATTAAATCTTCTGGGCCCTGATCCAACAGAAAAACTCTAGTGACTTGAACAAAGCTGTGGCAGACATTACATAAATAAGATAAACAGCCACTGTGTCAAGGATGTTTTTGCCAGCCCAGTTCAGGATAAAATATTCAGCATATCTCAAATTTAAACCTCTTAATTCTTCTCCAATCAAATACTACATGCAGATACTAAGAAATTTTTTGGAAGGCAAATGGTGCCTAAAGTAAATTTTTAATATGTCCAATATCAAGATTTACTGCTTGCTTAGGGAATATGGACTTCAGTTCTTTTCCAGCATGAATCATATAATCTTTTTTTTGTTGATATCCAGGCATCTACAAAATCCTCCAAAGGACAAGAAATTATGGAAGTATTTTGGCTCAGAAATTATAAAGAGAGAATTTAATATAAAAGATTTCAACTTACAATATATTTTTAGTTAGTTTTTGTTTTACAGTTGGGACAGGATATGTTACTTTGGGTTCTTAAAATTTTCTGAGATTTAGCTTTTAAATTCATGAATTGAAGAACATAGGCCACATGAAGGCATCCTTAAATTTGAACTTCATCTCCAAATAAATGTGCCTGTAGTAGAGAGAAAGAGAAAACATACATATGGTCTATAGCAAGCTTCTAATATATCTTCAAATAGTTGTTTATTGTGACCATTAGTGGTTGGAAGATATAGTTCTACTCTGCTATGCACAACTACATTAAAACCAAAAATATGCATTTGGTCCTGAATTAAAGTGGAAAACAAACTGTGTAAAAATCCAACAGCAATTGGAAGGCAAAATATCAGGAAATGAATGGAAGTGAATTCTAGAGACAATAGGATAATTCAGAGGACATTGCTGATGTGCTCCGCTCTCCTTGAATTTCCCGGTCTGTCTTCAAGGTCATTTATGCATAATGTCAATGGATTGTGCTTGCTTTAATGAGGGCTATCATGCTCATCAGCATGATTTGGGGAACAGTCACAACTTCAAACTGCAAACTAAAGAAGGAAAACGTTGTTGACCATCACGTTTGCCTAGAAATTCAGAAGGAACAGAAATTTCAACAAGATGTAAAATCCAATCAGCAGAAAAAGTACCTCTGGCTGCATGTCTACTGGACGGCACACAGTGTATTTTGATTCTTTTGTCATCTCTCCTTTCCAACTCCAGAAAGCCTCGAAATTTCTGTGACTTCTGTGAACCTGTTCTACTGTACACTGAGGATAGGTTCAGGAGTAACATAGCACAGACTTTGCATAGATCATCAGAAATCTACTGAGGGAAAATTGAAAACTTGAGGGAAGGCAGGGCAAACCCTCAGAGGAAGAACTGGCAGGAAACTATCCACCCGAAGACTTTCCCATTAAAGACTCAATGGTGAAAGGATTAAAAACAAAAAAAAAAAAACAAACAAAAAACAAACAAACAAAAAAACAAACAAACAAAAAACAGGTGTTAGTTGTGGAGGTTTTTTTGTATTCTGGATTATTGGCTCTGCATTTGGTGCTCCTGGCCATGACATGCATTTTGGTTGCCTTAATATATTCTACTGGCATTTTAGGATTGAGAACCCAAACATCAGGTCAATCAAGGCTCTTTTGTAACAAGCTGCAAATTAACACCACATGGCAGAAGGTATATAGGTATATCAGTTTCGGCAGCTTTTATTTTAGAATGTGGGGAGTATATTAGGTATGGAATGGCCTTGCTGCTCAGGCAAACATTAAGTACTGAATAGCAAATGAAATAGGATTGGCTAATTTTAACATCAGTATAGATGCAAAATTGTTGATGCTAGCTTATTGCTACAGGGAGGTGTTAGCTGTCAGATCCTATTGATTTCAGCTTAGATGTCTTAATTAGTCAATCCTATTGATTTTGATGAGGATGTCATGAAAAATAATTACTCTACATTCACCATAGTCATTTTTCTATTTTAGCATATTTTCTCCTTCGAAAATCAGGCTTCTTAAATTGATAATGGCACTAATACCAGGAAGGCAGCCAGATTATTTGGTGTAAGAATCAAAACTAGACTCCTAAGACCACTTATCATCATTTTGACAGTTTTTGAAACAGACCACCAGAGCTACACTCAAAACTGTCAAAAAAAGTTGTGTTTCAATACTGCTTCTTCCCCAAGGTCTGATTACAGTTCGGTATTCTTAACTTACTTATTGAATTTTCCCTCAAGTAGTCTTTGTGCCTGAAAATTGTTGAACTGTTCCATCGTATTAGCAAGAAATGCTTGTTCTAGTAGTGTATAGCAGGGACAACAAACCTCAACCAGGGCTATGTCACCTCATTCATTTTTCCACACTTCTCACTTATTTATTTCACGTCTGACATCTTCTCTATGTCTTTGTATGATCAAAGTCAGAAAAACTAGTTTTTGGTGCACTGAATATGGATCCAAGAGTATTTTTATCAAAAAATATTGCATTTGGTTAAAATCAATATACATATTTTATAACATATTTCAGTTTAGTCTCCAGTGTTGTTTGGGTCATGCTTTAATTTAAAATTAATCACATTTTACAGACAGAAGACCACAAGTAAAAGACTAAATTCATAGAATAATGAATAACCACACTCTAATGTGAACATATTTATACAAACTGCAAGAAAAGTTCTCCAGAACTAGGATAGCAGGAAAAATTGCTTCTGCTGCTTTTATTTAAATAATAAATTAAGAAATACATACATGCACGCATAAATAAATGCAATAAAGTCAGCAATCTTCATGAAAATTACCGAAGATCTTCAGGAAATATTTTTAATCTACCAAAGTAGAGCACAAAACTTTGACCACACAATGGCCCTATCCATGTGATTCTGACTATCTTCCCAAGTAAGGTTAACACAAACTTTTAGTTTTTCTCTTTACCAAGCCTGTCCCAAAGATTTCCAGTTAAAGCTGGTTGTCTATCACCAGTTTTCCAACGTGATTAGGAAAAACAGGTCCTGAGTTTTAAGAGCTGAGTAGATTCTTTCAGGGGCTAGGAATACTACTTTTGGAAGTAGAACTGCACAAAGATATGAACATATTTATGAACTAAAAGCAGAAACCTGATGTAATGACATTTGACAACAAAAAAATGGAGTCCATATTTCAACAATCTCTTGCCCATTCCTAAAGAGATTTTTCCCCTCATAATGTTGAGATTGGGGAAAGTAACAGAATATAAAATCGGCATGCAATAAACAGAGAAAATGTTTCTTGACAGATTGGCTCACTGCAAAAGACTATTCTCTGCATAGATATGAAGTTCCTTGGTTGTTGTCTTACCAGTCTTTGGAGCATCATTGAAATAAAAACTCATCACCTTCTATTAGTCCAGAAGTAACACTGGTGAGCTGCAAGGCTACTCCACATATTCTTCTTGCAGTGTTACCTGCTTGTTTTGAGAAGTCAAGGATGAAACAAACTAAAGAGATCCCCTGCAGCTTATATCTAGGACATTGTGATGTTGTGCATATGCCCTGCTTTCACAGAAAAGTAATATCATTTTTCTAGTAATTTATACAACAGAATGAGCTGAAGACAGTTCATGGACTAATTTCTAACAGCAGAAGAGGAAACACTGTATTAAAACCTTAATTTAGATTGGATTCTGGTAGTTTAAGAGGATAATATTTGGTTCACATAATTGTACTGAACGCATATCAAAGATTCTGAGAATCATGTAGTTACAATATCTACAAAGACAATGAACATTTTGTAAAGCCTGTTGGATTTGTTTTATATCAGGAGTAATTGTCTGACTATATAAACCTGTGTCACATCTACTATAATAAATAGTGGCTTATCATAGACCTGAGATTGATTTCTTAAAGTATAAATTTTTATAAATTCACTGTTAAAGCATCATTTATTTCAGTGTTTTAATGTGATGGTATGTAATTGTCTTGCTATTTTATTATAAATCAGCATTTTCCTGGCATAGCACATTCTACTTGCTTCAATATGTATATGTCCCTCTTGAAATCAGGTCTTTTTTCAGACTTTCTGAGCACCTGCTGCCTGCTGGGATGGGCAGGAATGGAAGTATAATTTTCCCAGTACCTCAGAAATTAAGGAAAAAACCAAGGAAACAAACAAATAAAAAACAATCCCAAGAACATCTATAGGAATTCAGTTCTGAGAGAAGTTTAAAGGAACTGGTGTTTTGTGTGGGATTTCACATTTTAATAATCTATATGTTTGTTTTGTGACATTCTCTCTGAAGGTCATTTTTGAATCTTGCCAAATTTATACTCTATTGCTGTATCAGCTTTTTCTTCTGTGAGGTGTCAAATCTGCCCCTTTCTCTTTGTGCCTTAAATGTTCAGATTTGAGCCCAAAGCCTAAGCTGTGGAAACTGGCCAGAAAGTTCAATGATACAACAAAGCAATCCTTGGTGAACTTTGTGACTTTAATTTTAAAAACATTTTATATCTATTTTTTATTCAGCTGTACAAGTTAAGTATAATGTGGTCACTTAGATCTTCAGAGATACTGTGACTACTGTATTTGTAGTGTGCAAGATCTAATAACCAAGAGAGGATTTTTTACATTTCAATATACCCTCTTGAATACCAAGAGAATTGTTTTATATCTTTGTCTGCAAAGAACAGTGTTATAGGAATGAAAGATCTCATGCTGCAAAATGACTAGGCCAGAAGGAGGTTTCTTTGTGTTACCTCCTGAGTTCCTTCCAGATGATCCTCACAAAATTGAGTTTAGTTCAGTGTGTAAATTAAGGTGATGGTCTATAGCATGCAAAACTTTTATGATTTTAAAGGGGAAAAAATAGTGTCTTCAGGTGGCATATTAAGCTGGAGTTTCTGTGGAAGAAGGAAGACATTTATCTTACTTTGGATATCTAAGTTAGTGTATACGTAAAATTTAAAATGATATTGCAGAATGCAGTTTCTTCCTAAAACTGAAGAAACAGCTGGAATAATTCAATGTTTATTATGTAATTGACAGAGAACCAAGAAATTGAATCTGCTAAGAATTCCTAAAACATTGTGCCAGTCTTTATGTGCATGCAGCTGTTAATCAATGTAATATAAAATATATATACATATATAACTCATATGTATATGTACCATAATCTCATACTTTATTTAAATAAGCTTACAAATATACACATTTAAAATAAATAAACGTCTAAAAATTTTGCAACAGAACCTTTCCTGTTGAAAAGTATAGTTCTGAAGGATCTGAATATCAATATACATCACACCTAAATTTTTTCTAACAATCTCAAATTTTTACTTCTCTCTTGCTTTTGTCACACTAAAGCAGATTGGAGATGTGGGTTATTTTGTGTGCTGATGTGTATTGAGGCTATGTGTTAGAAATATGGCATCTCAAGTTCTTATTCATCTCCTCTACAAATCTCTGGCCTGTGGAGCTCTTATGAAACTTTTGGGTTGCAACAGAAAAAGAATAGATTATCCATCTGACATCTTAACATGAATAAGTCAAAGATCAAAAGCAGTAAATTTAAAAATCTCCATTTTATCGTTGGTCAGGAGGATATTATGAAAAATGGAGACTGTCAGAGGTGGCTTTGGGTTAATGAACAAATTTAGAAAAAAATACTGTAGAACTGTAGGCAGGAGCTGTATGCACCCCACAGGTCTTTCCTAATTGTTACAGTTTCATACAATTTTTAAGAATATATTAAACAAAGTTTGAAGTAGGAAAGACTGTGCCTTGCATAAGGGCTCCTCTGGGTGCTGGGCTGCAGCATGGTCTGACACTCCATGGCCACTGCACTGCCACAACCCTCCCCCCATGGGACCCCCCAAACATGCTGGCCAGCAAGGCAGGCACCCGAGGAGCATGCTGAGTTCCAGAGACAAAAAGTGGCCAACACACAGAGGTGAGATGGGAGACAAATGTATTTACAGAAAAAATATCCTGCTCTCATGAGCAATTCCTCTTTTTCCTCAGGGAAAACTTGTTTTGGTTTTACTACCACAGGTTGCAAAGACAATAAATACAGTTTTCTTCCTCTCCTCTGCTTCCATTTTCATATCACCAAGAAACATGAGAACTATTTTCTTACTCATCCTTTCAAAAGGATGTGCTAAAATTCACTTGTTCATTCCCATTTATCTTTTTTTTCGCCTTTTACTGTGAGAAAAAAGAAACCAAACCTGTTTATTACCTTCACCCTTATAACTTTTGACTTATATAATAGACTAAAAAAGTTTTTTTGAATGATCATATATTTCTACTTTCCTTTTCCAGTGTTTTTTTAGCATGCTCAGGAGCTCTCTGGTATATAAAGTTTGGATTCATCAGATCACTCAATGCCAGGTTTAAATCTTTCTGAAACACACAATTAGGTGGGTGTTCTACTGAGTCAGTTTTTCAAGATGTGATTTTCTTTTATGAAAGTGATGTAAGTTATAATAAAATGAAGGGATCATCGAACTGGTTCAAAATTGCTCATTTACTTTCTGTGGGTTTTTTCTTTCCTTTGCTATGCCTGGCGAGATTAATATACCTGTAAATCTCAATATAATTTTAGACAGTTTATTCAGAAGAAAAACATATATTGTTTCTTTGTCACTTGTATAAGACCTATTGCAAAGAACAGATTCTCATGGTTATAGTTCAAGTTTCCTAATGTCAATGTGTTAAGCTGATTGACCTCAATGTGTCTATCTTGCAGTTAGCGTAATCTTTATTTTGCCTTGATCACTTCTCTGACCAACACATGCAAACTGGGGTTGTGCTGTCATTTAGTATGTGTGGCCACAGGATTTCCCAACCTCTGTCCTCTAGAGGAGGAATAAACAATCTGGCCTGTGCTGTTCCCCAAGGCATGTCCAGCTCCTATAAACCCCTGGAGGGTCAGATGAACTTCCTCTGGAACTTAGTCTGATATTGAAACCCATAGGCTCACACTGAAGTTCACACTGAAGCTGGCAGAATGCATGAGGCCAAACATGGTATTGCATATATCTAGCTCTATTTCATGGTACTTTGAAGGTCTGGCTAGAAATAAAAACATATCCCACTCACAGAGAATATGTACAAGCCTGTAAGGCTTAGGAGATCACAGTAAGTTATTGGTACTGAGGTGATCTTGGTTTGCCAGTGTATCAGCCCTGGAGACAAACTGGCTCCAGATAACACCGTCCTCCGGTGCATTGGTAATTGCAACAAGTGACAGAATCACAGTAGTGCTCTCCTTCCACTGAACACTTGCACCTTCAGTTTTTTCAGATAGAATTTAGCCTCATATATGTCATATCAGTGTCTTGACTCCTCTTTATATACTAAATAGAGGAATTACACAAATAATGAAACACGCAAAAAAAATCCCAAACAAGCAAAAAAAAAAAAAAAAGCCCAGAGAAAGCCTCATCCTATTCAAAGCTAAGTCCAAAATTTCTCAAACCCTTTGAATAGGGTTTCGCATATCCAGTAAGTCTTTCCTCTCAAGGCTAAAAATTGATCTTCCTTTCTGAAGAAAGAATAGGGAAAGATGCAGGACATTATGAAAATGCTTTTTTAGTTAGTCCGTTCTGTCTTACAATCTGTAGCTGTTTCAGTAAATGTCCCCTTAGTACTTCTGGACAATCACTAGATGACATCTGCCATCTCCCTGCACTCTTGAGGTTTTAAAGGCAAGTTTAGTTGTACTACATTTTATTACCGTTTGGGACACCAATACAAATCTACACTCTGGGAAAAGATAAATAAGTACTGGAAAGAAAAGGATCTGTGCCAAACATCTTCATTGAGGGAAAAAAAGACGTTCTTTCAGACAGTATATACTTACTGGAAATACAACCTCACTAGTCAACTGAATATTTGTTGGAGTGATTCTGGCAGGGATCCTTTAAAACACCTTCCTGTTCCTTTGCTACCTTATCTTTCAAGTATTCTGGTTTTTGGTAGATAGTTGTGAAGAGGATCATATACAGTTTTCTGCTATTTTTTTTTCTATTACTAGCATGAACCAGGGCATTTGAACAAGCAAATGACTGGAGAATATTGTTCCCAGTTTGTGCTAGGTTCTGGTTTCTGCCCATTTGCTTCGGTGCCTTGAAGTATTTCATAGTTTTGTTTCTTGAAAAAATAAGCTGCAGCACTATATCTATCCAACCACATTCGCCTAGCAAATTCAATCAGCAGATTTTGCTCTGCAGGCACTTGTTTGTTTTTTGGAGGTGGGGGTCAATTACACAGTGACAATTGTCAGGACACTGGAACAAAACTGAGTTCCCTAACAGGCAGGTCAAATGATATATCAGCTGGTAAGTAGTAGAAGCTCAATTAGTACATGAATCATTTAAAACTAAATTGAACAGAAGGGTCAATAACATTCTTTTGGGAGTAATCTTGCAGTTGCAGAGGGATCTGTCTACTTAGCAAAGCAGCCTCAGGGCTGCTCTAACCTTTGCCTGAGGGCTGGTCCCCACTCAGCAGCCCAGAACTAGGGGAGGGCTTAGGTGACAGTTCTTCTTATTGTACATTCCCACCCTCCATCCCTAAATTGAACCATGCACTTAATCATCACCTGGCACTATCAGCACTTTGCTTCTTATCTACTTCTTCACTATCCAACACCTTATATCAAAAGCCATGGGAACATGAAACTAAGATCATTCATTTTACTATAATTGCAAAGTCTGATTTTCTTTTCTATTATTTTATTTTTTTTTATTGCAACTTTTGAACTTGCAGAATAAGTGCAGTTCTAAAATAAGTTAACAGCAAACTGAGGACATTTACAGCCATCAGACTTAGGTATGTACTTCCTGCTTCTAAGCATGATGAAACCCATGTATCTTTGTCTCACAAATTTCACCACACTATTTCCAATTAAAATTATTGTTGTCATCACGTTTCATTCTATATCAGCTTGACTCTAGATTAAAGTAGCAGTTGTATCATATTCACTTAGATTTATTTTTAGAATTTACTTACTTCCTCTACCATATCTGCATGCATAGGATAATTAAGAAATCAGACTAGGGAAGTGGCAAAGAATCCTCCTAAGATAGCACAGAAAAGTAGGTTGTCCTAGGTTGCAATAGAAAATATATTCTATTACCATCTCCACAAGCTGTTAAACAGGTGGGGCACTGTTCTTTATCTCCTGCCATGACTCACCCCTGATAACTCCCTCCAGGTGCTATCTCTGTTAATGGGCCATCAAGAACCCACTGCATGATCATGTAATTACCTCATCCCATTGTGAGATGCTCCGCCCAGGGGGGAGGAGCCAAACATTCCCAACTGGATATAACCTGGGCTTTGGAACTGTACAAGTCAGCCCTGCCTATTGGATTCCCAGAAGACAAGAGCTACCTCTGGATCTTCTGGTGGAGGCTACACTTTCTACAGGATCACTGCTTCAACAGAACCACTTCACTTGGACTGCTACCACCACCCCGACTAACAGGGTGTCAGGTTGTATCCAACTCTGTCAGTGTTTCCTTTGTATTATTGCATTTATTTTAATTTTCCTATTAAACTATAATTCTGACTTGTGATCTCCCACTGGTTTGTTTTCAAACTAGTACATAGGTCTACAAAGGAATCCAACACAAGTACATGCCTGTGCTGAACAGTGCAGCATAGGTGAAGAATACCAAGTTATTATATCTTTGTGATAATGTTGTACTGACACAGGTATCATGCCTGCAGTATGACAGCCGGCATGACAATGAGCACCCAGAAGTGGTTCGGAGGCCACCGTATCATCCTGCAGCATGTAGAAATTACTGAGCAGTGATTGTTCAGCATCACCAAGTTTTGGAGTGCGATTTCTATAGCCTGTGTTTTGCCTGTTCTCCAACATCAGACTTGATAAAAGGAAAAAAATTTTTACAATGAGTATGGTAAGACACTGGAACAGATTATCTAGAGAGGCTGCAGATGACTCCTACCAGGAAATAATTAAGGTCAGGTTGAATGGGTTTCTGGGCAACCTGATCTAGTGGAAGTTGTTCCTACCCATTACTGGACCGCATGACCTTCAAAGGTCCCTTCCAATCAAAAATATTATATGATTCTATGACCAAAAAGGAGCTGAGTTTCTAACTGCCATTCTCAAAATTCTTCTCAGTCTAACACCATGATCCTATGAAAAAGCTCCTAAATTTTTACTTGTATACACAGCCAGAAGCATCTTAACCTCAATGGCTATGAACGTGATCAAATTTCCTCAAGGAGATCCAAAAAAAGGGAAAAAGGATGAAGAAGAAGGAAACCACTTGTTTTGCATTTTAGTAGCCAGCTCAGTGGTTAGCAAACATGTAAATTCCCACATGAGAGATATCTGCACTAAGAAGGTTTAGCTTCTTAGCTCACTGACCACCTGTCAAATTCTCATTCTTGATTTAGGTTCTCTGTACTTACCATACTTGGAGACAAACCTTAAATGATAACCATGGCAGTCTAGTAAGCTAAATTATGAGATCCCTGACTTACCCAGTAATAAAGGAAGGCTTCGTGCTTGTTCCTCAATAGGTGTTTTCTCAAAGAGATTGAGTGTCTCCATTCAGGATGAATCCTTACCCAGCACTGGGTGTTTGAGATATGTCAGTCCCTTGTGTTAAAGACAGACTCTGTAGATACAAAATTGGGCTAAGGCTTCCACAAGGGAAAATATATCACTGCTGCTATAAAGATCTCAACTTACTCTTTTCAGTGATTTATATACTGCTAGTATATAAACCTTTTTGTCCCTATATGAACTGTAAATGGTAGCCACATTTTTTTCAGATATGACAGTCTCATGTAATAGGTTATTTTTTTTCCATTAGAACACATGCCATTAAATCCATTATCCTTTCTAGTTTCTCTGTCAGGGCAATCAGTCTCTTTGCTTTGCTACAGTTAATGCCACTATTAATTAATCTTATCTTTAATTCATAACTTATATATTTTTTAAAGCAAATGTACAGCTTGTAATGAGCTGGACTGACAGATTTTGAGATCAAAGACACAGATCCTCAGAGATACATGCACACTTTATTACTATTTAGGTAGCCAGCTTCCATTGATTTCTGTAGTAGTTAGGTGACAAAATATCTTTGAAGATCAGTGCCAAAGTTTAGATTCATGTGTTAGTTATAGCCCAGAGTTCCCATCAATAGGTCTGTTTTAAAGGGGAGCTGTGTCATAAGGTGTTAGAACACAGCGCAGGCTCTCAGAGTCCATTTGGTCTCCAACCTTGCTGCAAAGATGTGAGTGCAACTATTTGTGGGCACATCTTTGTGATTGGACAAAAGTTTCTACCCAGCTGGTGGCTGAACATTCAGTTCTAGCAGTACTTTTCACACAGATCTTAGAATCATAGACTCATTAACGTAGGAAAAGACTTCCAAGACCATTAAGTCCAGCCTTTGAACAAACACCACCATGCCCACAAAATCATGCAGCAAAGTGCCATGTCTACTCATATTTTGCACACTTCCAGGAATAGTGACTCTACCACTTTCCTGGGGAGCCTGTTCCAGGATTTAATCACTCTTTCAGTGAAGAAATTTTTCCTAATGTCCAATCTGAACCTCACCTTGAGCACCTTGAGGTCATTCCCCTTGTCCTATTGCTAGTTGCCTGGTGAAGAGGCCAATCCCTATCTCACCACAACTTCCTTCTCTTGTCCAGGTTTAACAATCCCGGCTCCTTCAGCCACTCCTCATAACACTTATGTTCCAGACCCTTCACCAGCTTCATTGCCCTTGCCTGGACACACTCCAGCACCTCAATGTCTTTCTTGTAGTGAGGAGCCCAAAACTAAACACAGGACTTGAGGTGTGGCCTCACCAGTGCTAAGTGCATGGGGGTGATCACTGCCTCTGTCCTGCTGGCCATGCTATTTCTGATCCAGGCCAGGATGCTGTTGGCCATCTTGGTCACCTGGGCACACTCCTGACTCATGTTCACCCAGCTGTTGACCAGCACTCCTAGGTGTGGATGGAAAGGGCTACATATTTCCTTCAAAACCAATGTCCAAGGATTAAAATCACAACTTTCCATCTGTGATTAATTTTATATTCAAAATTATGAGGATTTGAGGAAGCCTTTATGATTTATAGAAGACACTTAACTTAGACTAACCCTGTCTTCTTACATTATTTCCTGTGGATGGAAGAAAACATCCATTCTGCTGAAAGTGCGTGGGGATTTTTTGCAACTGTGGCTGAAGCAGCAATAGTTTGTATGATGGGCTGCAGCACTGCAGTTTTTTCTGTTCCACAGGGTGGCACGCAGTGGCACACTGCCTATCCCTACATGGTGCAGCACGTCACAGTGTGCTTGCCTTCAGGCCTACCAGCAGCTCCAATGAAGTCAGCCATGACTCTGAAGTTAAGCATTGCTCAAGTGCTCTGTGGGATCAGGTCAGAGTTCTAGATATTTTTTTAGATTCTGTCTCAAGTATCTTATCCTGAAGAGCTCTAGTTTTTGTTCTGAAGGCAGGTACTTTTATACACTAGGTTATAACAGTAAATTATACACAAATACACTTAATTTCTAGGACATCTATTATCTTTCCTCAAGTTAGCTTGCTCATACAACAGAATGTGACTAAACTGTAAGGTAGACTTGCTATGGCCTTTAATAAAATTTTCCTTTCAATAATATAACGCTTTGTACTGTGTCATGATATTGCACTGTAATGTTTTTCATACAATGAAAAAAATTCCCACTGCATGGATAATAATAATTTCAATGTAGCAGCAGCTTTACTGGAGGCTGAGGTACCTTTATTCCACAGAAAAAGAAGGAGAAAGTAACTCCCAGTTACAGAGTGATGTAGCCCTACAGACATGCTGGAGCAGGCACTCTGCTGCTCCCTAACATTAGGGGTCATCTGTGCCACTTAGCCTCATTACCAAGGAGGACATGAGTCACGTGGGACTGACCGAGCACTCTCAGTGGTATTCCTCATCATCTGAAATGAAAGAATATTAAAGGAGCTCGACATTTTCCTTCAAAGGTCAACAAATAACTCTCAGTGTCTCCATATATAAAGCAAATGACAGTAGACAATGGGCACAGCTTTGGCCCTGCAGTGGTTGTAGTTTAAAACAAAGTGACAGGAAATAATGAGGTTTAAATTGGTGAATTGGTTTGTGTGTACTGGGGATTAACCTGTAATACACAGTGCACCCAAATTACAGAACTTCAGAGATTAGCCACTTTAAAGCTTTTTTTTTTGTAGCACACACTCTGACTGCACTGATGCCTCATTTACAGAAATCCTGGTGTACCTCATTATTCTTCCACTGTTACATCATAAACTTGGACTAAAATCTTAAACTAGCTTGCAATAAAATGTTGTATTAGAAGATAAACACAGATGAAAAATGATTTGAATAAGGTGTGTGGTAGAAAAAGTGAGATGCATCAGCTAAAATTAGGTTTAAGTGTTAGATTTTTACTAATATGTCAACATCAGTATTTATGAATGAAATAAAGTGCAAAGAGCCAAAGGATGACTCATAGATTTGTGCTTTTTAAACAAAAGAGTGGGATGAAATAACTGTGCTGTTTGTATCCTTCTGAACACTGCCTGTAACAATCCAGATGTGGTTTTCACAGAGAAAATGAGTGGCAGTACATAGACCTTTGTGTCACCATGTCTCCCTGTGACGTGAGGAACTACCATGCAGTTGCTAACATATTCAGAGGTCATACGCAGCAGGTAGTGAATTCAGCAGCAGTGGGGAACAGAAATGACAGGATGCTCTGCATCCTTCTAAATCTGCTGCTGTTTTCTCTTGCCTTTTCTAGATATTCTAGTAGGCGGGGGTGTTGCTCCAGGAAACTCAGCCTGATTCACATGAAATGGGGCTGGCAATGTGACAACACAAGTGCTGTAAGCTTGATGGGTTCAAGGATTCTCAGGCACGGGATTCAATATAAATTAAGCTGTAAATAAATAAGGACTCTTACTCTGGGAAAGATAAGATTCAGGTTAGAGAGAGGACAGGGCAATGCAATTAATAGTTATTACACTAAAGAACCTTTATCACCAGCAAACAATATTATTAGGGTCGAAGACAGCAATTTGAGGAAATGGTTCTATTCACGTGCGCTAGATTAAGTAGGTTCCATGAGTCTATTTATTGTGCTGGAAAGGGTATGTTCTTTGGATCTGAGAGCTTCCACAGCTTTGGCTTTTTATTGACCTTTTTATGTCTTCATTCACTGCCCCCACCCCGCGCCCCGCAGCGAGCAGAACATAAGATGACATCTGATATATTACAGTCAATTCCAAGCATTTAAACTCTGAAAAAAGCACTCAAAATACCAGAAAGATTGACTTGTATAAAAAATCAATAAGCTGAATTATTTCCAAATCAAAATAATATTCCACCTTATTTTTCTGCATGTAAGTTTCATTGTTTGAGGAGGTTCTCTGTTAACCATGGTGCCTTCAAGCTTGCACTGACCATGACAAAAGAAAGATTCCCTTTCACATATTGATATGCCTCCAGAAGCTGAGGCATTGCAAAAGGCAATAGCGCTGTGTTAATTCCTTGACTAACTGCCCTTCTGTGCTCGTCAAGCCTTCTTGAATCTATCCTCTCTAACTCGGTACCCTTAAGACTAACAACACTGTATTTTTTAAAGGATTTTTTCTCCCACTATTACCCCTATCTTCAAAGTGCAAATTTCTCCTTAAGCAGGTGTCTCCTTCTGTAAGTCAAAAGCTGAAAGCTCCAACAGTGCCTTCCTTGTGAACAGGGAGACGGGGATTCATCTCCCACCCTCCAGAAGGACTCCATCACTCTTTTCATTTTCAAATTATTTGTTGGTTAATGAGCAGCACCTCAGGCTGTCAATCTCTGAAGAAGCACAGTGTCACAGGGATGTAATATCTGCCTCTATGTATTTAATCATACAATGCAATTTTAATCAACCTGCAAAAAAGCCCTCATTAAAATAGAGGACAGATCATGCTACAGTTAAATTGTGATTTTGGTGTTGAGATAAAAAATGGATATTAATGTTCATGTTGCAAAAGAAAAGTATACTTCACAGTATGTAAATTAAATATATAAAGTTTTCTATTTTATAGTACATCTGTCTGCATATTTTAGAGTATTGTTCCGTTATATTACATTTCTGATCAAGACTAATGCTCATTAAAAATCTAATATGACAATGAAAAATTTTATATGGAAAATTCTTGTCCGCTATTACAATTGTTATCTGCTCCACTTTTTGGAAACCACAGTAAATTAGACTTGGGCTATGGTAATCTTAATTATATCTTGAAATAGATGATGTTGGAAATATATTGAATAAACTCTTTTGGTGAGATTGCCTTTGCCTCTTAATTCAAACTCTATGTTCATATGCTTACATTATTTAAATTACAAAAGGCAGGCATCTGAAAAACGGGTTGCTTTGTTGGGCAGTCATATTCATGAAAATTCATTCAATTGTGAGGAGGTCAGAAAAACGGGACAAAAAACCTGCTTGCTGATCAAAACGTAACATAAGCCGCACCATTTCATTTAAGCAGCAAAATGCATAGACTAAAAAAGACAGTTCAATATGATCTCAAAACTGTGTTCTGTGAATTTGTCATACTTTTAGCTGGAGAGCAGTTGTAACCCAACCTATTTACTTGCTTTATTTGAACAAGACAGGAAATAGGGGCCATTCTAATCGGTGATACAAGTAGTCTGAATATCGGGCGGCTGATGTGAAAGTGACAGATGAGAACATCACCAGATCCAACAATTTGGTTTTTTCTCCAAAGCTGTATCAAAGTGAAATGTTGATTCTGAATGCAACTGAAAACCTGACCAAATTTTTATCTTCTTTCATTTGGCCTTGTGAGAAGCATGAAACAGGGCATGACATAGCAGGTGATACAACTGCCAAGTTCAGCTGTCACATGCAGCAAGGTGTGATGATAAAAGGGGACTGGTGACTGTGTCGCTGACCGCTAGACCGCCCGGCTGGTCGAGGGGCGACAGTACCCTCGCGTGCCCGGACACAGGCTCTCACGCCGCACGCGGGTGCGCGGCGGCGATGCAACGCCTTAGCCTTCTGAGGGCAAGTTCGAGGCAGGTAACAAGTCCCACAGCCCAGGCTGGGGCTGGCAGCAGCCGATAGATCAGGAGCGACGCGGAGGCGATGAAGGAAGAAGAGAGGACTCGTTTGTGGGCTAAATCCAAGGGTTTATTCTCTGCCCTGGCGGGGGCAGAAGAACTTACTGCGAGGATGGGAACCACAGAACGAGCCCCGAAATGACCGTTACAGGGGGTTTTAAGGGAAGGGGAAAAGGGGGAGGAGAGGGGGAACGGGCGAATGGGGTGCATGAAGGGGGATGACAGGAACCAATAAACGAATTACAAAGGCGGGACATATTTGAACAAACCAATGGGGAAAACAGAGTAACTGAAGCTTCTAGCAATACATGAATATGAAATCCACCATATGAATATCTAAATCAACTGTGAGGGGAGAAGGGAGGGGACAGCACCTTGATGGACAGCGTCCACGACGAGAAACCGCCTCCAGCCCGCCTACCTCTCAGGACTCACTGTCCCAAGAGGTCTCGTCTACCCAGTCGGCCTGATCTACAGGAAGGGCAGGCTGAAAGGTAGTCTCCATAGTCATAGGCGGCCCAGCCGGCGGCTGCGCCACTGACTGGATGACCGCCACAGTGACTGTAAGCACTGCCATGGGCTACATGAAGGGCGTTGTGTCACTCCCATGGCATTACTGCCCATTGATAAGGAATGTGTATAAGTAATACTTAGAGGAAGGGTCCTAGAGCAGTGATGCAGAATGTGGTCAGGCCTCCCTCTAGATCAGCTCTGTGAAGAGCCAACAAGCTGCCAGTGGGCACCTGAGGGCATGTTAAGCTGCTGGGACACATTTCATTAACTGCTTGTAAAAATTAAATAAATCAGCTGCTCCAACTGAGTAGGAAGTTTGCAATCTACAGGTGATATACTGAACCACAAACCAAACTATATTGAACAAAGCTGCCTAATCTTATACCTCCAGTGAAGAGGTTTTCTTAATCTCTTCATAGAATCAACAGCGTTAGCTAATTTTTGCATGTCTTCTTTCCGTCCTCCTTTCACTGAATTCCCTTGAAAGACTGAAGTACACCTTGTTATGTACTCTATATTTTTCTAACCAATCACTAACTCCTTTAACCTGCTCAGGCAATTTCACTCCCAGAGACACATCCTGCTGTGCAATCTTTATGATTATGCTTCCTTGAAGACCAGTATTTCTAAAACTGAAACACCAGCTGTTGTCTGTTTGGTCAATCCACTATCAAACTGGCAAAGGAGGTTACGTGGGAGGCCAAACCCCAAAATATCACTGAGCCTAATCAGACACAAGACACTCAACTGTTCAACTCTTGCTACATTAAGACTCAAAGAGACCAGCCAGTGCTATTCAGACCAAAGCCAAAGACATTTTAAAACTGTGGATTTCTAGGCTTTCTTCTGTAGTCTCAGAGGAGAGTGCTAAGCTTTAGATGAAACTACTCCTTCATCAGCCTGGCTAGAGGAAAATCTTCAACACTTGCTGCTGTTCACCTCATCATGCTAGACATTGGTGACATTCACCCTTGCAAAAGGAAGAAGTGGTGTCAGGCCCAAAATCATTGGGTAATTAGGAGCTCTGTGTTGGTGCAAGGGTGTCTCACTTCAATGTGACTTGGAGAAGGTGTCACATCAGGCCTTGTTTGTGAGGAGGTGGCAACCCTCTTGGCAGCACCAGTAAATCTAGTGTTGATGTGGCATCTTTGACTGACACTTGGTTCAGATGAACTACCAGATAATGTCAGTAGCAATCATAGCTCCACCCCAGCATTAAGGAATAGAGATCATTGCCATCAGAACATTTTTAGGCATAACATGTGTCTTGATGAGATTTTGCCCATCCTGTTTAGAAACAATTTATGCTGGTATTCAAAAGGAAATTATAGTTGGTGATACAAAATGGAAGTTCTCTTTCACTGTCATTATATAAAAATCTTTATGTCTTCAAGTTTCTTACCCTTTAATAGAAATATTTATGATTTTGTTTAGAAATCAGGCATGCATTTTAATTTTTATGAAATAATTTTTTAAAAATATATTCCTGTAATTTTTTAATCCTCTCTGCAATCAAATTTAGCTTTTGGCTTCATAGAGGGCTTTTTACTTAGTCGCAGACTACTCAATTAATGAAAATACTTGGATTTGCCACAAGAAAATAAGAAAACAGAAGAAAGAAGTGATTGATATCAGCCTTGATGACAACCATCTCCTCTATCTTCATATTAGAAAAACAACAGAAGAAAGGGAAGCACAATTGTGTTGTTAACATCATAACTTTAAATTTGGGGATAAATAATTTTTTTCCACTTGGTTATTCCTAGGGAGAATAAAGGGAAAGAAGAAAGCTAATGCATCCGTGTCAGGGTCAATATGAAAAATGTAAAAATTAATTGCAAACCAATACAGAAGATTTTTGAAAGACTTACTAAAATGTGGATCTAAGTATTTATTTACTATATAGTTTAGCATAAGTTAACACAAATGTTTGTGGTGCACAACTAGAAATAGTCTGTTGAAAGATATAAAAAAAGTTAGTCCATCACATACTGACAGCCATCCTTGAGGTAAAACCAGAACTTTCAAGTATACGAATATAACGAAGAATTATAATAAATTTTATTATATTCTGTGAATGTTAAATTTTCTGTCACAGAAGATTCCTGGAGCTCAGTAAATATCTTTGCTCTCTTTCAGAATTCTTTACTTGGGAGAAATTCTGGATAATGATTAGAACTGAAAGCTAGTTTATCCATCTCTTTCTGTAGAACACACAATCCTGATCCACCTATTGGAGCTACTTGTAAAGCTGATTTATGGAAATCCTTAAGGAAGAGTCTATCAGCAATTCACAGCATTGAAGTTGCAAGGGGGTTTCCATATTTTCTTCATTGTAGGCTGAAAAAAAAATCACTTCAGTCCCCTAAAATCACAAACCTCCTACACCTCAGTCAGCATTCACAAGTAGAAGTTTACTGCATGTAGAATAATCAGACATTGACTCAAGTTCCTCAGAGGGACCAGAAGATTTCCAGTATTCAAAACAGAGGAGTCTCCTCCTCCTCCTGTGGCAGCTTTTCCCTGTAGTTCTGCACTCCAGAGTAGAGTCCATTTGAGCAAAAGAAGCTCAAATTACTGTATTATTACTACCACAAAATAAATAAATAAATAAATTTAAAAAAATCCCTAACCCCATGTCTATTCAAAATCTAGTCAAAGAGACATACAACTGAACATAATATCCAAGGCTGAGAAGATACTGGTTCTCTAAAAAATATATTGTAAAGAGCCTTTCTAAAGTTTTCAATGTCTTTATCAAGTTGCACCTAAAGTTGTCTAAATAACAATGTGCTGGAGCAAAGGCAGTGATTTCTTAAGTTATCCCTGTCCAGAAAAAAAACAGACTGTTGAACATATGGTTCATTTTAAACACAGATGGAATTAAGCATGTGTTTCAGTTCTTTTCTGAGTCAGAAGCAAAAATTGAAGACCATAGCTATGTAATACTTTGCCATGTTACAGCAGAATGAACTAAAATGTTGCCATCATATTCTTTCATATGATTTCAATATCCTGCTAGAGCAGAGGGGGTTGGATTAGATGACCTCCAGAGGTCCTTTCCAACCTCAGCCATTCTGTGATGCTGTAAATACTGCAGAGATGAAAGCATGTTAGTTATACACTTATGCATAGTGTAAGCAATATAAACCATTCCCATTGTTTATGTAAACAGTAAAAAAATACTAAAAGGCAAATGTGTCATTTGGATCATTCATTTTTCTTTATTGAGTTTTGATGAAAAACAGTCCATTTGAAATATTTCCAGCAACCATTTCAATTACAAATGCTCAATACAAAAACTTGGTATCAGAGTTCAAACATATAAAGTTACATCTCATTATAATTTAATATTTAACAGCACTAATCATTTCTGATTTTTCATAATTAAGTTTACAAAAATAATGTTACTTTTATAAAATAAATCAGCTTTTCCCAATAAATTACAGTGGTGTTCTTATTCAAAAATGTAATATATCGTACAAAATAGACAACAGCTTTTTGTCAGATAAAATACTAAAGTATATTTTTCCTCCAGTACATTTTGGCAGTGTGTGAAAACACTTTATTGTACACTTGGTATCTAAAGTTCACTGTGAAAAATAAACTAAGCTATTATGCACATCTTTTATATAAGGCAAGGGTGGCCAACTTGGGGACTAATCTTTATTTCTGGTTATATGTTTTCAGTCAGACCAATACTGCCATGTTTATGCAACTGACTTCATTTATCTGACCCAGTAAATTCATGCAGATCCACCTAGAGTCAAACACTCTGTCTATGAAAAGTACACAAAAGTAAGCCAAATCAGTTTTTGGGCTGTTCAGTATCTCTCACACTTGTTTTACCTTTGTGTATCACTGTAAAGCATTGGTGGCCAACTTGTAAAAATAGCACAGTCCGGATACCCTTAAAGTTAATGGCAAAACTTCAGTACCTTATTCTGTCATAAAAACTCATACTAAAAGGAACTTGTAAAAAGAGCAATGCATTAATAACAAACAAAAAAGTAAACAGCAAAAAGAAAAATAACCTAAAAAGCAAAAGGCAAACATTAATAGCTACTGTATACAGACTTTAGAAAAGCAACTACTTTAAAATAACAAAGAAACACAGTGTCCAGCTGGTGGTAGGTGCATTCTCGTTAAAGCCTTTTGAATGTCCAGGTCAGCTCAGCACTTACTGTGTTGCATTTCCTGCTTACAAAAATGTATTTGAACAATCATTCCAGATTGTCTGAGCAACTTTTACAAGCCAAAGGAGTAACTGCACCATCTCTGGATGCGGTGATTCATGAAGGTGTCTGGTTCAGGATGATCAACATCTCACCTTGAAGAATTTCTGACTCCACTATGTTTTCTCTTTGCAATAGTTCAGCAAACTGCAATATTTTATTATCTCTTTTTTTGTCTGTTTCTCTCTTACATATCTTCTGAGAAGAAAGTCTAAAGTACTAAGGAAAAATCATTGCTGTCTGGAATACATAAAATGTGCAAAGTGGTGATTTTCTTGTGTTAGTATTGTATGAACAGCATATCACTTCATAGATCATAAAAGATTATTTTCACAAATTGTAACTGAGTAGTATAAAAGCTCCAAGTGAGCATGTGTCACAAGGTCCACTTTGTGCAAATTCACAGAGAGTCCAAATCCAGGTTGTTATGGACTCCAGACACAAAGCTTAGTCTATGTTGGGTCCCCAAACTGGAAGGGGAGGAAGAGGTGCAGAAAGGGGTTCATTACAGAAAACCAAGTCATCCCACACTTTTTGAAAACTCTTAAAAATTGAGAGGATAAGTATTTGGTGTGCTGTCTTCTGGCTGACTTATGGCTTGAAATACCATGGCTCAAACCAGGAACACCTGGAGCTGAACTCAGGCACATTTGCCACTGCAATTAGTAAGTCATACCTCTCCAAACACAGAGCTACTACATTAATTACATCTTCTCTGTAGGTAAATTTTAGTGATTTCTGAAACATGCATTTACCAGCCAATTAGACAAATAAACACAATGGCTACTCTTACATTAGCAAACCAAACATCACAAAGTCTGTACTCCAGCCCTGAGGTCAAATGGCATGGTCCTAGTTAGACCTCATTGCAGTCTACAGCTTTCTCTTGAGGGAAAGAAGAGGGGCAGGCACTGATCTTTTCTCTGTAATGATCAGTGACAGGACACAAGAGAATGGCCTGAAGTTGTGTCAGGGGAGGTTTAGGTTGGATATTAGAAAAAAAGGTTCTTCACCCAGAGGGTGGTTGGGCACTGGAACAGGCTCCCCAGGGAAGTGGTCACAGCACCAATCTGACAGAGTTCAAGAAGTGTTTGGACAATGCTTCCAGGCACATGGTGTGATTCTTGGGGATGGTACTGTGCAAGGCCAGGAGTTGGACTTGGCAATCCTTGTGGGTCCCTTCCTACTCAGTTTATTCGGTGGTTCTGTGATACTCTCTGTACCCCTAAAGAGACGGCCTGTATCCAAACAACCTAGTGAGAAGTGTCCCTAGACTGGCCTAATTCCCTAAGTGTGCCCAGAAACCTTTTGGGAAAGTGCTAGTTAGTCCTGACCAAAAAGCCTACCAGTCCTTGTTCTAACTATTTACGAATATAAACGCTTCAGCAGTGGTCAAATGACTATCTCTAGACAGTATTGTATATATAGATTTTAAGAAGTCCTCAAGCATATTCACCCAGGCAGGCCTTCTGCTTCACGTAACAGTCAAGCAGGGAGGATTCAATGCTTTTGTTGACATTTTACTCGAAAGAGATGGTCCTTTCAAAGCAAGATTTTTAAAAATAGTTGGGTTTTTCTGTCCATTAAGTAAGTTTTCCTCTTTTTTTTCAATTCATGTGCTTTTCTGGTAGTCTACTATTCTACTATTAGCGGAATCTTGGCTTTTGCCTGATTAACCCACTTCTTCATATCTACAATTCACAGCTAAACAAGCACTAACCAGTTCCATTGCAGTGAAAAAATTATATACACATCTAAAACAATAATATTAAGGCAACAACTAAAACAGGAAATAAAAACATGAATCTGTGCAGTTTTAAGATCTAAAAATAATATCAACCTCTATACATATTTGTCAGACTGCAGCATGCACAGTTACAGTTGTATGCAGCAGTCAGAACAGCATTACTTTCCAGATCATGAGGTGTTTTAAGGAACACCCACAGTAGTGGCTGCTGAGGAAATAATTTCCTTTATCAACCTGAGATTTTAAATGTGCAAGTGTTCTACCAATCTATCTAGTGCATGAAAAGGAAAGGAAAGGAAAGGGAAGGAAGGAAGGAAGGAAGGAAGGAAGGAAGGAAGGAAGGAAGGAAGGATAAGACAGAGACAGAAATGTTATCACAATGGTTTTTGTTTCAAAATAGATTGCTGTGCAATGACTGAAGCCTGATTTGCAGACATTTTGTATTCTTGCCCAGAGCCTTGTGGAGGGGAAGGTAATGGAGTTTCTGGAGTTGCTGAAAAAGAACATAAAAAAAATCACATATTTTTATAGCCTGGTCTACTCTGCGTATACATACTACTGCACTGAAAGAGAGTTCTGTTGCATTTGACATGCTAGGGAAACAGGCTATTTTAATTATCAGAATTTTTAGTCTATTAAAGATTGTGCATGTAAAAACAATGATATATCAGCATGCTTGCTGTTGAATTTTTAAAATTAAATTAAATTCAGGTCAAAGTCTCTTAACACCATTTATATAAATACATTTTTAATGCACAATTATTTTAATTTAAGAATAATGATGAAATAACTCTATGAACACTGACAGACCACCATTCTAATTAATATTTTAAAATGAAACAGTGAAATGTTATGACAGAAGGCTAACTTGCAATTACTTACATATCTGTTCTGTATGTACAGGAGCAGACATTGAACTTATGAGAACAGTTTGGCCAGTTAATGGATCTTGGGCTAAGTGAGGATGCATTGGATGATGCAGATGATTGGCATCATTAGAAGTACCTGCAAAAATAACATGAGCATATCAATTCAAAACAGCATGTTGTTGCCAGTGACTTATACTTCAGTAATTACATTTCCACAGAGTAAATATTTTGATTGGCAATTTGAATAATTGCTTCTGGGTATTCATTAAACAATTTAACCAGACTTCAAGCATATTAAGCACTGTGTTTATTTTCACTGTTTTGACTGCAATAACAGTGCATTTCATGAAATATTTGTAAGGATTCTTTCATCTGCCTAGGGAATTGTAGGACAACCCAGTAGTTATTGAGAAGTACGTAGCACAATCTGTTGTTGTAGGACTAAGTTAACAAGAGGAACTGCCAAGACAAGAAGGCTTTAGCTAACAATTACACAACCCAAAGCTCAGACAGTGAGTCAGAGTGATAGCTTAGATCAGGATTCCCTCAACATTCCAACATGCTAAATTCAACATAATACAAGCTGGTAAATTTAACAAATTGTTATCTTACCTCCCAGTAACATTTCCTGAAGCAAACTGTCAATTTTAACAATTCCAAATAGTTTAACCAATTGTATCTGTTCAATCATTTGCCAAGTGATGCTTTGGAGTGTAGGCAGTAGAAGAAGAAGTTCTCCAAATCTTCCTCTGGAGTCGTACTGACGGTCATTAATATAATCCTCTAAACTGATTTGGACTTGGAATCGCATATTCTTAATCTTCAATGGATTACTCAGGCCTTTTGCATCTTAAAAAATGACAAGAACTTAAAGTCAAGGTATATTATGATTTGGGAGGAGCATCTTACTGTTTTTCATTTTATTCTTTTCCATTCAGCTAGATAACATGAACAGATGCTACATTAACAAAAATTACTTTCAATACAATCACATGTAAAACAATTAAGAGATATTTTCATAAAAATACCTGGATCAAAAAACACAATTGCTTTCAAGCAAGCATATTCATTGTCATCTATTTGAATTTCCTGGAAGGGACGAACTAATTCATCCAGAATCCGATTTGCCACTCGGCAGATCTCTACTTCAGTGCTGTTGCGATGAATTATGTAATTGTTGCCTTAGAGAGAAAGAATACCAACATGTGAATTAACAGAAACATTTTGATGCACTGTACTAGATGAAGCCAATTTTCAAAAGTACATTTCATATTGCTTAATCAAGTTAATAATTTTTTTAAGAAATAACTCTCCCTTGCATCACACACAACTTTTCTTTGCAAAGAGAGTATATGTGCAAATTTTAGCTGTCAGCCAGTAAATAATCTGTACATATAAGTATGCCAGCATGTACAGTTACTGATTAGTCCACAGGACCAAGGTTTGTATTTGAATGTACAAGTATGAAGCAAGTAGACCTTTATGTTTAAATAACAGATAAATATACTAATGAATTAATCTTAAAATGTTTTCTTCCCTGATTAAAATAATATATCCCAAGCTGAATGACAAGGATTTGTCAATAGACAAGAGGAGACACTGGAAATGCTTCTTTTTCTAATGGATGCTTCTGCTGTTCCAAATAAAATTTAGCAGCATCATAAAATTTTCAATTACAAATTAATTTTACCTGGGGTTTCTTGGTTTTTGGGTATTTTTTTTTTAAATATCCATTTTGGAGGTCTCTGCTATGGCATCTTAATTCACCTTCTGGACAACACTAGGAATATCATGGAGCTTTCAGAAGCCACCATGTAGTTTTTGAAAGAAAAACTAATAATTATATCACAAGAGATCTATGTCAAAATTACTCATATCTTCCCTAGATACGTGCCTCCAAGTACCAAAAATAAGCCTTGAAGCATCAAGTTGTTTCTTCTTTTGGTATATATGCTGACACTCGTGATAGTACGTATAATTTTCTTACTATTATTTTATCATTTTCCTTATTACCTTATTACTAATACCAATAAAACTGTAATTTTTTTCTTGCTAATTTTGTTAGTGAAACTGTATCTAGGGAAATAACTACCTTAAGAAAGCCATTTGTATAGCTTCTATCTTGAAAGAATTGCTGGTGAGAAAAATACCTTCAGACCAAGCCCTTCTTTTCCTTTTAATGTTTTAATATGTGTAAAAATAAATTCAAGTTGATTTAGAGTTATGAAAAGACAGGCCCAAAGAGGAAGGAGAACAAGTAGTAGAAAATGTCCTTGTACCACACCACCAGTGAAGAGACAAGTCTGAGTCAATATTCCGGATAGTCTTGCCTCATATCGAAAAGCTAGTCCAAGACAACCTACAGACTTTCTCACAAAACAGCCCCAATGCTGACCATGCCTGATGAGACCCTTCTTGGCAGGGTACACTTGAGAATGGCAGAGCACTGTGTCAAACACGGCTAACAAAGGCCCCATCACATCACTCTCCACACAGGCACACATCCCATCTTGCAACTGGGCCTCTCTGTTGCATAAATTAGAAGACATGCTTCCACCATGTGACAACATCCTCTTCCCTGACAGCCATGTTCCCCTTGTACAACCCCGCATAGGAGCCATTTCAGCTGACTGAGAACACTCTCCTGCAGGCGTGCCTTGGCACTGCGCCGTGGATGTACTCATCTGCCACGCGGCATGCACAGCAGGAATGATGGTTATGTGATGGCCCTGCGGCAACTGTCGAGGCAGCTGTGAGAGGGCTCTTGGGAAAGGGAGTTGCAGGGAATAGGCTATCTAATATTTTAGCCAGTAGAGTCCTCTCTGAGTCTGAAGGACTCCTGAGAAAGCTCCAGTTAAACGATTTTCATGAAGACTGGAAGTAGTACATGTGTAACACTGAAGGCTCCTTTCCTAAGCAAAGGGGTTTTTATGCTGTTTTTGTGGTGTTTTTGTTTTGTTCCATTTTTTTTTATGGGACAAAGGTGCAAAAAGGACAATAATGTAAGGAGGCAATTGCCAGGAACTCCCTTAAATTGTGGTTTCTAATATCCAATAGACCTTTAGCTGTATTAACCCACACGAAACCATCCACCTGCTTTTGCTAGAACAAGCACGTGACATTATGTCATTAATAGCTATTTAGCTTTCACAGAATACATTGCTTTGATTGTGCCAGAACAGTTGTCACACTTAAGTGATTACATCGTTGCTAACGTACTATAACATCATCATCAGTAAGTAAAACAAAACCAATATTTACCTAAAAGTAAAATGTCCTTATATGCCATGGACCGTTTTGCTGCTCCAAGCAACAGGTGCTCCCCAGCATGTGCTCTTAGCAGGGCAACCTCATGAAAAAAACCCAGCAGACTCGTTAGATGATAAAGCAGTAAGTTTCAATAAGAGTAAGAGAAAAGTGGATACATATTTCTGTGTCTTAGGTATGTGTTTAAGACTCTTAAGATTCCAATGTAAAATGTAAAGTGAATGTAAAAATCTTAGCACCATAAAAACAGAACTCTCTAATTAAATTGTCATTCTCTGTCACTTCTAGCATTCTGTCTAGATTTTAAACATCAGGCTCTGCAAAATAGTTCTCAATAATACACTACCTGCATTTATTTCCTAGCGTATTCCCTTGAAAAAGTTTTCTCTGGTATTTTAAGTTGACACTAAAGACTCCAGTGGGCTGGAATGAACTGTTACAGTAAATTTGGTTCTATCAGTGTTTCATTTTTCTTTTGAACCAAAAATTTATGTGGCACTTAAAGGAGCTTTTTCTCAACAAAGCCAGATATGCTAAAAGAGCCATTATTGTCCACAAAGAGGAATCCAAATTTGTACTGGAAAGGCACTTGTGTTTAGTAGTTTACTCTTTGTCACCTATTTACTTTCCTCTGGTTTTAATGTCTGCTTGAAACTTCAGCAATGGCATATATTTCCTCAAGGAACTAATTTCTTGACAAGTAATTCTAATCCAAGCCAATCACTTTAGAAGTGATATAAAGGTACACAGCACCTGGGTAATACTTATCTGTTAAGACTTTTCAGGTTCTCAGTAGCGTTAACTTAACTACTCTGGCCTCCTCTGTGGTTTGATAGTCAGGCTGACTCCCAGATCAGGAACCATTTTTTCAAAACCAGATGACTTATTTTATAACTGAATGTACAATGTCCCTTAGAAACTGGCTATCACAAATGAAAAAGTGGCATTTGTTTTATCTCTCAACATTTTTGTCCCTACTTTTCTAAGGTACTTAAGGTTTCTGAGTATTTCCCAACGTGTACTCTTCAAGTACAGCAGGAGTGTTTTCCGCCTATCACTCTAAGCTAATATTTTATTTTTTTTAATGCAGACAGGAACATTTTAAGGACATTTGATACCTTCTCTTTTCCTTCATGTCATCTTAACAATAAAAGCAGCAGTATTTTTTTGCTTGCTTTTTTTGCCCTTGTGTAGCCAATGCATTTGAAATTCTCTTTCACATGAATGGAGTTTTAACATATTCCAGTATGTTGAGATTGTGCACATATGTGCTCTGTGGGTCTGCAAAGACATCACTAAACTCCCTTTTTGGGGAGTCTCCTGTGGCCTGAAACACATCCATATTCCTGAGGAAGGATATGAGGGAATGGCTCAGTTCAAAACCAAGGATGATCTAACACTTGCAAGATTTTGTTAAAAACTGAGAGACTGAAGAGGCAAAAAGAAGGATTTACATAATTCCAGTTCAAAGAGTGATTTTCATGATGGATCAGATTTTGGTGTGGAATCAAGAGATACCAAGCAATGAATTAACCTCCTGCTGAGGCTGCTTGTCAGAGAACTGCTCACCACAATGTGGAGATACTGATTCTGGGTTTGCCAGCACAACCTACTCTCAAAGCCAGGGATCTATTAAGATACACTACGGATGTGATGATAGATCAGACCTCTGTCATAAAAACCCTTATGAATTTTCAAGGTTTGATGCTTTTTTCCCCCTCACATTTATTATATACAATTTAATTTTAGCACATTGTATTGTATGAAAGATTATTTGCTATGAATTGATATCAGTATGTTTGGAATTTGTTTGAGATTCTAATGGCTTTTGGTTTTGCAAGTAAAGAAGACCTGCTTCAAATTAAATAACATGCTGTCTTAAACCATATTATAATGAAAGGTGAACATGAAATAAATACTTTTTAAGGTCAGAAAAAAATTCTGGTTCCAAAAGACTACAGAAAGAACAAAACAGTTAAAGACATGCTGGTTTGTTGCTTCTTTTTGTGAATGTCTTTTCTGTGGTGGTGGTGTTATTTCAAAACTTTAAAAAAAAATAAATTAAGAGAGTGGGTCTAGTACCCAGCTCTATTTGTTCAGACAAAAAAGAATGAGTGCTTCATCATGACATTTAAATATCACAGGAATAACAGAGCATTAAGGAATGTTTTCTCTTTGGTCTCCTCTTATACCTGGTCATCGAGTGGCAGTTCACAGAAGCCTGGAATATATTTAGCCCATTCCACCAGGACCAAAAGTTGTTGCTTCATCGATTCACAGACATCACTAACACCAGCAATTTTCTTAACATTTATATCAGTGCTAGCACCAGGACTGGAGATTGAGATCTGGCCATAATGAGAGAAGAAATGAACAATGTTAAATTTTATATAATTTTGTTGTCACTGGTTAACAGCATATTTAAGAAAAAATCACAGCAGTAATTGCAGATACTCTTGAGAAATTCCTTGACCGTATGGACCGCATGTACGTTATAATTTTTTATTTCTCATTATTACCAGTGTGCATTGCAGTATGCTACAACTTTAATTAATCATATCATGATACAATATGTTATTGTTCCAAAATATGATTTTTAAATATACTAGACCTCTTTTCATTTGTAGAAGGGAGATGTTTTGGATTTTTTCCCTTTAAAATGGTTGACATTTAGTTCATTTCAAAAAAAAAGAGAAGAGCTCATAGTGGCATGTAGTAATATTAAGGGATAGAGATGTTAAGAGAAAGAGAGTGATAAAGGGGTAGCATGTTCTTCTAGTGAAAAGATAAGTATCATTAACTTCAGAAAGTAAAACAGGGGGGCTTTAGTGCCTGGAGGAGAATGGTTTGTAATGATGAAGCAGCAGTATAGGCAGAGGCCTGAGATGTTTCAGAGGAAATGTAAAGGATATGAGTGTGCATTAGACCACCTGCAGTGAATAGTGTTCTGTGAAATAGCAAGAGAGCAGTATTTTTCTGGGCCTGAAGCTGAGGCACTTCTACCAAGCCAAATCCTGAAATTCTTAATGACTTTTCAAGGAAAGGAACAAAACTAGGCTTATTCTTAAGCCAGGCAGGAAAGCCAACTTAAGATAAAGCCAAACCTGAGAAGGTGAGGTCTTTCTTACTAGGGAAGAAAAGAAACAGAAAAGGAAAAAAAAAAATGGAAACAAAATGAAAAAGAGAGAAAAAAAGAAGAGGAAGAGGAAGAAGAAGAAGAAGAAGAAGAAGAAGAAGAAGAAGAAAAGAAAAAAGAAAAAAGAAAAAGAAAAAGAAAAAGAAAAAGAAAAAGAAAAAGAAAAAGAAAAAGAAAAAGAAAAAGAAAAAGAAAAAGAAAAAGAAAAAGAAAAAGAAAAAGAAAAAGAAAAAGAAAAAGAAAAAGAAAAAAAAGAAAAAAGAAAGAAGAAAGAAAAAAAGAAGAAAGAAAAAAAAGAAGAAAAAAGAGAAAAAGAGAAAAAAAGAAAAAGATCACTGTACAAGACTTATGCAACTGATTTTCCCTTTATGTTTTATTAGTGGAAGCATACTTGGGAAATTATGTAGCGTGATTATCTTCCTCAGGAAAAGAAATTAATTGTTTGGTCTTCCAATACCAGGTTCCTACCCTTTTCAGGATGGGGGAAGCTATTTAGGTTGACTCCTACCAGTTCCCCTTCATTCATATATCGATGTTAAACCCCACAGTGGGATCTGTGGTGAAATCCCTTATCCTTGGGTAGTCAAAAGGAGTTGTGCTTCTGAACTAAAGCTCTGTGCTTCCTACATAATTCAGTAGTGTAAAACACTGAAAACACCTTAGATATTAATGTCAGTTAACCAGCTGAACATTAGTTCTCAGGGAAATACAGCAGCTGAGCAGGTGAAAAATTCCTCAGACACATAATTCAAAGGCCATCATGTGGGAAAAAGGTTAGAGGTATTGCGTCTTTGTAGACAGAGAATATGTGAAATCCATGCTATAATCATGAATCCATTTCTGGCATCTCCTCTACAAAAACGAGGTTGAAAATACTGAATATCATTCAGGTGAGAGCTACCAGAGTGATTCAGTCTAGAAAACCTTCAGTAGAGAAAGAGAGTAAAGAAATTCAATACATTTCATTTTTTTTCCAGAAGAGTGAAAGGGGTCTTGATCATGATTCAAAAGTACAAAGAAGAGATTTCTGATAGTAGGTCACACTCTGATCTACCTGAAAATGATACTAACCATGCACCAACTAGAAGATAATACAAGAAGGTAAAGAAGAGGTAGATTTTTTAACTGTTAGACATACTGACTCATGAAGTTAATACTTTGCCCTTCCCTTAATATATTTTAATCAGAGCTGTGAGGTTTTTTTTATAAATGATATCTTACATTACAAACTGCAGTCTCCATGCTGAAATTATTTGGTGAACTTCTGCTAGGTATTCATGGGATGACTCCCATGAAGTTCATTATGAATACCTAGGATTGCATTTCTTTACAAGGATATGAAGCTATGAACTTTTCAATTTCTATTTCTCTATTGCTTTAACCTGCCTCTCATTCATGGAGTGCAACACAGGAGTCACTGACTTGATAGCATCATAGACTAGCACAGGTTAGGAGGGACCTTGAAAGATTATTTCATCCAACATTTTATGGGAAAGGAATCCTAGATGAGATTATCTAGCACCCTGTACAATTGCATCTTGAAAATCTTCAGTGATGAAAACTCCACTGCATCCCTGTAAAGGCTGCTCCAGTAATTGCTTGCTCTCACTGTAAACAATTTCTTTCTTATATTGAGATGAATTTTTTCCCAGTGTAACTTGTACCCATTAATGATTTGATGAACATGACAATAGAACACTGTATCCCAATTATTCTGAAAACCTTCAGGGACAGATGCCTTAACTCATATGAGAGTCCATGCCCTTTTGATATTTACATAATCTTGGAAGCTTCTCCCAGGTCTGTAGGAGAAAAATTGTACTTAGACAATTTCCTGCTGTAAGGGATCTTAAGGAAATAATAAAATAACTAATTTTCCCTCTTTAATATGAACATTTCAAAAGGGATGAAAATAACTAATTTTCCCTATTTAATATAAACATTTCAAAATGGATGAATGCCACCCTCTTCCTCATTTCACAGCTGAAGTACTTGGATAATGATTTGGGACACTACCACCTCCTCTAATTCTCTTCTCAGGACTGAACTCATCTTACAGACCTATTCAATTGAGGGAAAAACAAGTACTTTTAAGACTTTGCTTTTCAATCATGTTAATGGAGTCTCTTGGACTTTGAGGCCAAGATTGTATCTTCATATATGCTTGACATAGTGGAAGCAATCTCTTCTACTAAAACATACCAAATAGTAAGTACAATAAATTTGTGTATACACAAGGTGATATTTTAGGCCCAGAACCTACTGTTTGAAAAGAACTTTGTGCTATAAACAGCTGAGGATGTGATTCTGTTCAAGACAGCTCTTATTCCTGAATTGCACATACCAGTTGGAAATGATTAAGGAGTATTATAAAAAAAGCACAATAAGCAAGTTCAAAAAATTACTAAGGAGATAAAAATAGTGATATTTTTCATACTGTATAGGTATGAAAGGTAGGAAGGTACATTATGTTCATCTAGTCTGCCCAGGCATGCAATACGTGCCAAAGACTATCACCCAGTAATTCCTGCATCAATTCTTTACAGACAGTTCCAGCCTAAGAGAGATGCTGATAAAGGATGAGATTGCAAAACATTTGGGGATGTATAAATCAGTCAGCATGAAATCATAAAGGTGGCAGTTAAATTCTAAGCAAGTTAGTAAGAGGTGTAAGAATGCAGAATCAATGACCATGATTTATCTGAGGTGCAGAAAAGGACTGGAGACTGTTCCATTCAGCAATTGATTGGATAGGGAAAAAAAAAGAAAAAGAGAAAATGAAGTTCAGATGAGACAAAGAAAATTTAAAAGCGAGATGTGAATAGACTCTGCAGTTGGAACACTTCTGTTTGCCTTACTTATAATGTCTAAGGATATTAAAAATGAGATTTTCAAAAGGATGTAAGGAAATGAGTGCCCACACCCCTTTGAATGTAATGGGTTTGGACACATTTTTCCTTACGTTTCATGGGAAAGCCAGTTTCAAGGATAGATAGATGCCACCAGATGCCTAAGACAGCAACTGATTTAAAAGCAGTAAGAACCATAAACCTTTATTAAGAAAGGTGCCTAAGACATATTGTTCTGGACAAAGTAGAATTTTTTTATTGACTTTGCTTCAAGAATGTATTCTATTACCACTGCCTTCATTGAGAACAGGAAGCTGTGTGCATTTTGGAAATAGAAAAAAGTAATCTCAATAATTATATTCAATACAATAAGAAATTTAAAAGTATTTAATTTTAGTAAAAGTGGTCTTAAGGTCACTAAATAACTTTGTGATAGATCTCAGTACCTGACGGGAGAGTGTCTCAGCTTGTGACAATGTGCTAATAGAAGGACTGTTGCAGCCATCAAAAGTGTTTCTTCTTGTACTTATCCTGTCCCGTTCATTTTGTACAGCTGGAAAAGAACAATTATCTCATTTATTAACTTGTAAACACTGACACACAGTATCATTTCAGAACTTTACTATATTTCAGAAGATAACTGTAAGAACTGAAAGGCATGACATTCAAAGAAGATGATCTGCTTTTAACTCTGATTGATGAGGAAGGATGAAAATACCTGTTTATGGTCTCTATCGGTACACTGCTTGCCTGTAAAAAGCATGTATAACTAATTGTACTATAAATACTGAATCATCAGCACTTTTGTCACTGGCTTAATTACAGTAAAACCTCTTTCTTCCTTTGAATGGGAACACATGGTCTCAATTTCAACTAATTTAATAAGTCAGGATTTATGATAATAACAGAAATGGACATCTTCAGACAGCCAAACAGTCCAAGTGGTACAGTGACACCACTGAAAAAATATCTCTCAGAGGAAGTATGAAAGCCCTACTCATGCTCTGCTGTGGGAAACAATGAAACAAGAATGAATCATGAATTTAATCCACTAGTAAGATAATTTTGAAACTTAAATCTCATACTCCTCCTCAGTGATTTTGCATTCCTAGTCAGTTTATGGAACATTAACTAAGTTAAAGGGGGAAAAAAAAAACAAACCAAGAAACAATGCACAAAAAAGTTTTAGGACAGTAAATTCAGTAAGTTTTGTCTCATGGGGTTCAAAAAAAGGCATTTGGAAGAGCTTTGGATAAGGAATCCATAATCAGCACATGAAAGCCTTATGAAGCAACAAGGCATACTTTTAAACTAAAAGAAGAAGAAAAAATAAAAACTATCAGTCAGATCTTTCTAAAACCTAGATCATGTCCAAGATTACGCCAAAGAAAATAAAAAAGGGAAGAAAAAAAACTTGTGTCAATTGAAATCTTTTTATTACATGAGGAATCTCATTGTCTTTTAAGAGCAGCAGCTTTATTTCCAAAGATACATTTGCTGTTTTGTGGGAGATAATCTGCATTACAGAATTTAGGAGTAGTACAGGAGGTTTCAATTATTAAAAAAAAAAAATCTGCACTGAGTAGGTTCAGGGTTTATCTGAACAATGCACACAGTTTAATCCAGAGGTGTACTAACTTTTTGCAAGGACACTCACTGATGGGCCTTTTATTAAGGTCACAGGAAGAAAATTTGTGTGGTGATAAACACACAATATGCTGTAGACAGGAAAGAGAAAACATAACCTTTTGTAAAAGCTTGCTGAAACAAACATCCACTGAATCTCAGCATTTTAAGTGCTACATAGATAATTAAAATAAGTTCAGCACTGATTAGTATTATGAAAATACTAAGGTATTCTGACAATAGTCCACTAGTGAAATCACTGGTGGAGCACACTGAAAACCATAGGTGGATGCTTTAATCTTCTTCTACATATGCATAATTTTGGATTATTAGACTAGACTATCTGGCTAAAGTATTTTTGTCAATTCAGGCTAAAATAGCCTTAAACAGAGACTCCATGAGGAGGGTGCTCAAAGAGGACTTGTAAAGTTTTTACCAACTGAAGCCTTTCTTATCTTTGCCCTGAAGAAAAGAAAGAGATTTGCTAGAAACAATGTGAGAAACTACCATAGAGTCTATGCTACACTTATACTATGAGACATGCCCTGACTGTGTAGAAAGGTATATAACAAAACAAAAGCAGTGTTGAATGTTTTACATGCAGTGGGATCAGAGTAGGGCAGAGTGGTGTTAAGTAGGTTAAACGTTTTATGCCATGCACCAGGCTACATTAGCATCTTGAGGGAAAGCAGAATTTCTCTGTTTTGGGCTCCCCAGCACATGAAAGATGCTGGAAAACTAGGCAGTGTCCAGCAGAGGGCTGTGGAGATGTAATCCACAAGATGCACAAGGTGAAGCAGAGACAGGAGTCTTTGTTTATGTGGAAAAGAGAGGCCCAACATGGATGTTAGGGTCTTCATTTCTGTACCGTACAGAAAATGGAGCTAGATTCTTCTCAGATGCATAATGAAAAGACAAGACCCAATAGACACTACCCTAAGTGCAGTAAGACGTATTTCAACTAGTTATAAGGAAAAAACCCTTCCCAATGAGGGTGGTCAAGTATTGGAAGAGCTTGCTGAGCAAGAGGTTGTTGAATCTCTCCTCCCAGGGACTGCGTAAATCTGTCTGGACAGGGTCCCAAGCAACCTGGCTGAACCTAGATGTCAGCCTTGCTTTAAAAGGGGGCTGAACTAGATGAATTCCAGATGTCCCCTCTGAGATAAACTGTTCTTTAATTCCAGATTTTGAAAACCTGTAAAGCTCTGCTATTTGCAAAATTTTTAGGGCTGCTGTGGATACACAGATTTTCCCCTTTCTTCACATCAGATTGATAACATATATACAATATGTTACTGATTTAATGGCTCAAATTCCAGAAGGCTAAAGTGTCTTAGAGGAGATCCACAAGAGTAGGCAAACTTATTTCATACCCTGTGCAATGCTCTTTAGAATATCCCTATCCAGCTTCAAGGAGAAAAATGCATTTTATTTCATACCAATAATTTGATCACTAGCAAAGCACTGCTACAGTACAGATATTTAAGAGCGTAAAGAAAAAGATATCGTTCTTTGTACAGACTGAAAGAATGATAGCCATGTTACAAGAGAACTGACCACTCACATCTCAGACTGGCCTGCAAGTAGATGCACCATGTTCCAAACAAAAAAGGTAGCAAAGTTTGTGACACACCACTTTTGAGTGTGTATTTGAAATGGATAAGGACATCTTTTGCCTCTACATCATAATCATCCTTGAAACAACAGTCCCAAAAAAAGCCACCTCTAATATTTGCACTGCCCTTCTCTTCCTATTGCTCTGCTCCTCTGGTCATCTGGTCCTTCCCCTTTGACAGAAGAATCACTGTGACACATATTTCTCATATATGTCAGTGATATGCATAAGTAACAATTTTCCTATATTAAGCCCTAAGGAAATTAGATTTTTTGTTAATTAATGTGGACACTCCACTGACAGCTACTACTACTCTTTTCACTACTTTTTCACTCAACTTCACAGACTTTTCTTTGGCTTAAATGCTTCCTACATTTAAATTTAAGGGTAGAACCAGTAAATTGGCACTGTCATTATTTAGGGGAGAAAAAAAAGCCAGATAGAGATTTTATTACTCAGATTTGGTAAACATTTTAAGTAAAATCTCATGGTTTGAGATATTCCAACATATGGATCAATATGTAGAAAACAATGAATTTTGGTGCCAGTATTCGTGAATTAAACAGTTGCAAATTCATGTTAAATCCATGGACTTGCTAATGTTCCAAGAGCTAGAACTGCTTACCCACTTGAAAGTTAGAAGACAAATATTTCACTTCAATATAAAAGCACTTCCCCATTACGAAGGCATTGTAGCAGGCTTTCCATTGGTTTATTCTGCTGGAGCTTTTTAGAATTTTCATTATATTTCAAAGCTAATTCAGATTTTTTCTCTTTGTATATCAAATAATAAAAGACTCCATTACCTTCCTTTTTCATTCCTGCTCGAAAACACTTTTTTAAACGACAATATCTGCATTGATTCCTTTTGTCCTTGTCAACAATACATTGTCGGTTGAATCTATCAGAGACAAGAAAAGGTAAATGTATAAAGCATTAATAAAGTAGCACCCTGATTACCAAGAAGAAAACCAACTAATCTGTCCTGTCAGAATAATGTCTATAACCACAGACTCTCTTCTTCAGTTGCATTGATTATTCTTCTTTATTAATCAGTTTTGAGAGGTGTTTCATACCTGCTCATTTTCCAGGAATATATGGGTGTGTATAAACACATGTATGCATTGGAATAGGCAAGTGTGGAAAATTTTGTAGTTATGTACATAATTTACACCTCAACTGATTTGTGAGGTATGTCAGTAACTGGCTGCATCAAATGGCGGTGGAAGTAAAAAGATAGAAGAAAAGCTGCAAATAGAAAAAGGAAAGAACAATCAAGGAAAATGTCAAATGTTGCTGGCATGGAGAAGCCCCTTAGCTGCAAAATCATTACCCTTGTCTGGCAGTGTTTACCCCTTCTGGGAGACAACAATGAACAAGCTGCATGTTTTATCACTACAGGTGGCAACCTAAACAGGGAATGAGAGGAACCAACACAATGAAATAAAGACTTGAGGAAATACATGGAGCATGACACTGCAAGGCAGCTTACCCAAGCTATTATGCACATCTACAGGTGAACCTAAAGAGAATACACATGAGCCATTTGCCCCTCTACCTGTCTAGGTCTGCCTTTTTTTTCTTTGCATGTGTTTGTTAGATAAACAGACCTACCTTTGCAGAGCTCTTCCTGAAATCACTTGTGTTAGCTCTTGACACACCACTTTAGGGGTATGTCTTTGCTATGTCACTGTGCTATGTCTTTAAGGGAGAGGTTTCCTTATAAGAGTATTACGCAGCCAAGGAAGAGTGTGCACAGCCTTGGAAACAACATTTCCAGTAACAAGCCATTCTTATACAAGTTTTCTTGTTGCCCCATACAATGGCACAGGGTGTCAGATAATGGGGGCTACAGTCAGTTCACCACACATTGTCCTTGCTGCTGCTTCCTCCTCAAGGGAAGGACTCCTCACAGTCTTCACCTGCTCCATTGTCAGGCCCCTCCCAACAGAGAGTTCTCCATGAACTTCTCCAATGTTAGTCCTTCCCATGGGCTTAGTTCTTCACAAACTGCTCCAGCATGGGTGCTTTCCACAGTGTGCAGTCCTTTAATATCGGGCTGCTCCAGCAATGGGTTCCCTGTGGGATCAAAAGTCCTGCCAGAAGACCTGCTCCAGTGTGGGCTCCTTCTTCCATGGGGCCACAGGTCTGGCCAGGAGCCTGCTGCTGCACAGTCTTCCCATGGGGTCACAGCCTTCTTTCAGGCATTCACCTTCTTCAGCAGGGGGTCCTCCATGGGCTGCAGGTGGATATCTGCTCCCCTGTGGACTTGCATGGGTTTCACAGGGACAGCTGCCTCACCATGGTACCACCGGCTGCAGGAGAATCTTGGCTCCAGCACCTGGAGCACCTCCTCCCCCTCCTTCTCCACTGACCTTGGTGTCTGCAGAGTTGCTCCTCTCTCACATTCTCACTCCTCTCTTCTCTGGCTACAGTTTGTTTCTGCACAGTAATTATTTTTTCTTCGTAAATATATTATCCCAGAGGCACTACTACCATTGCTGAAAATCTCAGCTTTGGAGCTGGCTGGCATTGGCTTCACCGGACACAGAGGACACTTCTCACAGTTTCTCACAGAATCCACTTTTGTAGCCCCATTGCTACCAAAATCTTGGCATGAAAACTCAATATACCTCTTCAGTGATCTGTTTAAACTCACTGAGTTTTCCCTACGTTCTGCTCATGGTTCAAAATGGTCAGCTTATGGCCTTGAGCCTGCACAGAAAATTTCATCAGACATGGTGCAGTGTGATATTTTGGGCACCACTTGGAAATTAACAGATTGCCTTTCAGACTGGCGGAGGGGAAATGGCTGCTCAAAAGAGCTGTGTCATACCAAGCGCAGCTTGGAGATGTGCAGATGTGTTTGTACAGCCATTAAAACAAGACTCATAAATCTTAGACTTTCTATTCAGAAACAACCTTCATAAAGAAAGAATTTTTAGAAAACAGTTAAGAATTACAGTTTTCACATTGCAGTGAAAAAATATGAGCGTTTTTCCTTTTTTTTTTTCCAGGGGATGACCTTTGTAATCAAAAATAAACAAGTGAAACAGCTTATGAGTGATATAATGACATCAACAATAACAACAAGCATCTGGAATATAGTTTCTGGAATGTGTATTATCAAGTAGCGTTCCTTAAGAAAAAGCTGAAAATACCGTGACATAGTTTGAAATTCTGATAAGGTCTGAATATAATTTTTGCTTAAATTCATTAATTAAATGCCTCTAGATGAAATTTTGAAATACCTGCATGAATAGACGTGGTTTTTCCTTATGCTACGTCTAAAAAATCCCTTGCATCCATCACAGCTGGAAGCACCATAATGTTTTCCGGTCGCTCGGTCTCCACATATTGCACAGAGACTACTGACCCCGTTGTCAGCAGCATTCATGTTGACAGCCTCTCCTGAACTGTCTGACAAGAGACAAGAACATACATAGTTATGGACAAGACTTCTAACAACCATTCCATGAGCAAGTTGTATCTAAATAGAAGCTTTTTCTGACCTTTTCTCTTTTAATTGCCACTTACGATTTATACAGCATGACCTATCTGATTACATCTGGTTCTTACTGACATGAACACTTTCAAAGTGATAGACATGTTAGAAGAATTTATGAACTTCATAACAACAAATAATCGTGTTCTGAACTCTTTTCTGCTGAAGGGTTAAATATTAAAGTGCACTTCTGCATTTATAATTATACATGCATTCCTACTAACATGAAGAGGAACTTTGGCACAAAGTGGAGTTAACTGGTAAAGATCTCGTGTATCAGTTCTCATACAAACTGACAATAGCTGACAACTCTCATACAAAGGTTTGTGGCATTAAACAAAGAAACAAAAAAGTTTTGCATAACTTTATAAAAAAATAAAACAAAAACAAAAAAACCCGCAAGCTAAGAGCACTGTCTGTTATTTCCTTGAAGATATTTTTGACAGGAACACTGGTGAAGTCTTTCCTTGCACAGAATATTAGCTACGTGATTAACAATTAGTCACTGAATATGGTAAACACTACTGAATAAATTTACCTGAAATCAAACCAGATATATTTATTCTTTGAGTCACAATGTTAGCAGACATGTTCAAAGAAACAATTGCAAAATAGCTTTTTCTCTTTTGCTTCCGGTTTAAATGAAAGGAAAATACACCCTAAACATTTGTAGCTGTTTTGTCCAGGAGAAGAAGGAGTGCTACATTAATTAGATACGCAAGCATGAATTCAAAAGTCAAGTACATGAGTTCATGAACAGTGTACAGGATGAACAGTAAAACTGTTAATATTGATACATACTATTACTAATATTACATAGATCCAACAGAAATGTATAACACAAATACATTATAAAATTTTCATTGTGTCCCGCAGAGCTTAAAAGTTAAAAAGTTCTTTAGATACAGAGAGAAGCAACCTTTCTGTTTTGTTTTGTTTTACAGAGCTGTAATTGATAGGAATTAAATTAAAATTATTAAATAAAATGAAATCTTAGAAGTAAGAATTCAGTTCTGTAAATATTTTATTTTAAAATTAGGATTGTCATGACTGGAAAATTTTAAACTCTTTTTAAACTAGGTTACAGAATTGCTTTAGAAAAATATCAGACCTTTCTTTTGGAGTTTTGTAACTTTGCATCATACAGCAGAATAATTAAAAATACAATATTTAAATGTTATGATGAAATATTTCACAGCAATATAAGTTGTGCATATATATAAGGACATACTTATTTTCTTTGGTATTAATCTGAAACAAAATGTCTGGAAAATTGATCTGATGTTGAAAAATTCTTTGATTTCAACAGAACTGTGTAATCTCTCTGACTGTGGCTTGTTAAACTTCTCTAAAAGTTCCTAATTAATTTAAACAGTTAGAAAAGATACACAGGAAGATTCATAAGGGGCAGCTTTCAGTTCCAGACTAGCACTGTAACAAGACAATATTTTTATACATGCTGTAAGAAAATACTTGGGCTAAACTCAAAACAAACTGTAAACTTAAAAAGGCTGGACCTGATAACTAATAATTATCCAGCTAATCACTTACAGTGATAATTTAACCAGCTCTATTGCCAACACGTAATGCAACCAAGCACAACCTCCCTAATATGCCTTCCCATTTTATTTCACATTAACAGATACAAAAGGGTGCTATTCAGCAAAAACCAAATGACCAATGAAATACCCATATTAGAACAAAAAGCAGAGAAATCATCTAAAGTTATATAATCATTGTTGATAGCTTCAAATTCAGTAAGGGCATAAAGTTTTGTTTTTTCTTCCTAAATCAATAACCAAATCTACCCTTCTGTTTACAAAGCTTGTTGTAATGTAACTTCAGAAATTCAGATAAAAATTAAATCCCAACAATAAAAACTTAATTAGTTTCTATATGGCAGGAATATATGGAAATGCACGTGCTAATTATTTTTCCTGCAAATCACTACATATTGGTTCTGCCTTTTAAAAATACATACTACTATAGATCTATGAATTATACTTCAAGATAAAATAAACCAACATTTTTAGTGTAATAAAAGATTTGGAAGGCCATTTTTGAGTACTTTAACTTGCCTAATACTTTTATTCACTTTTTTTTTTTTTTTTTTGGTCAGTACTCAATGGCAGAATGAAGTGGTATGCTTTCTATTTCAAGCATAAATTATTGATACAACTTCTCAAAAATTGCATATAAAAAATCTACCTGAAGTGTTACATTAGCCAAATGTAAATACTGTTTCTCAGCTAAACATTACTCTGTAGAAAGCCAATGTGATTCTTTTTAAGTCACTCTTGTTCATATATACACTTAGCTAGAAAGGCTAGATTAACACTTAAATAAAAAAAAATATTAGTCCTGCAATTAGAAACTAGGCATCAAGAAACAGTAGCTAATTTTTTCACAAACCTCTGGATAATTTTGTTCTTCCCTTCTGAAAGTTATATATGAAATATACTTCCATGTCCAAACTGTCAATACTAGTTATTCATTTGTCTTACAGTAAATAAAACAACTGCTGAATAGACCATTTTCTTCCTTTGATTAACTGACTGGTGACAGTACAGCTACTTTATTATATATAACCTCTCTTTTATTTTCCTTAAAGAATTATAATGTTACTAACTTAGAGTCAGTGATGAAGTGTAAGAGAGCAGATTTGTAGTTTGAAAACAACCCCCAAATGCTCCATTAATAAAACATTTAACTAACACCTTATAGCATTACTAAACTTCACTTTTCTGTTAACTGGCTTGATTTTTCCTCACAGGGTAGAACTCACCATTGCCATTATATAGAATCTGCATAGTTTCGAACTCCAGTGCCGTATATGTTGGATCTAAAACTTCACTGTAGTTTGCCATTTCCATGTCCAGTATTGGTTCTGAGAGCCTCATCATTGAATGCAAAAGCAGTGGAAAAGCTGTTCAAATGTACAACCTTCCCATTCTGTTTCACAGTGATTGATAATCCAAAGTTAACTATAACTGTGTCACTTACGTGCAGCAATGGGAGGAGCTGGAAAACTGCTTCTGTATGCTGTATTTTACCTGGGTATTTTTTTTTTCTTTTATGATACAGTGCAACCCTTCTGATAATCTTGGAATGCTTTTTGAAATAATCTTATCAGGAGTTGTATTGGTTCCAGTTCTTGCACGAACCCAAGGACGTGCAGGAAGCTTCCTATCCCTTATGCTTTGCTGCACATTTTGTTGTCAATGTGTGGTACAAACAGTTCTAAACAAACTCCTCTGGTTGTTCTGTGTAGAGACTATAAGTTCATATGCCATTTTGTTCTCTCTCTTCAGAACAATAAGGAAATGTGACATGATTATGGACTATCTCAAACTATACCCAAATCACCCACCTTCATATTTTAAAAGACAGCTGTAAAACCTCCCCTTTTACGGCTGGAAGTGTTCTTTCCCACTGTCAATGACCTAGCTCTGTAGGCATTCCTCAGCAAGGCTTCAAGTCACACAAGTCTGCAGCAGGGCCAGTTCATAAATCCCCTCCATCACACACTGTGCTGCTGCAATGTCTCCTGGCACTGGACTCTACACACTCAGATTCCTGCTCTAAGCCTTCTTCATACAAGATGTGATGGCTGCATTTCCAAGCACCATTCAGATGCACAGGGGGAAAAGAAATATTAAGTCAAAAGAAATATTAATATCACCTTCTCTGTAATGAAGAATCTCTGGCTAGGTCCATGGCTCATCAGTTGGTAGACATGGCATGTACAAACCTAGTTTAAAACCCTCCTGTTAAGCTGCTTGAACCTGTGCCAAATATACAGCTGAACAGCAGAATTTCACTTGCTAATCTGGTGCTTTCAAATGTTGAATAACAGAATTTTAAATGTTATTACTTCTCAATACATTCTTTACAGAAAACTACCCTTTATACTGCTGAAAAACAGTTACATAGAGATTACATATATAGGAAAACTGTCCAGTTTATGTCTGATTAACAAGAGCTAGTAACTCTATATACAGCATTGAAATGCATATTTGAATGGAAAAGAGTGTCTGCAGTTGCTGTTCAGTTAAAGTAGCTGTAAAAGGGCACCATAAACCAACTCCTTGATTAAACAAATAAATATTTTAAAAAGCAATTTATGATAGACAAGTTACCAACGAAGGAGACAAATTTACATGAAAAGACCTAGAAAAAAAGCCTTTCAAAATTCATCCTTCTAATATCCATGTCCCCAGGGTTACCTGAGAGTCACAAATCATCCTGTCTCCTTGTGGACATGTAGATGCAGTCTCAGGCCAGTTCTCCTCCTGACTCCAACAGAGCCCAGTAAAATAATTATGACAACACGATTCTTGTATAAGTCACAGACCTATCCCTAAATCAAAGCATATTTACAGTTGTGTTACTGCTTGCACAAATTCTCCTCAGATTTTGGAGGGTCGCCACAGGGGCTGTCTTTTTCAACCTACTGCTATTCCTTTTCCTTTAAACCATTCATCCATTATTATATTTAATGAGATATCAAAAAAACTGCAGAAGTTGCTTCTTAAAAAAGGCAATCTTATAATTTTATGCCTTCTTATGAATAGCACATTTATGAATAGCCAATATGACTACAAATATTTCCTACATATGACAGAAGACAATACAAAAAATGGCAATTTTAAAAAGATATTTAAGAATATGACTGAAATTTTAGAATATTTCTTGCCTACAATCATGGAAAAAATTACTCAGAAAGTGTTATTTCACAGTACTGGATGTGTATAAGGTTTCACAGTTTTTAAACACAGCCAATATTTCTTTCTTTTCTTAAAGTATATTAAATTAAGATTGATGAAAAACCATTTGTTGACAGTCAATATTGTTTAGGAAATCACTGTAGTTTCATCATGAGATGGAATAATTTTATATTACCTCATGGTTCAGTTTGAAAAGTTTCTTCTGTAGCAGAATTTGTCGTATTTGCTACAACCATTTGTTGTATTTGTGTAGTATTTGCTATAAAACTAATTACTAGTTACATAACAAATGATTCATTGCCTTAACATGCTGCTTAGCATAATATAAAAAGGCTTACATGTTAACTAGAATTATCTTTTGTTCTTCAGTGTACATTATTTGATAAGAATTTCTATAAATATTATCTGGCTTTTTAATACCAAAATTGTATGCTTACACACAAATCCACTGCATATTTTTTTATTTCAAAATGCCAGTCCTGAAAACATTCTGGCATATAAGTAAATTTAAAATAAGGCAATGAATGGAAGATGGAAGATATCATGTATGACATGATCAAATCCTACTATTCCCTCTGCTATTAGCAGAACTTCTTCAATGCTGCCAAAACAGGTCCCTTAGTGACTGCTAAAGAGAGGGAATGAATTGACCCTTCATACTTCTGTCATATAAAAACTCATTTCAATCGATTTTTTAATATGGAAAAATGTATGCTATAGGAAAGACATTCTTTATGCTATTTTCTCATGTTTTGCTAAGGAAACTTCTTACAGTCAAATCTTGCACTCATAAAAATGTGCTTTCTGGGGGATTTTTGGCATCATGAAGTACGTCATGAACAATTAATGTATATTAAATCACTACGGTAAAATATTAATATGTTTTCCTTCAGCCTTAGGTGGATTAGAATGCAGTCCTGGAATTAGAGCAGTTGACGAAAGAAGCTAATGATGAACAGCTTTTGGTCTTCTGTCAGTTCAAGCTTTATACTGTTCACTAGTATTCAGACCCCCACACAGCAGATTTCTTTTCATATTGGACACCTGCGCTGTTTTTCAAATTCTGAATGACACTGCAGCTGGTAGTATAAAATGTTCTGTCAAGTCACCTACTACTGACAGCCAAGAAATATCAGCCTAAGGTAAGCAAAAGTTTTAAAACTGTGTAATTATTCAAACTGCTAAGCACTGATTTGAGATAAGCGATAATGTAAATTTGAATAAGAAATAATTTCTCAAAGTAAATTTTGCCGTAATTGTGAAGAGAAAGCTACACAATAATGGTTTTGTTCATGTGGTTTTCTTGCTTTTTTTCTTTAAATCTGATGACCTTAGGATCACATACAGAAAGCATTCCTATCTTATCTTTAAGACTATTAACTCTGTTAATTGTTCAGCTCTCCATATTAAATATAATCATTCTTTTTGACTGTGGTATAAAATACAGCACAACCTAATAAAATCAAGGTTATTTCCATAAAAGTCTTCCTGAAAATAAAAACAAAACTCAAACTATTATCACCACTGAAACAGTTTTGGTTTTCTTTTTTTTTTTTTTTTTTTTTTTAAATTAGTAGCAATTTGTCCTTTTATCTTTCCAGCTTAAGAAATGTAGGTCGCCAGAATAAAGTGTTGATTTAAAGGTATTTTTTTTTTCTTGTTTCCCATATATTCTGAGTAAGAACACACCTTCACTCTATTTCCTGCTTTGCAAGTACAGTGACTTGTGGTGGACATACTTGGAAGGCATTCTATTTTTGTCAATAACCTGTCATATTACTCCAGCATGCTGGCAAGACACAAATTTTGATCTGTTTCCCCTCTTGATGGCTGGCACATGCAGGACAGGTATGTAGGGAGTCCATACTAACAAACCCTAAGAGAAACCATATGAGCTGAGCCAGAATGCCTCCTTAGTACAGCAAACTCAGAGACCTCCAAGCCAGAGAGCTCATTTGCCAAAAGCTTGCTACCCAGGAAGCAGTGTGAAAATTTCTGCACCCCCACGGACAATCTCATCTTTGGCTTAGAAAGATACACGCCTACATAATACCACAGACTCAGCTTCCCTCTCCTGGAACACACCCTCAGTGCCAGGGAGAACACTGCTAGTCACCATCACATCAGCTCTGCTGACACCCACCCCCAAGTACTTTCATAAAAGGTCCATGAGCAATGACTGGGAAATGTTTGCTTATATTCTAAAACAAAATTATGACATGTTTGTCATGGAAAGGTTTGTAACACTGTGGCATTATTTGATAGAGATTGCTGGCTTTTTATTTTTTAAATAAATGCAAATGTTAGAGTTGGATCAGATCTAAAAATCAGGGATAAAGTATAAATGTGTATTAAAATACAAATGTGTATAACCAAGGTTCTTCAAAAAGAAATTGCCCTTTTGCTTAGCACCTAAGTAACATGATGGAAACATGGCTACTCCTCTACAACTCTAAGATATTACAGCAAGTCATTTAATGTTGTCATGCCCCCACCCCCCACCTACCCAAAAATTTCAGAGTCAAATAAGGAAAAAGTTGCCTTTGAGATGGTTAATGTGAAAGCATTTTTCAGAACAACTTTTGAATCATGAGAATAAATATATAGCACAACTGCTTCCACTAAGGTGACCAAAGGCATCATCTCATACTCCTCAAACCCAGCACCAACTATCACCTTCAACAAGTAAATCTATCAACTTCAACAAGTAAATTTATGGCACTTAGACTTCTGACTTTGTCCTAAAAAATAGAGTGGTTAAATAAAACATTAAAATAGCAAAGTCAGTACCAGAATTGAATAACAAGTTTTCACGGCACACTTATTAGGCAAGGTGGTAAGATTAGCTGCAACAAATCACGCCAGGTGAAACTGAAACACAGATCTTTGTGGGAAACCTAGGCTAAGCCTGTTTTCATTACTCACATTTTTAGACACTTAGACCACCCCAGGCATTCTATAAAAAGGAGATTCTTGCACATATTGAATTTGCCTATTTTTTAAGTTAAATCAGTCATTCATTACGTTGAGCTCCAGTCTAACATACAGCATATATAGCTTTCTTTCATAAGTTATGTTGAGGGTTGTATTTGCTTAGGGTTTTTTTCATTTTAGCATAACAGGGAACAGACAATTATTGTGAGACCTGATTGTCTTCATATTTGTGTCTTTGGCTTAAAAAATTATTTGTCATTCAGAACAATCAGCTATAACTTCAATGGTCATGAATGTGAATAAATATGAAAAACAGAGAATGTGGCTGGTGTCTGACTTGTCAAATATTGTGGACCCACTCTACAGCACACTTTAAAGCTTGAAATAATCCCAAAATAGTTATGAAGATGTCAATGAGTAGTCTACATCACAGTTTCAAAGCTGAGTAAGAGATCTAGTACTCCAAATTCTATGAAGTGCAATTTACAATTTTAATCTTGCATCCACCTTGGTATTTGCCCTGTCAGTAGCTGAGGGAAAATATCAAAGGAATATGAAAGCTCTAAAATATTTTGAGCCTGAAGAACAGCTGCTGCAGGATAATTTTAAGGATAATTTACACTTGCTGAGGATATAGCCTGCTTTCAGATTCTCCCTCTCTATTCCAAATATAATTCTCTCCATCTTATTCTAAAAGGATAAATGATTTATTTATTCACTTTATATACCACAGTGTCATTGAGGGGATATGCTACTAAGATAGCAACAGTAACATAATGGTGTCATATGCAAAGAGATGTTACATCCACCCTTAAGGTGAAGGTAGACAAAGCTATCTGGTTTATCTGATTTTATTTATCACTTACACATGCACACATACATCAGTGAGTGACCTGGGTAGCATCTCACAAAGTATAAGATACACTGCAGTTCACAAACCCTTAGTTGTGTTCTCTCTTTAACAGAAGGCTGTTTTGACGATGATTCTCACATTGTATTCACCCACAATTTTCACAGAGCAAAATTATTAAGGCAGTATCATCTTCATTTTGCAGATATCCCATGCTACTGTTTGTCAATGGTTTAGAAACCCATGGTATATCTGTGACAACCTTTCAGCAAGGAAATATTCAAGGAAAAGCCATCTCATAGCCAAGAGATCAAACATGGACCATTGCATATGGGCCATCACTAAATGTCGAGAGCTAGCTGTACAACTGCGCCGATGGAGAGCATTGTGTCAGGGTGATGGAAGAGTAAAGGCCATGATGGTGCCAGTTAAAGTAGCACATTTCTATGGGAAGATTTAGAAGGACGAGTAATGGTGAAGTGGAAGCTTGAAGACAGTCATTCAAAAAGGAGGCTGAGGGGTGCCCTCATTGCTCTCTACAGTTTTCTGAAGATAGGAAGTGGAGAGGGAGGGAGATGCTGATCTCTTCTCGCTTACATCCAGACATAGGCTGAATGAGAATGGTTCAAAGCTGTGTCAGGGGAGGTTTAGAGTAGACATTAGGAAGCACTTTTTTACCAGAGAATGGTCAAACATGGAAGATTTCCTAGAGAAGTGATCAGTGCGCCACGCCTGCCAGTGTCTAAGAGGCATTTGGACAATGCTCATCAAGGCTTTAATTTGATCAGTAGTGATTTGGTCAGGCAGTTGGACTAGATGGTTGCTGTAAGTTCCTTTCAACTGAAACAGTCTATTCTATTCCAGTCTCATCTAGTCTAGTGTATCCTAATATTTTCTATTCAATCAGAACACAGTATGCCAGATACAAGGGTTAGGCAGTAAAGACTGAGGGCACAGAATATTTATATTCCTTTATCCATCTATTCCAGGAGGATGTCCACAGTAGACTGCAAGCCATGTAGATATCAAACGTTATGCAAATTTAAATCTTGTTTTATGTACACATATGTAAGTATGTACACACGGGAATTTATTGTCAGTGTTTCGGTGACAGCTGAATTTGCCTCCTGAATTATCATTAAGTATACCTACAAAAATTAATCTGACAGGGGAAGCTCTCCCTTCTACATACTGAATCTTAGTAATTCTTCACATTGTATTGTCCATGTCCACTCTCCATGAACTAATAGCAAATTTGTATTTTGCCAGTTCAATCCTTTTCTGTGCTTGCTTTGTGTCCAGATTAAGAATAGCTTTGCTAACCCTATCTGAGGTTAGCAGGCACTATTAGAAAATTGTGCATATTTATGGGGAGGAAGGATAAAAACCAAGGTACTTTTACTTTTTACATTGCAACAGATTAGGTTTACTGTTAGGTATGTGGATTACTATTAGGTAGACTTTAGTACTTAATATTTCTATTTTAACTTCATGCTCTTTAGTTCATTTTATTCTTGAAAACTCACTATAGCCATGAAGTGTTGACCATTTAGAGGGCTTAAAGGATTTTTGTAGCATAGAATTTTTTGGTGAGATTTGCTGAGGTACAGTTAAATGACTGGATACACTTGTTAATTATTTGCTTAGATCAGGTAACTTATTATTTTCTGCTAAACACAGGAAAATTAATCAGAGAGTTATCCTGGAGAACAGAATGAAATGAGAAGAAAAGAGGAAAGAGTTCAGGCATAAGATAAAACCAAACCATCACGCTATTGATAAGTAAGACTAAGCACTCCTGTTCAGTCATCCCCAGGTGATTAGTAATTTCTTAATAAGCCTTCTTGGCAGGTTTTATGCAAACTTGCTCGTAAACAATGTTTTATACAGCCAGTTAGATAAATTTTACTTACAATTTACCCACAGTTATCTTAGAAATACCATATAATGAGATTTTTTTTTCCACAGATAAACACCCTTGCCTTTGTCATACACAATAAAAGAGTTCAAAAGAAGGTTAACCAGTATCAAGGCAAGGTTTGTTTGGTATTCTTTTTTTTTAGCTTGCCTGGAATCTTACTTTTCTTTGTGATCAATTAATCATAGCAAGTCTTCTAATTTCTATATTCTATCCCCTGCTGAATAAGTTATGTATTCTACACATTTCAAAACAAACTCAGTACACTTCTGCCCATGCTAGTGACTATATAACTCTTGGTCCTATGTAAAAAGCTAATTAAATAACTGAATAGTCAGACAAGTGCCATTATTTTCAGTTACTCTGTCTAAAATTAAAATTTTTAACTAGAGCCTAAGCTGACTCATCACATTCCTGCAGAAAGAACGTTGTGTCAACACACTCAGTTTAACCCTTCCAAGAAAATAGCGTGGTTGTGCTTAGCTTAGCAACTTCTCTTAATTGCTATTGTTACAAAAATGAGTTAATGAGAAGTTCAGAGCATGTTAAAGACCAGCAGTTTAGAGTGAAAGTATGACAAATGAACAAAAACTTCAAATACTCCCTGAACAAAGGAACAATGAGAAAGCATAACGGCATATTCTCTGTTTCGACCATATTTCGGATCAGCTCTTTAGAGTACCAAAATAATTCAATTTTATGCAAATAAAATCAAATAAATAAGTTTTTAGAGCAACTCACAGCCTAGGAAGGCATGTGTGTAAAATACCCTGACTTTCATAAAACCAGAGAATGATTAGGGTTGCAAAAGACCTTAAAGATCATCTAGTTCCAACTCCTCTGCCACGGACAGGGACACCTTCCACTAGACCAGGTTGCATCCAGTCTGACCTTGAACACCTCTAGAGATGGGGCATCCACAACTTCTCTGGACAACCTCTTCCAGTGTCTCACCATCCTCACAGTAAAGAATTCCTTCCTAATATCCAATCTAAACCCACTGCCTTTCAGCTTCAAGCCTTTCCTCCTTGTCCTATCACTGCATGCCCTTATGAAAAATCCCCCTCCAGCCCTTGTAGGCCACCTTCAGGTACTGAAAGCCTGCTATAAGGTCTTTCTGAAACCTTCTCTTCTTCTTAAAATTATTACATTATATTTTTAAAAAATATAAAGTCATTCTTGCTTTCACCACACATGAACTGGCAACAGATCTCCTTGCAAAATTCAAACAGGGCTGTCTTAAGAATCAGGGAGGTCAAGGACACCAGATATCTTTATGGGCAGAGACATCTATATTCTAAGCACAGTAAATTCAGATGCAACTGTGCACAAAACAGAATCTTCTGGAGAAGGAGCTCAAGTCTTTGCTTTGCTGTACACATACAGACACTCTTCAATTGGCCAGTGGTTATTTTAATTTTAACATGTTGGGTGTGTTCCCAGGTAGGAACAAAACACTATGACTTCACAGAAGTAATTAAGCAGTAGAAAAGATAGAGAAAATATATCTGCTCCCAACAGATTTCAAACAGTGATTTTAATAAGCTCAAAATTAAGTAGAGGTCCCTTTTAAAAGCTGATGATAAATATTAGAAAATAAGTTGGGCTGCATCTCTTTTAACTAATGAAGCCAGAATGTTGATTGAGCTAAGCAGGGAAAAATTTACTGGCATGGAAGATATGAGAGAAGTGGACTAGCAAGGTTTTAATTAGTCTCCATTTTGAGAGCAGGTAAGAGGAAACTTTGAGAAATGGTCATAAGTGCAGTTATGAGTAAAAACACAATGCAAGTCATCAAGATAAATTATGAAAAATTATGTGTAGCTTCAATAGTGTAGGTTACATGATCAAGTTTACCTTCAATAGTATAGATAACAGTTGGGTCTGGGTGGATTTTCTGAACATGAACAATATTCATGTGGCTGTATTCCTTGTTTTTAATGTATTCATGTAGGTAGGCTGCATCACTTTATCTGAGAACTTCGCAATCAGTAACATTATTTCCCCATCTGTGAGAGAGGGACAAACTATAGTCCGCTTTTAATAAACTGAGAAATGAGGCAAAGGACAACTAAAGATAGTGTTTATGACACTTGAGTCCACGTGTCTACAATACAGTTGCCTGCATACAAACCAAACATTCAATTCCCTTTCTATATAGTGATCAGAAAGAGGCACATCTAAACAGATTCCTCAAATTTATCTTTAACAGAAGGTTAAATGGAATCACCTCTCAAAACACCCATTTCTTCACACTGGTTGTCTAACTAAAGTGCTCAAACAACTGCAACAGACACCTGAAGTTAGGTGAGGTGAATCTACACAAATGACTCACTAAAATCTGAGAACAGAGATGAAGGTGAAGAGTCTGGGTGGAGACCCACCTCCTGCACTTTCCACTGGAGCACGTTCTCAAAACTGAAAATATATCATACAGCACAACTGTTACAGCTTATGAATACCAGAAAAAACATCCTTTATCTCTTAAAAAAATTCAAAATATTCTTCATGTCTTAGTTCAATAATTAATGTTTTCACCAACTTAAAATAGATTTCAGAGGGTGTGAGCTTCGAGAAAAGAGTCAGCCAACTTCACAACAATGGCCATGTGTGAAATCATAAAATGATATACCGAGGATTAACAGAATCAGACTTAAAAACCAAATTAAAAATAAGCTAGATTAAGAACATTCCTCAGAAAGTGACAAAGCAAATATTAAGTTACTGTACCTAAATGGGGGACAGTTGTCCTGCATGGTCTTGCCTGCAAGCCCTGGCTTGTGAATGTGCACCCAAAATCCCCACGACCAAAGGACAGGGCTATAATTTCCTTTAGAAGGTGCACCAAGCACACTGGATCTTTTCCCGGCTGATACCTCCTCTGGCCTGACAACCAGAAATACCAGGTATGTGGAAGACACAGGTCACTTCCCCACCTTGCTGGGACACTGTTCAGGTGCATCTCCTGGGGCCAGGACTGTGATGCACATACACACAGTGCAGACACAGTCACAGGAACAGCTTGAAGTTAAGCTGCCTTCTCAAAGCTACACTCTATCTTGATAAAAAGAAGAAATCACAACAGATCTGTCAATTTTATCTCAGAAGACACATAAAAGTTGCTGCACTCCAAAGTTTTGGTGCTTTTTTTAAAACAACGTAGTAAAGATCTTTTCATCTGATCAACGAGAAAAAGCAGCTGTGAACTATACTTGCTACTGATTAAATGCCCTGACAACACCTAGAATTGATTAATCTTCTAGATAACATTGCTTTAACTAGACACGTGAGAAAATATCTAAGGTGACAGTCCACTTTTGATAAGTGAGTTCTGTTAATAAATTGGCATTTGAAACACATTAGTATTTAAATACTCCTATCTGATTTATGAGAATGGCAGAAGTAACTTCCTGTGAAAATTTAGTCCTTCAGCTTCAAAAAAAAAAGCAGTAGAAAAGATTGTCTTAATCAAAAAGAACAATTTGTTTAGGAATATGGAAAGCTGAGTCAGTAGTAGTTGTATGCAAGGAAAAAAAGATTACTTCACTTAGGTGATGGAAATGTCACTACTGGGTGTATCCTAACTATTTATGTTAAAGTAGTATTACACATACAACAAAAAAGAATCTTCAGGTGAGTGGAAAAATAGGGGTAACATGATTTTCTTTTTAAGGTGATGTAAGGTCTAGAGTCAGAGTCTGGCAGTAGTGTAGTATCTGACTGATATACCTATGAACAACATAACAGCTGAACCAAAAAGAATAGCAGTGTTGGCTGTTTGAAGTGAAAGTCCTGCTTGGTCTAATAAAGATGGGACTTCTTGCTAAAACTTGGGCTTGCCTGAGCTTTTGAGTAAGTACAACTCTGAACAACACTGGAACTTCTTTGTTACGCTTACTTTTATTTTTACATATAATAAATGTTAGGAATAGGAAACACGATAAATAACATGATAAATTTTCCAGTTGAAGACTGATGTGACTTGTGTCATTTGATCTACATAGTGTTCTTGAGAAAAAAAAAGAAACAGAACTACAGTACTGTTGTCTACTGTTATCTTGAAAGGAACAGTTAAAAAAGATCTGAAAACCAACCATTCCTAGGAAATGTTTCCCAAAAGTAATTACTTTAAGAACACAAAGTGTTCAGAAACACTAAATACTAAAAAATAGTAAAATATTAAAAAGACATGAAGACACAATCTTTTCTGTAACCAGTTTGATTTTACATAAGTGAAGTCATACTTTTCATTATTTAGGAGAGAAAATCAAAGACTTAAATGTGAACAGGATACTGGGCTCTTAGACTGAAGAGAATTAAAATGACTAAAGTAATATTGTAGCAGATTTCTGTATTATATTGGTTTGAAGTGAGGGAAGAAAAAGAAAAGGAAAAAGAGAAAGAAAAAGGAAAAAGAAAAATAAAAATTAATTTAAAAATATTACTCGTAGTGTTATTTTCTGAAAGGGATCTGAATATAAAAGTCAGTCAAGAAAGAATAGATACAGGAGAGAACTAAATGATTGGGTATTTGTATAACATCCATTAGCAAGTTTTATGAGTCCAAAAAGGGAAACTGTATCAAATACTGTTATGGACATGAGGAATCTTGAATATATTCTTAATCCTTTACTTCAAGGTTCTCGGGAGATCATTGAGTCCAACTTTCTTCTCAATCCAGGTCACACCAGGTTGCTAAGGGTTTAAAAGAGTCATATCAAAAACACTTTAAAGAATGGAGACTGCCTAACCTCTTCGGGCACTCTGTTTTCCTACTGGACCTGGTGTCTCCTGGTTCTCACAGTGGGAATTTTTCTCCTTACATCCAGTCTGAAACAATTTTATTTCAAGTTATGTCCACAGTCTCCTGTCCTTCTGCCTGCACCACGGTGAAAGTCCATCTTTTCACAAACAGCCTTGAGGTAGCAGAGGCTGCTGTGAGGGTCTCTCCCACAAATCCATTGCTAGGCTGAAAGAACTCTGGTCCATTGGTTTTTCCTCAACTGGGCAGGTGTGTCAGCCCCTTACCGTCTTGGTGGCTCTTCACTGAACTTTCTTCAGTTAATCCATTTATTTCCTCAAAGAAAGAAGGGGGCAGGTGGTCAAGGATGCACCATTTTAGATGTGATCTAACAAGTGCTGAGTAAAAGGAAATAATAATTTTCCTCAGCCCTGCTAATACAGTCCAGGATGCTGTTGGCCGTTTTCTCCTGGGATTCACTGCTGGCTCATGCTCTGTTTGCTGTCTTCCAAGACTCTTTCGTTCTTCACAGCAGAGTTTTTTCCCAGCTAGTCCTGTAATTCTCTCCCCAGTATAGGATTGTTCTCCCGTTATTTCCCAGTGTCACAATTCTCAATGAAATTTTTATTCTCTAAGAATCACAAGAGCTTTCTAGCTTGCTCAGGCTAAACTACTACCATCAATAGAATTCCCTATTTTTCATATGTATGCATAAATAAAATTACCATGATAGACTTGGTTTGAAAATATTAACTTAGCTGTCTCAAACAGCTGTAATTAAAACACTGCCATATCTGTTAATTTATCCAGAATAAAAGCCAGCCAATCACTTCCATGAGTACTTCTGGACTTATTTCCTAGAGCCAGCAGAACTCATCTACACCTCCTGCTATCTGTCATTCATCTGACAGTGAGTGGCATTTCTGCTTCCATCTACACGAGGAGGGGAGTTAAAAGCTGCCATTACAGCTGGAATTAAGGAGCACTAATGGCTTGCCAGCCATGTTCAGGGCATGAGAATGTAGATCTTACTGAAGGAGACTAAAAGGAGTTGATTTGCCCATCTCAGGGAAGTGAAAAGTGAGAGGGAGTTTATTCTACAAATAAATCATGTGCTGTAAGCTACATAGGGGAAAAAATTATTTAGACAATAAACCAATTCTGCCGTTAGAACAAAGGCATAAATTTAAGGCTGGCAAGTGGAAAGCTTCTAAACATGTCAGGGTTATGGCACTGCAACAAACCTCCTCCATTTGGGCAGCAGAGGCGAGGAACCTAACTGGTTTTAAGACATGGAGAGAAATTTATGAAAGGTGTTATATGGCTTGGTGATGTCAGCCAAATGGGTGACTCAGGAGATCTCTTCCAGTCTTAGTGCTGAACATTTGCATCATGACTATTTTTTTATAAAGTGGCCAGTGAAAAATATCAAGTGTATTATTCTAATTAAAAATTAAAGAAATATAAATGACAGAAAGTTAACCTCATTGTGATAAGCAATTAACAGAATTATGCTTTGATTGAAGCTTATGCATAATTAACAACTGCTGCAAATGATATTATCCATCTAATTTGTCCACATTGGAATAGCATTATTCTTAGCAAGTTCTGTGGTAATATGCATTTGAATGAAGTGCTCTTTACTAATGTGTTCAAATTCACAAAGCTGTTATTAGAATTGCAAATAAGATATACACCAGCATCATTTCCTCTGCCCATCATTTTCTCTTCTGTGGAACTATCCTTGACAGAAAAGCAAATTCTAACAAGTCTAAAATATGTTTGCACAAATTGAGCACAAGTAGTGTTATTAAACATGAAAAATGTGCAAAAAAATCATCATGATGAACCAAGTGGGACTGAATTCAAAACACAAGCTTCTGCTGAGTAGAAAGGAATAAGAACCATGGAGCTCACTGGGGGACAGAGGAAAACACTCAAGGTAGAATTCAAGTGGGAAAGGGAAAAATATAACTTCCCACTTAACAAGTGGGAAGGGGAAAAATATTTTTTCAAGTGATGTATATTTAAGGCCCAGAACTGAAGAATCTCTGATCATTCAATGCCCAATGAAATCAGTAGAAAAAATCATCAGCTTTCAGACCAAGTATAAGGTCGTCATGGTCAATACATGTTGGACTTGTAAAGTCCTTAATTCGCTGACTAAAGCATACCAATTAAAAAAAGAAAGAAGTAACTAGCGGTTCACAGATCTTCTGTTCAACTTTTCCCAGAAGGATATTGGAAAATCTGAACTGGAGAAAGTAATAAGATATGATGAGGGAATAATTGTCTGATGAGGCACACGCAGCCTTGGGTGGACAAAATAATGATATCAATCAGCAAAAATTTTTGGGGTGTGCATACCTTCCACCAACGTACCAGCTTCTTCAATTTCATAGGTATTTATATGGCTTTCAGAAGCACGTGATCTTTACAACTGATTCATTTCTAAACAGTTATCAATTTCTGAGTGAGAGGCATGTCGAAATAGGACAGGGAATTATACAGTCTCTAGCAAGCAAGGAGGTTAGTGAAGCATGCAGCAAAACTTTACTTACATTCAAAAAAAAAAACCCAACAACACACAGACACTTCAGTTCTTCATACACAGAGGAGGAAAGGCTGATTTCCTAGGCTGTGCTTCCACCCTCATCTCTAGGTAATACCTGCAGCCAATAAGAGTAAAATTAATGCTAAGCTACCTGCAATGCAAACCAACTATGCTCCTAAATAAAATTCATATTTGGATTATAAAGGTTGAGAATACAGTGCTTTCCTTCAAGGTATAAAGGCATTTCCAAAGAATAAAGAAAATGCTTAAGTCATCAGACAACATTGACGCCAGATTTTCTTCCACTTGTAGAGTAAAAAAGCATAGAATTTATACAATGTCTTGAAATACTATCTGGAAGGACTACATATAGGGAATAGAAGACAAAATGGTGTTTAAGACTGTGGTTCTGTTGACACAGAAGCATATGAATAAAAGATCACCTGCTCTTTGGATGACTGTTTAGGTAAACTGGGTAAACTACATAGTAAAACAGGATTTGTAGTAGAAAAGTCTGAAAGAAAAACAATTTTAATTTGACTATGTGCACAGCATTTCAAAAAGGATGAAGGCATGAAAGAAACAAAGGGACATTTTGTAGTAACCTTGAGAACTACTTTACAACTCTCGCAGCCTTGCTGACTTTTCTGGGTGGGGTGAACTGCACTTTTAAGTGCTAAGCTTTAGCTAGGCAGGCACTACCCATTTATTGCTTTATATATATTTATTTCAGTGTTGCCTATTAAGTCTATACATTCTTATGTATGTGTAGTCTATGCATTTATGAGCAACTCTTAAATCCAAACAAAATATGCACTGGTCACTCATAAAGTTCTGAAAGACAATTTGCTTTCTGCACCCCAAATATAACTTCATGCTATTAAGATTCAAATAAAAGCATGTCATTTTTAGGTTTTCATATTTCAAAAATATCCACCTGCTTCAGCAGCATTCTTTGCTTTGCCTTTTACATTACTTGAAATCTAATGGGTGATATATCCTACTTTCCTTTGGAAGAAACTGACAACACAGAAAAACACTTATAAACACCAGGGATGAAACTAACTCAACTTATTTAGATACGACAGGACTTTAGTCAAGAACAGAGATTCTTAAAGTCTAAATTGTAAGTCTGCTGAGGTACTACATTCTTTATTGATCTTGTAAACTGCAGTGCATGCAAAATAGAAAGCAGTAAAATTATTAGCCCATCAGTACTTTCTGTCCTCAGAAGTGATACTGTAACACCAGCATGCCAGATTGATTCTGGCATTATCATAAATTAGACTATTTTATTCAATAGTTAAATACATGTAAAACTAATTCTTATCTGCATATTTTCATGGATAGCCCCTGGATCAGGAATACACCATTTGGCTAATAGTGGAGGAAAAAAGCACTACTTGAAATGACACAGCTTCTCTCACTGGGATCACTATAAAGGCACATAGAAATCATCAGGGGTACTAAAGTGAGGATGAAGCCTAGAAATGGATCTGCTCTTGAGGCCCCTCTGTGCCTCTCTCCCTACCCTCACTCATCTATGCAAGGTAAATTAGTCTCTCCATCATTCATGATGAGAAGTTGGAATCTCTACAGGAAGCACACACTTTTCTATGTACCTCTTTCAGTTCTACATTTTCAGACCTCCCTTACACACCTAATTCTATAGTCATTAGTAGGGCAATAAAATGACATAAAATGAGCAAAGAGCAATAAAGCAATCATATTCCAGCATGTTTATTTAGTGTGGTCCTTAATGACAGAGACCTTCGCACCCGCTGATACCTGGAGCTGCTACTAATTCTCCTCTGCCTCAAATCCATGGTTATTATTACTCTCAGACTTATGCCCAATGTTTTAAAGCCTGCTTCACATGAATGGTGTTTGCAAAAAAAAAAAAAAACCTTCACAGAAACAAAAATCAGTTTTAAGGGGGAAAAGAAAGCTTTGCAAATTCAGCACAAATCTACTTGCATGTGAGTTAGATACAATGAAAAATTTGCATAGCTGCACTGAGGTTGTGTTAAAACGTGTTAATGTGTGCCTTAGCCTTTGAGTGTACTGCCCAAATTAGCTGGAAACATCAAATGGTATTTGATGGCTGTTGTTATTAGACTGTAGACATATGCTTAGTGGTAAAAAAAGGATTTAAAATCTAATTACATACTTGTGACTCTGATGGCAAATCAGACTTTTCTCTCCCCAAAATACTTAACAATCAAATTAAAGCTTTACTAACTATAGCATACTGTGATTAGTGATTAATGATTAGTGATTAGTTCTACAACCCTTTCTATGTCAATCCAAAATCTGTTGTATTGCTTGTTCTTCTCTTGTTCTCTCCATCATCTCTAGACTTTTCTAGAGATATTCACTCTTTTGGTTAGCCTTTTATCAGCCAAGTTGGTTTTACTGCAGATTTTAGCAGTGGTTTTTTACCCTACATTGAGCTCTGGGTGTCTGTCATCTTTCAAACTGGAATGAGATGCACAAATGTGGAAGCCTGGCCATAAAGTAGCAACTAGTTAGAACACATAAGTGATGTGACCCAGATAACATGTGATATGTTGCATTAATATTGTAAGCAAAACATACAACAGGTTGTGTTTGCACAAACCAAGTGCACAAACACAGAAGATGTATACAGATTTCCAGAATTTTACAAATAGCATGCTGTACTTAGAAAAGTTGGCCAAAAACTACTCAGGTAAGAATTTCCCTTTTCATTTGAATTTCCAGGTGTCCAAACAGTATCCTATTGTGCAAAAAAATGGCTTGCTGAAATAAAAGCACAATAAAAAAGAGCTATGTGTTGAATTATTTCAGTAAGCTAGGATCCAAAGTAAAGCACTATGATAAATCACATAATTTTGCTTAAAAGTAAGGGAAAAACAAAACATGAACACATAGAGGAAAAAAAAGAAAAAGAAGAAAAAAATAATGGGAGTAAACCAAAACACAAAACAAAGCAGTGCCTCTTTCAGGATGATTGAATCTTGCTTAATCCATATTTTACTCTCTGCTACATAATTTTACACTCTTGACAAAGTGTCAGGCAATTGGAAGAGGGTTGGAAAAACATATGTAGCTTTCTGTCAACTTTATGCCTCCCTAAATTTAGAAGACATTTCTGAATAAAGAAGCTAAAAATAAATCACAAAACAGTGTCAATAATGTGGTCTGAATTATCCAGCAATACAAAATATGAAAACATTTTTAATATATTTTAATAGAATTTTCATAACATAAATAATAGCAACAAGACGACTGGCAACAAAAAAGTGATTTGTAGCTGACTTACACAGATGACCTTTTACAAAAACCCCTGCACTGCCTATATATACTGTGGCTTGTTTACCTACATGTTTAAACTATTCTAAAAACTCATAGTTAAAATGTAGCCAACATGTACTTTACCTAATCTTAATAGCAAAACCTGGCACTGAGGTCTTGCATAAGCAAATATAGTCACATTAATAGTTACAATTTTAGTTTCCAGAATGAAAATCAATACTAATTTATCTGGATACTGTAAATTAACAAAATATATAGAAAAAATCATGTCTACAAATTTACATTACAATATTATTTTCAACAAATATATAACAGAGAGAGAGAGAGAGAGCATGCTTTTGTGTATATAGGAAGTTAGAAGGTTATGCAATTTGACATATTTAGATAGGGTCCCATTTCAATGCAATTCCATTATCTTTGAGGAAATGTGCTGATAAGTTAGGAGTTGCAACATATGCATTTTTATAAATATAGCAGGTTTAAATGAGGAATTTTTAAGAAGAAAACTTCCAGAATTTTGAAAACATTCACCATATTAATTCTTTAGTCATTACAGTGACATCATCAAAAAGACCTGACAAGAATGGTAATGACTAGGCTAAGTCAAAAATTTGGTCAATATATACACTTTGTGAAAAAGCATCTACAAAACAACGGCAGTGAAAAATGAAAAACAAGGGATCAAGCTAGTTGTCAAAATTAAGAAAATAGCTAATTGAATTATGAAAAATTGTTAATTAATGTTTAAAAAGGTTCTTTAAAACTTTAACAAAGTAGAAATTTGTTATCTCTAACAATAGTTAGGTGCAACACTGAAACCAGGTTCATATTTACATCCATTTTTTCCAGTTCATTGACTCTTCCCTACCCCATAGCATTTTAGGTCCAGAGTTGCAGTACAGTGCCTTCCACCTGACCAACCAGTCAACAAGAACCCGTTTTTCTTTTTGGGAACTTGTGACCAGTGAGGAGCAGAAAGAATAGCTTCTTTACAATCTCTGGATGATATTAATCATGTCTCACCTTACCAGTCACTCAAGTTCCTCAAATTTTTCATTCTGTCATGTCAGTTCTCTTGTTCCTTATTCTTTGCAGTTTTATTAAGCTTTTATTTACCCAACTTAAAGAACACAGACTTTTACCACTCACTCTGAAAAGTTCATTGCTGAAACCATTGTTCATCAGAAAAACGTAAAAGAAAACGGTATTAAATCTATGAAATGTGTTGGTAGGTCGGTGCTTTATCAAGCCACTGTTCTTGATTTTCCAGCATATCTACATTAAGCTAAACAAATATGATCACACAATAAACTTGCAATATTTAACTGAATGTGGTCATAAAGTATACCATTCAGTAATCAAATCCACACATGAAATGTGCAAATTATTACAAAGCAGCACTACTTCTCAAACAATAGCACCATGCACTATCTCCCAGGTAGTACTAAGGGACAAAGGACATCATCCCTTTTAGTCTTAAAAGAACATGTATCATTCAGGATAATTCTTTCAAACAAGCTGATGAAGAAAGCTATCTAGAACTTGTAGTAAAAAGTAGAATTAGGAAAGACAAATTTGGACCTAGAAATAAACAGAAGTCTAGAAATAGGAGCTCACATGAGTCTGAGGACAATCTTCAGATGATAGCTGGAATGCAAGTCTGATAGAAGATAATCAATTTTTAGTTAGACCAAGAAAATAATATTTTCAGGTTTTTTATGCTATAAAAAGGAAACTCTGCAATTGTTTTATGCCATAAAAATATTTATTAATTTGTTTATAGGTTCCAAATAATTATAGTGGAAACAGTCTGTTAATTAGTGGAAGACATTGAGCAAAGCAGTATCTAGTTTTCAGAAAATTAATTGAGATGAGATGATGAGATGAGATAATGAAACAAACAAAAACAAGAAGAAACACCACTCTGCCAATGTTCCTTTCACAGAGAACATTCTGCCCCCACCAGTTCTAAACACTGAAGGTGGTAAACAAAGAGATCATAGGCCTGCTTACAACTCATCTTCTCAACAAAATATCAGTGGACAAATTGAAATGAGAAGTATCAACAAAATGTAAACCACCAGAAGATCAAATATCCCCACAAAAAAAGAAGCTGTGGAGATTTTTTGAAAGTATTCAGGCACCTTAAGATTCCAATATGCAGTTAGAGAACCCATGGTTCTTGATAATGGCTGGCCACACCTTGCTGGGAACGAGCATGCTGAAAAAGATCCTCAAATGAAAGGATAAAAAAGGGAAATAAGAACAGGATTGCTGGCACTCAGAAGAGGCTGAATAACAGCAGTTATCTAGTGTAGCAACTTCTCCAAAACAAAATTTCCTCCTACACACACAAACACACACACACAGATGCACACACACATAGTAACAATATTCATTGTACCACCATTCTCAAAAAGAAAGAGAACTGGCAACCACAACTGTTTATGACAGTTTTGATCACTCTTCCTTTTTGCTGGCAGACAAGATGATCAGTTTACAGACACCACATAAGATAGGTAGAATGTATTTTAACAGACATCTAATTGCAACTTTTGATGCATGAAAATGTGACCTTATTCCTGAGTGTTCTCTAAACTAGTATGATGGTAAGAGATTGTATTTGCTAGAAATAAATGCATTATAAATTCTAATTTAAATACCTCTAAATTAACTGAAAAAACCTAAATAATTTTCAATATTACCGGGCATTAATTAAAACCATTTTTCCTCCAAAACTGCTTCCATGTATCTAAATTGCATGTGACTTTACTATCAGCCATATTCTGATATACTAAAACAACACAGCCAAAAACAATTGAGAAAACACATTATACATAGCACTTACTTTGCCATGAAATTCTAGATGAGTTAATGATAGATAATGGCCTACAATTCATGTGTGATTTATTTTAGCAAATCTCACTGATACAGCAATTCAAGCATGCTGCACCAAAGCTGCACTAAGTATAATCAAAGGGGCTTGCAGAAAAATCAGCAGAAATTACAAAACACTTAATGGGAAAAAAAGTGACATGCTTAGAAGTCTCACGAACGCAGTGTTGTTTGACTGTTGTAACACATCTGTTTTATCAGGATTTCCATTGCAGAGTTTGTGGAGGAAAGAACTAAAGTGTCTGTTCTCGTTAGTACCCTCCTCACCCAAAAGAATTGAAATAGTTACAAAATCCTATCCAGTATCACTGTGATGGCTGCCATCTTGACTGACGCAAAGGTGAGGTGTAAAGGCTATCTTTGCAAGCTCTCTTTCAACTTTTTAAGTGGGTTATCAAGTCCTCATCCGATACCTAAGATGTGGGCACACATTAGATGTACCCAGTGGCAGTGGGTCTGCAGTAATGACAAACTTTGCAACCTCATGAATCAATTCCTTTCAGTAAGTTCTGATGAATATATTGAACAACAGAAGTCCCAAGAATATCTGTCTATCTGGACAAGTCTATGTGTGACTTCCTCAGCAATTTCCTTTCAGTACAAAAGCTAACTTTAAGCCTTATCCTAGCCCTGCCCTTTGTTTTCTATTAAACAATCATTAATCCAGGAAAAATCTTCCATCTTAGCCCATGGTAGCTTTGTTTCTTTATGTGCTTTTTTGAGGAAATTTGCCAAAGGCTTCTTGGAACATTAACTATACTGTGACAATGTCTAAAACCACAACCAGAAAGCACTGAAAAGTCCTGAGCCTGACATACACCAGCTTTGATACATATTGCATTGGGATGAGGTCTGGAAGGGCACCGTCAGCCTTGCCTTCCTCTCATTAACCCTATTGGCAGGAGAAGAGCTGTGGTATTTGCTTGTTCTCCCAAGGCAAGACAATCAGAGGCCAGGACTCAGGGAGCACACACCACGAGGACGTTCACTGAGGCACACCTATGTCAATAACATATCTCTATCCTTGCACCTAGTGATTGTTATGCAGTGTGCACTCTTGCTGCAAAAATTCTTTGTATTAGACGTTCTCTTTCACTGAGCTCAAACTGTAGTTCCACAGATTTCATCTGCAACCGTTTTTAGAAATAAATAAAAAATAATTTAAAAACGGCATAGTATTTACCATTTTCCATGGTCCTTTGATACAGGGTAACAGACATAGACTAGTGAGACAGCTTAGTAAATACAAACTGTAACAAGATAGCTGAAATAATAATACCTTCAAATACCTTCCTACTTGTGAACCGCATGAAAGTAAACTCAGCTTTACCAGTACAATGTGCAAGAACTTAAAGGGGAAAAGCTGAACAGCTGAGACTAAAGCCATTTAAAATAGAGCAAGAAGAATCCTAGTTCCCTATCTCCCACTGCCTTTCAGATGGCTTCATGCTACCACAGGAAATGACCTCACTGCTGGTCACCCCAAATGACCCCCAGCCACCTTTGGCTCTCAATGGCAGCTCACCTGCTGCAGTCACTGCCAAACAGACCAGTGATAATGGACTCACCTAAATTTTAAAAAAAAATCTGCTCTATGATCAAACAGCCATGGAAGCTCACAAACAACAGATGCTGGAGCACATTCAACAGAAATGTAGCTGATCATTAAGAAACATCAGTATTCATTTGCTATGGAAGATTCCTTTTTAAATGGTGTATATTATTTAATTTTGATGTTTTGATGTGGTTTGGGAAATATTCAAGCAAAGTGAAGCAAAAATACACATGCAAAAGCCCCAACAGATCCTAGAGAACTTGAAACATTTTTTCCTATTAACAATATAAATAAAAATTCAGGTGACACATAATCAGGATGAAAAGATATTGGAGTTAGATTTTTCTTACGAAATCTGGCAAAACTAGACTATTTCCAAAACAAAATATAGCCTGAAGCATAAACTTTACCATTATTTAGTTTTCTCAACTATATTCATTCACCTAGTAGAAATACAAATTTGTGTAACTGCATGGATGCAGAGACCCCTTGTACAATCATATTGCTCGAGTATATGCTCTTTATTAATAAACAGCAGATACAAAAATTACCTAAAGCTAAATTACCAGTTTTACTTGATTGTACCTTTCCATCCTCTTCAACAAAAATCCATAAGAACGAGATAAATGTCATTCCCCTTCTGCTACTGTTTCAGTGTAAATCTAAAGATTCAAGGCTGTTAAGAATCGTTTTTTATAAACCGCATGGAGTTTGAAATAATGTAGCTAATTCACACACATAAAGATGGACCCTCTTCAAAGGTTATCTTTGGAAGCAATGGCCACTTATCAATAGGAAAAATGTAGTTTAACTAGATAAAGAAACTAAACCACTTCAAAGCACCTTATTATCAAGAGCCCCTCTATGAAAAAATGTGCATCAAAATCTAACACCAACACACCATTCTTTTGCAGGACCAGACACTATTTTCACCAGAAGAAAACGATCTGTAAGAGTGTGTGTAACAGTGCCCTCTGGTGAGAACGTGCCTGAGAATATCCATGCCTTGTAAGGGTAAACAGATTTTAGGTGCAGGGCTAATAAGCAATCAGATGATTTTGCAAACCGAATTACGGTATCACTTTTCAAAACCAGCAAAGAAGTTAGGTGTTTTGAGATTATAATTACTTTGTACTCATTTTAAATGAAAAACATTTATGTTCATTTTTTTAAAACACAACCTTGTATGACGAAAGAGACAGTAGCCTTGACTAGGTGAAGATTTATGAGTGCTATAGACAGCATAGCTACTTTTATGGCTGAAAATGCAATAGATCCTAAGCAAACATTGATAAGTCCTCTGTTCTTCTGAGAAGTATCCACCCACCAAGTGTCCTGACATTGGAAAGCCCCACAGTTTTGATAAGAATAAAGACCAGCTAACTGTAGAAAACAACTTAATTTCTTAACTTAGTCGAAGACGTTCATTAAATGCTTTGTGGGCAACGGCTGCATCTTCCTTTGTTATTGAACAACGATGACCACATTTTTAACCCTACTGAAATGTGACAATCCTAATGAAATATGTAATATAATATATATTCACCCCATAAAATACAAGTATATGCATGTATATACACATACGTATACATATACATAGAAAATTAAGTTAAAATATGGGACAGACTTGTCATTGAACCAAGGAGTAACATTCTACTTTCAAAAGGTTTAGCTGTCATACACAATAGAAGATACTTCATGAAAAATAGTTGATACAGAGTTGTGGTGGTGGTCAATATCTGAAAATACCATTCTGGTCTAACTTATTACCTTCTATTTGTGATGAAACCAAGAGTAGCTTTACCGTGACTGTCATGGTCCTTCACCAGTACCTCCCAATGATCCCATCTGCTCTCTTGGAAACTACCATGGCAGTTACTTTCAGCCTCCTCAGAGCAACCCGAACTGCAGGAGTGTTCTCCTAAGGGCAGGAAGACTTAGAGAAGGTACTAGAACTGTTTGTAACTATGGTGTTGACATTGCATAAGAATGAGAATATGAACTTAATGAAAGTATTATTCTAGTCAACTTCTCCATCTCTTAGGACAATCTTTCTTCTTACTCATATCAAGTATGTCTCATCACCCTGTTGCTCTAACTTTGGTGACTAATTAACTTCATGGTTTTAAGGAAGGAACTTGGCAGTCCCAGTTAGTTGTTTAACAAATAACCAGATGTCCCCAGAGGACTCAAAGAAGTCACTTGCAGCCAAGTTTCATGGGGTCAGGTATAAACATCAAACAAAAACCCACCTCAACAAGTGGCAGCAAGAATTGTGGGGGAACAAGATTGGTAAAATGTCATCAGCAAATAAAAATCTAATTTTACATTATTTCAATATTTGGTCTATTTATTATAGAGACATCAGATATTGTAGGTCTCAGTTACAGTGTATTGTTTGTCAAGTGTATGCATTACCCTCCTCTTATATATCTTTACTTAACACCTCCAAATATCCAGCTCTTAACTTTCCCAAAGCAAAGGCACTAGCACTTTCAAAGGTTTCAAAGCTAATTAGTTTTACACACACACACAAAAGTGTGTAATATTGCAAACAACAACAACAAATTAAAATATTTTCAAAACGTTAAAAGTTCTTCCTGCTTTGCAAATTGCCACTCTGGCAAAAAAAGTGGATGGAGTAAATTATTTTTCAAAATCTAACATGGCTTTGACAGAAAAGTCCACTTGTGGAAAATTAAGCCAATTTATTTTGGCAAAGAAAGAAGGGGGAGGGCTTCTGTAAGTGTAAGTCAGGTCTGCAGTAGAAATATTAACTTTCCTGATCATACTTTAGCAAGTGTTAAAGATTCTAGAGCAAAGGCTACCTTTTTACTATGAGAGCAAATGGCATTCAGCCTTGTGAGGACAACAAGCACCACAGTAATATATGAAAAACACAGCAGTGGTGCAGGTCAGTTTGAGGTCTGCTCTGAACTTGAGATATAGGGCAAGTCAGTAAATTAAATTACTGGCTTTTGAACTGTCCCATCATGTCGTTTTGTATATTTCCACAGACACTCCTCAATTAAGGCAACTAACAGCATAAGACTACCCAGCAGCAAAACGGAAGAGTGAAACTACAGTGTAAATTGTCGCCGTTTGCTCATGCAGGAGAAGTAAGAGCTTGGTGCAGTCACATTACACAAGCATTCCTCACTGGTGAAGTAATCAGTAGCTGAAAGTGCTTGGATGAGAACACGGCTATTTTGTGCCAGACTTATAATTTTGGTAGAGTGAAAAATAATTATCCAGAATAGCTGCAAGCAATACTCCATGGGAATCTAGTGGAAGTAATAGAAATCGAAAAGCAAAGAAACAAATATGAAAATCCACATTTCTGCAGAAAAGCTCAGCAAACTGGCAAAACCTGAAAATATGTTATAGTCCTCGCACATTCAAAGTCAATTCAAAGAGATTTGATTGCAATGGATTTTTTTTTCAGGTACTAAAATCAAGAACAAAAAAAAGTTGGAAACACTGTCCTGCTTGGGGTTTAGCCCTGACTTATTGCTCTCACTACAAAGCTCCACATTCCTAGGGTGCAGCAAACTCCCGTGTGTGCCACCAAGGCTCGCGATGGCTGCTTTCTCTCGGAGCCTTTGTAAAACAGTTAAAGGAAGCTTTACTGAAATTAACTCCTTATTAATCAAAAGCAAAATAATTCTCTCTCTTCCAGTCATGTGAGAGAGGAGGGGATTGGAGAACCTTGTTAGCACTCCAGGCTTTTTTAATTCCATCCAGCACATCTCTGTCAGTGCTGCAGCATGATGGCATCAAGCCGACTTTATTATTCTGTTCACAAAGGTGTATTTCACGTGTCTTAGATCAGTCACAACTTGCCTCAGTGTTTCTAAAGGAAGTTAAATAAATATACTATTATTCTAGTTTTTAAAACAAAACAAAAAAACAACTGCAGAACACACAGATTTTCCTGTGTATTTCAAAATCTCAAGGTGCTCTGACACCAATGTTGCATAGTAAATAAAGTGAAAAGAAATCCACTCTAATCTAATCTATTTATTAGTCCTTTAGATGCACTACATTGACAGAAGATGGACTCTGGTTTGCTTTCTTTGGGATCACACACATAGTAAAATACCAAGTTACAAGAAAAAGCAGGATGAATTTTTGTTGTTGTTTCTATCAAGTTTTTATAGTGTCTAGGTTTTCCATCTCAACTGCTCTTGTTCAAAGTAAATCTAGTTCAGGAAAAAAAATCCCCACCTCATTTCCCTGAGAACCTAGTTATTTTTATCTACCTCAACAACCAAGCTACTCTACCTTGTCATTTCAATTTTCACATATTTTCTCTTTGTGTATTCGTTCTATGATTCAGTGAAATCTCATCTCTTCAGCCCACTGCCATAAACTACTGTCCGGAACAAAGCTCTCTCTCAAATTCAATCTCAAACAAAATGAAAAAGAAAAAAATCACAAATGAGAAAGTGGACCACAACCAATCCTATGGGCTCCATTCTCACAAGGTCTGCGAGTTATTTTGCTTCATCAAGTAAACCCGAACAACAGAAAGGTGCTATCACTTCTTTTGTTGCCAAATGAGAAAGTGTTAATAAAAACAAGACTTCCTTCCAGGCACACTGGAGTGTCAATGCTAATTGCTGATTTGGCTAAAATACACTTCTTGATCCTAAGTGATTTCCAGATGAAATACAAACAGCTGAAATTTTATTGTTTAAATAAATGGGGACACAGACTGTCACACATTTAGTGGAATTATTGTTGCTAAACTATGATTACTGTAAAGAGTAATTATTTGCTGTAATAGCAACACCCAGAAATCCTTTGTGCTCATCTGAGTTTTCTCTCAGCCATTTAACAGTTCGAATGATCGGGAAGGCAAGAAAAACCTTTACATTTACATCATCTATACTACCTTAGCACAAAGGACTGTGCTGCAAAGGATATCACAGTTAAAAGAACTCTCAGAGAGCAATGAATTTATTTTTGTTTCAAAATTTATTGCATTTTTTCTATGGCCTATTAAAAGCTTTGTAATTTTTGTCTCCAAGTCTATGCATTATTTTTCTTCTGTTGACATGACTTTAATAGCTTTGTATAGAATACAGTATAACAGCTTCCCCAAGTAAACTGCAATACCTGTAGCTCATAGGAGTGGATTACAAAGCTTTTCTTTCAAACATATATCTGGAGAACACCAAAAATTAAGCACTTATGTAGCAGGCATTTACACATGTTGGAATTAAGCCACTATATGTGAACCTGTGAGTTAAACGGACTGAGCAAAGAATCAATTAAGGTTCTCTACTGTAGAAAATACTTTGTCATATAATGGCAGCTGTAAGTAATTTCTGCAGTCAAGAACAAGCAATTGTCTGTATCCACACTGTCTCATTGTCGAGGTACAAGCTAGGCAAGCCCATAAAATTGCTTCAATCAAGTAGCACGCAAAGGGAGTTACTACTGAATTAAAAAATTAGTGTCACACAATGAAAAATATGTTTAATGAAAATGATGGGATTCATTTTACCTTCTATCACAGTGATTTTTAAATTGGTGTGACTTAATTAACTTTGGTTTGGTCAGTGGAGCGATTTGCAACAGAGTATGCAGAACTGATGCAAATATTTGCACTTGCCACACGACAACAGTGACATACTAATAATAGTATATTGATGTTAATGTTCTAGCATCTTTGTGACTATTAAAGTAGTTTGATTTTGTTTAAAAGTTGTACTTAGAATTCTTTATTCAGTTGCAAATAGGAAATGTTATTAATCAAGCTATTTTTCACTTCTTCAGGTTGAGCTTTTCAAAAGTTAGGCTGCAGTGAAAAATTGCTAGCATGTCTTGGTGACTTTTCAGTGTAGTACCTCTTTCTTATCACATCAATGTGATTCCGTAAGAGTGCTTTTGGTACAGAATGAGACATTAATAAAATTGACAAATTCCAATATATTAAAAATGAGCCTCTAACTTGCATACATATAGATGTCTTGTAATACATACATATTTCTCTAATTCTGCAACTGTCCCCTCTAATTCTCCCACTATCTTTGTACAGAAATCTATTGCTATTATTATTGCTCATTTTTCTTGTCTCAATATTTTGTTTTTGTCTAAGCAGAAAATCTTTCCCTTGTGGACCCCTGCAAGGCTCAGTTCCAAGCTCTCTATCTTCTCTCCCAGGTCATCACATTAATACTGCCTAAGCACTGAACCTGAGGTCGTCAGCCACCTATAATCTTAACCACCACACCAGCTCCAGTGATGCTTATTTTTAGACACTTTAACACCTACTAACATACTTCCTTCTCCTTTGCCCCTGATTTACAAATTAAGTTCTATGCTTCCTCTTGGTTTACAACACCATAGCCTGAGACGTGCCTAAAGCAAGCACCTCTTTTATTATTTACCCCTTGTCTGTGCTCTTTCTCAACTGTTTTCATACTTCATAGTTTCAGCATCAATCTGGTTTTTCTGCTCTGCTTGCAACCTGCCTGCTGATTCCCAAAACATTTTCTGTATATAAAAATTTCTGTGCCACACAGCCAGAATCCCAGACCCAGTGATGGAAATTTTCGCAGACCTTGTCCCAGTTCCACCTAGAAGTCCAACCGTGTTCAGTAGCTGCAGTGACTGATGTCTGAACTGCGATCTTCCTGGTCGTAGTAATTCCAGTTGCTGGAGGTCAGTCACCTCACTTCATCCCTTACAAACCTGAGGGGGGAGAGCAGAGCCTTACAAACACCCTATGCACATCTTCATCAAATTCTTAATCTTCATTTTAATCTGTTTTCAGTTCAGCTATGTCTCTTTCTGCCCTAAAGCCAAGCTCTCCAGTCCTAAAGATGCATAGACTGTAATACACGCCCTAACACAAAGAATGGAGTTCCTGCTCCTCACAGAAGTGTAAGTTACAATAACAAGAATAAACTTCCTCCAAGGTTAATCCCCTCTCTCTCCAAAGAATTTGCTTGTAGAAATCTACAGCAATGCAATAAGAACAAGGTATGCCACAATTTTTGTGCTGTGACCGTCCACCAACAAACTACATTTAATACCCTGGCAGCTGTTCTCCTTGCACCTGTAGCAAAATCTGGAGGGCTAGTTGAGAGCCAAAGAAAAAATAAAGAGAAAAAAATACAAACAAACTCCCAAATACACACATAAGACATATACAATCAGAAAAAAATACCTCCATTCACTATTCTTACTTTTTAATACTTGTGTCTATAAATAACTTGCATACACTTATTTTCATTCAGCTACAGCAAGGCAATTCTGACTAAACTGCACAGCTGTACTAAAAATGGAAGAAAATATATATAGTAGGAAAAGTCAAGCTTTAACTTCACAGATGTTCAAAAAATCAACAATTTTGCTTAAAAACGTACATGGTTGTTCTTTAGTGATACACATAGAAAGTCTGAAATTGATTAATTCGACACAGGTAACAATATAGACAGAATAGGAATCAAGGCTCAATCAACAGGCATCAATAGGCACGAAGAAATTGCTCAGGGAATTCAAAATGAGTGGAATTCTCTCATTCACTGCAACCACCGATGTTTCTTAACGTAGCTACTAAACCTTAACATTTTATTTAAGTAACAGTCTACAGTAAGGTTCTCACATGTATGACATCCTTCCAAAGTGTTAGAAGTGAAGTTCGTAGAAACTGAAAAATGTGTTGGTCAAGACCTAGGCTACTCAAAAATTTTAAATTACTTAAATTTTATTTTAATTTTAAATAATAACTTAAGGATCTGTTAAAAAAGCCAAAGCACACACACCAAAAGAAACCCCTACAAACTATAGAAATATTTACTGCTTTTGATTTTATTTTGTTGGATACTATTATTTACAAGATAAATATAAAGATTCAAAGAGATATATAAATTTATAAAGTATATTTCCCTTATAAAAGGTAAGAAATGTTTAATAAAGCAGCTGTTAAATTTGTTTTTTTCTTACAACTAGGCCTACTACAGGTGCATCTGTTTTGACGTTGCGGCACATTTTACCACTCCATAAAGTAGGTGTCACTGTACTAATAAACAAAGCAATTCTTATTTTTTCTCACATTCATTACATATGAGATTTAAATAATACCAGTCTTTGGGTTTTTTTCTGTAGGTCATCACCAGCTCCATCCCATTTCTTTAATTTGGTGTAATTCCCATGGAGTTACTACAAGGAATATGCATAAAAGCTAGTGACTCCTTCTCACACCATATTCTTCTCAAGGAACGTCAAACACACTCACCCAAAGGTTTACATAGAAGTCAATATTATTCTGCATTGCATGGTGTCTTTCCTTTCAGGAACTTAATATCTTTTGCTTTAAATGTCAACTGTGCTTAAGTATCGAGTCTGTCTTTAAAACAACTTTACATTTATTCACATTGACCATCCACTTTCCAGTGGGTGATTGCACCTAATATTTAGGAGTGTGTTTCATCTGGTAAATTTCGTTTCCATGAAGGCAATGTAGCAGATGAAAGAAAAAAGACAGGTAGCAGTGGCATAATACTACCTAGAGCACATTGTGTATTATCATTAAGTGTCTGATAGAGCACAGTTTGAGAACCACTGTACTGTTCAACTATAAACACAGGTATTTATAGACTAGCAGATATATTTAGTGTCATAAACATCCCCCCTGGTTGGAAAAATTAAATTACATACACTGTTTAATATTAGGTGGCTGGTTTGTTTTCTTTTTCTTTTATTCTTTCTTAAATTACAAGGCTAATGAGGCATACAAAATGATTCTAAATGAATTTAAGAAAGGATGTAAGACTTGCTTTATGGGAAGGTTATTGATTTTCAACAGGAATCTAACTATGTCACATACTAATAAGAACATTACATGTTTTGTATCAGGGCAAGAAGGCAAGCAACTTGCAGACTTGCAGGATTCACAGATACAGAAAAAAAATGTATCTCCAAATGCTGTCTCTAAAAATGTGAAGAGATACACTATAAGTAACCCCCAGCATTCCCAGCTCAAAGATATCCTTGTACATACACAATCTCCTCTTGCAGTTCTATTATAATTACACTGACTCTAAGGCCAGGGTCACCACAAAAAAGCCAACACTGGGTCCAAACAAAAATTATGTAGAAATCTGGATTCAGTGATATTAGGATCAGGACACAGAAAAAGAAGGAAAGATGAGGATGTTTGTGTTCTTTGGCAAACCCATTCCATAGTGTAAATGGGAAAGCACAGCAGCTGAAATTAAAAGGATTCCTGCAAACAGGAGCCACTAGCAAGCCACAGATTTTTGTTCATATCTGAAGAAAAATCTTTTGACTTATCAAGGATTACAGGACATGTTGAATTCTTTACCTAGCTAAGAGCAACAGAGTATCTTTGATTTTCCAGGATTACAAGCTGTACTTGTGGCAAGTAGATGTATCCTTTGTGGAGAATGCACCACACAATCCATTTTCCGGATTTCTAAACTACGTTCCCCAAAGTTTCTGCTTCCAGTTGTACTGGTCTGAGGTAGAGCAGAGCTCTTAAACTGAAAAATATAAATCTATTACTTTGACCTCCTCATATTACCAGAAAAGGCAGAAAATGAAACTGTTTTCATAGGAACTTCCAACAGCATGCTGCCTTTCTATGTTTGATAAGCAGTTAAGTTCTAAACAGCAGCTTCCCTACAACTATGTTACTTTGTCCATCTAATAAAATACTTACATACCAAGAGAGTCTTTCCTTCATGACCTTCACTATACAGCTGAGGTTTAACAAGAACTATGTTTGCTTGGACTGCTCACAATGCTGCTTTTCATCTTCTTAGAGAAAGCAAGAAAGCAAGAGCTCTGACCTACAAATTCAAATCTATGAGATACATAAGACCACTGACCATAAAGGGTTAAAAAGTTTGCTGCAGTCTCACAGCTATTTTCTTCAGGACATTCAAAGCTGTGCTCATTTTCTACCTGCCAAGCTTTTTGCAATTCATACATGTATCTTAATTTCAGGATAGTTCTTTATGCTGTCTGGTACCACAGACTCTTGGGAATTATCATTGAGAATGTTTTTCATTTTCTGCCTTCTTTCAGCTTCAAATTCATCTTGGGAAATAAATTACTTAATCTACTAGATTAAAATAAGGTAAAAACTCCATTATTAAATTCTGCACTAACAAAACTCATGGTAAAATTTCTGTTAACATTTGAATCCCTTTCTCATCCAGAGCATGTAAACTGCTTAGTGTTTCCTTGCCCTTGAAATATAAGCCTATGAATTGAAAGTTTCCAAGTTTTGCTCCATTATTTAAAAGATCTTTATAAACTTGATATCAGAAAGATTACATTAGTAGAGTTGCTTGTTCTTCTATTTATCTCTATCAACAACATGCTAAACATGTGAAATGAGTTGCCCTCCATAAATTTTTGAGCAGGCAAATGCCCTTTCCATTCTATATCTACCAGTCAGCCTACTCTTTTTAGCAAGGAAAGAAATTATGGATTTTGTTGACTGACTCTTGTTTCCAGCGGGGCCAGCACAGGCGGGCACGCACGCAGACCTCAGCTGTGCACGTTCAACATCCACTTGATCAACGCGCGCCTGCCTGAATCTGACCATTTAACCAACCATCTCGATTGGGGCCAAGCAAGTGTATTAATGCTGGCACCTTTGTTATGGGGATGATCACCTTCAGGACAGGTGAGAGCCCAAGTGGAGAAGCAAGTGGTGCTAAAGCCTTACACCGCCTTGGTTGTTTCCGCCGAGCCAGAAAACGGAAGCAAAATGCATCAGCCTCCGCCAGGGAACTTGTACGATTTCTTCTCAGCTCTTACATACGTGCAAGCACAGGCATCTGAATGAAACCTGAAAAATCTGACTCAGATGGACCTTAAATTAACCCACAGACTTGTGTTCCCTGAAGTACAGAATGCATCTACATTTTTAAATGTTATACAAATTGTAAAGTCCTGGGCACTGGGGCTTCGGTTCATACTACTTAGGTGTTACTCTGAATGCTAAATAACAGTAGTTAAGGAGATATGGACCCTGTAAAGCAGTTTTCATTCAAGGTAAGTTCTTTTCATCTTTATTCACTTTAAACTGAAAAAGCCATAATGAACAAAAAACCAAAATCCATTCACAGCGCTAGCCTAATACACCTGCAACTAGCTTAATGAATTTTGTATTTTTTTCAACTTAAGTTTCTTCCTGCTAGTCCTGAGGCTACTTTTTGCTCTTTTGGGGAAATTCCAGAGGAAACTTCCTTTTATTTCATTTTTATTTTTAATTTTGAAAATAGCATTTTGTCTTCGATATAACAATTTACTTTTCCATGCAAGCTTGCGTGTCAGAACCAAACTCTTAAAGGGACTAGTTTGTATCCGTGTAACTTATCTAGAAGAGCTTGAGATTAGGCATAACACATTAAAACTGAGTGCCTTTCTTTGCATTTTTTTCCCTCTTACTATCACAGGCAAAGATATTCATATTCCTGTGATACAATATAAAGTTCTACCTTAAACTTATATCTGGCTAAGTTCTGGTACTTCAAAACTGAAGTAAATTAAAAAACATTGTCCCTAAGTCTCCCTAAAACCCTAGTTAAAATTGTATGTTCAATATTAATATAGTTACTGAAGCTCAGATAGTCAGATAAAAAGACAAAAAAAAGGAAAGTTAAAAGCAATAATATAGGGTAAGACACTCTAAAACATGAACAGAGACAAGAGGGTTGGAAGACATTACAGCCTCTTTAAAAACGTAAATCTTTTGGAAATGCTTTGGATTTGGACGTGAAAGTCAGAAATAGCACCGTTCTTCCAAAAAGCAAGAAACATTACATAGGGATAATACATACCTATTATATAGATAGTGTCTAGCACCAAAATCAGAACTAACAGTAAAAGCTCTGCATTGCTTTCTCCTTTGTAAGTAAAAAAACTACTTCCATTTTTGTGAGGACAAAAGAAGAAACATGAATCAAAGGCCCAAAAACCACATAAAACTCCCCATGCAGCCAATGTATGGGATCTCTATTACACCTAATAGGGCCACTGCATGCCTACCAAACAGTCCAGCAGAAAAGATTGTTTGCAACTTGTTTAGCAGTTGGGAGTAGGCAGTAATAAGCAGTTGAAGTATTTAGCAATTCAGTGTACAAAATCCTATCCATTTTTGAAATCAGAATTTTATCCCTATAACTACAACAGCAGGTACAAGCTAACACCTTGTTAGGGACCGAGAGAGGACAGGGATTGTGTATTAATGTGCAGTCACAGCATGGTCACCATCTCACCATCTCTTTTTTGTCTAGTGTCTCTGAGTAGTGTCTAGACCTTTACTGAAGCAATTTTGTCAGCTAATGTAATGTCAGTCTGGCATTTCCTTGCAAAAGAAATAAATATTATTATCTTGAAGAGCATAAGACACTTTTGGGTATGATTCTGAAACAGGTGGTATCAATAAGAATCATCACAGTCACCAGTATACAAAGAAAGAAAGAAACAAGCAAAGAAACTGTAGCTGCAGAGGTGCAAAAGTACTTAAGATATATGATCAACTAGGTCGTTGGAGTCAGAAATCTTCAAGCATCTGGATCAATTCTGAGAGTATGAAGTGGTCCCACCCAGTGACCAGTGTTGATGCACATCAGCAGTTAGTGAAAATATGTTTATTTAACAAAGAAAAGGGGAAATTCAATCACCATAACACTCTGCTAGTGAGGCCTATTTTGGTTAGCAAGTAATTGGTTACATTGCTACTGTCTCCAACAAGTCCATCCTGGGCTGGTGTAGCCTAGCAACCTCAGACAAAAATTACTCTCAAATAGAGGATTTTCATTGCAACATTCTCACAGATGCACCATCAATTGCAAGCTGAGTCGTATTTGTCATTTCATGGAGTTTCTGTCCCCCTCTCCCACCTGAACTGAATTCCTTTATTTGGGCAACTATAGATACACATCAAGAAATCCTTTTCCATCAGAGAGCTAAATATAAATAAGAACCCCAGAAGTCTACAGACAAACTACATGTTAGAAACAGACAGTGGAAACACTGCTGTTTGTATAGGACTATTGCAGTTGGATTCTCAGATAAACAGGAGGCAAGGAAAATTCTCACAGCACCTTGTTTACTGCTGACTGTAATGTATGTCCTTGTTGCCTGGATACCTCTAGTGAATTACTGAGCAAGGGTGTGAGTTTTTTTCCTTGATCAGTATGAAATAAAAAAAATCCCAACCTCCTGCTCTATAAGAGGCAGAAGATGCACATGGAAGCCTCCCTCGCCGGTGCCAGCCGAGTGCCAGAAAGAGACAAATCGAGCCTTGAGAATTTTAAATCTTGTGGGTTGCCGTGCCATGTTATGAACTAGATCTCATACAATTCATCACCCAAGTTGCAGAAAAATAGTTCAAGAACTCAAAATAATGAATTCTGTCATTTCCAATAGAAGTGTGAAGGGAGAATTATGAATGAACCTTTTAAAAACACGTATGTGGAGGGAGATTGCCCTTCTACAAAATGAAAGCAGCAGGCTTCTATTTAAATGGCCCAATCCTGAAAGCGAGACCTTTCATTTTCAATTAACTTAAATTGACAATTGAGAAAGGTTTGAAAATGTTGTTGGAGCCTTTCAGTTTGATAGATCTCAGTTCTGACATTACACACACCATTCTGACCTGATTTTTAGGGTGTGTTGCTTTAAGATTGAGAATTTGAAATGAAAAATATTTGATTCAATCAAAGCTGTTGCAAGACATTTAAACATCTTAATCTGTTAGAAATGCATTTTCCATATTTTCTCATCGTGATATGTATATAACGCATCATTCATTAAGATACATTAAAACCTAAGAGCCATGCCTCCCCTCAACCTTACATTCTTTTATGTTGCAGCAATGCTTTCACTGAGAAATTAAATTTTATTACAAAATATACTACCATGTACAACAGGTAACTATTTACCAGAAAAATAAAACCTTTCTTTATATTCTAAAGCAGTCTGTATTACAAATCTACCTTACCAGAGTAATGCAGTTTACCCAATATAACCTCCTGTCCACCTGACACAATACAAGCAAATCAAACTGATTTTCAGGCTTAATATTAATTCTCAAACACAGAAATTGAAGACGTCTGAAGAGTTAAACAACTTCATTAAATGAAAAAAAAAAAAAAATCAGATAATATTTTGAAGTCCACAAGCAAGAGATGGGTCTTCAAAACTGAGAAGTGAGGCAGAGATCTCCTCATTGAAATAGTCCATTTATCAATTAATACATGGAGTACAGTGCCTCTGCTATTTGACAGATGTAAAAGCACAATCTGTTCAGCTCAGAACACCACTATATCAATGATGCAGTCTTAAATCAGTCATGAATTATTGTTTGTTATAATAGATTAAATTCCCTAATGAAAAACCAAAAAACAGTTGATGTTTTTTCCATCACATGGGTGACCATATTATTAGTTTTGAATTTTTTTCAGGAAGTGTCTTTTAATTAATGACCAGACAATAATTAAATTGTTTAAAGTAATATTTTCTTTCTCCTAGCCAGTGGAAATTGATGTACATGACATTGATCTGCAGGGAACACTGATGACATACTAAACCCCATTTTTCCATCACAGGCTTAACAGATGGGCAGCCTCTTGCAGTACTGAGTCCATGTGCCCATGAAATAAAGTCTGCCACTAAGTTTGAAACTGAAGCCATGTCGAGCACAAGGACTGAGCTCTGTTCTTGCACTACTCTAGGTTTAGGGAAACTCAGCAGAATCAAACTGATTCAAAGATTCAAACCTGGCCAAGCAATATTGGGCCATATCTTGAGGGAAAGGAGAAGCAAAGACGTGTTTATACAAGGACACTTCTGTTAGGGAATTGGCTTAGAGATAATTTAATTCTGTGCACAAATTAGAAGTAAACACCACTTGGCCATCCAAGGAACTGGCCATTATAGCTGGGCCACAAGAAACTCATTTTCCTCATTGCACCTCCATGGTAGGAGGCAGAACAGAGGGCAGTGGTACCTCCATGCCACCTGAATTTTTTCCCAATAAGCTGCCTAAGAGTGCTTACAATAGCGATCTTGGAAATGCAGACTGGACCTCTGCATTGCTCTAGGTTTAAACTACTGCTACTATGTACTAAAATTTTTGGAAGAGCTATTCCTCTTGTTATAGGAGGTAAGTTGCATAGAAAGTTTTGCTTTGTGTTAAGGAAACACAAAGTTTGTATTCCAGGAAATGAGTCCAAATGTGTGAGTTGCAAAAATCAAAGGTAATACCATGAACACGATAGCAGCATCCTGATTCTGTCCTACACATGTTTGTTTGGGGTTTTTTAATACATATATGAAGTGAGACTTAGGCAACCTGGTGTCTTTCAGTAGGAGAGAGGGATACAGGGCACAGAGTACTGGGCAATGAAAATAGTACTTTCAAAATTCTTTTTTCCTCTAAATATTTCAGGGGCTGAAGGATAATGAGAAGTGTGAACTGAACTACTCCTAAGCATTTTGTCCCTTTTCCCCTTACCATATGACTATAAAAAGGAAGAAAACAATGAAATGGCAGAAATAGCGTTCATCATATTTGAAAACCACCATATTAATAAGTCCCCTACATAAGATGTAAGAACTTCTTACGGAATATGGGAAATGACATAGCACTTTAGAGTTTTCTTCAGCACACAAGAAACTTGGGGTTTGAAAGCCGCGTAGCACAGTAAGTCATTCACTAGCTCAGTTTTAATGAACTCAGCATCAATTAACAGACATGCTATGTTAAATTACTCCACTATCTTTGTAATATGGATGAGAAATCACAGTAAGTCAAAGCATGTGCAGCACTTTATAAGGCCTACACAAAGGAAGGTCTGATTTAACATAGCCATACTTTAGTATGGAATAGGATTCACTGTTTAAAATGTGGAAAGTTGCTTTATAATACTGATACTATTGTAATCTACTGTCTACTTTCCTAAATGCTTGACTATATCTCCCATTTCAGGGTACAGGAACAGATATTCAGCTCCCAGGTGCGACATCTGAAAGCTGGCTTTCATCAAAGGTACCCTGTAAACAGTGCACCTGCAGCGCTATAAAAGCTGGATCCGCCTGCAAAACTCACCCTTGGATTGCTTTGCTTGTTCCATGTTTGAATTTTTCTCTTTGAATTATTTTCCCTCTAAGTATTTTGGGATTCTCTAACAAGGCGTCTAGCATTGGCCAAGTGCTACTACTAGCACATCTCCACAATAACAATTCATCTGCTGCACAGGTGACCATGAGGGCGGGGGCGGAGAAATCAATAAGGGAGACAAAACAAAAAAACCTTTAGAAAATGTTCCTCAACCCGGTGCAAAGCCGTGACTTCGGTCCTTGAGGAGCCACAAATGCCAGCACAGCGCCAGGCAGCCGTGCGGCTGGGGGGCAGGGGCAGAGCGGCCGGGACACGGACACGCACACACGGACACACCGACACGCACACACGGACACGCACGCACACCCCGCCCCGGGGCCCAGGGCTGCGCCCAGTGCGGCACCTTTCCCCGCGACGCCCCGGGAGCCGATAACAGGGACACGTGACCAGGTGAATTAAGAAAAAAAATTAAAATACTAATAGCAATTAAAAAAAAAATAATAACACAAAATCCCCCCAAGGCGGCTGCTGTCCGTTTGGCCACCAGCTGTGCCCGCCGGGCACGTCTGCCCCTCCGGCGCGGGGCTGTGTCACCGGGAGGCCGCCGGCCCCCGCGAACTTACCGGCGGGGCCGCCCCGTCCCTCGGCCTCCGACGGCGCGGTCGCAGCTCAGGCCGGCGGCATCCCCCGGGCCTCCTGCCTCCCCCGCACCCCCCGGCTCCCCGCGGACGTCCCGGCGCTGGGCTGCGCGACTTGTTTGGTGCGGTGACACCGTCCTCACCATATGCTGAAGCGGGAAAGGAGGAGAAGGAGGAGGAGAGAGAGTATGTGTGAGAGTGAATTAACTTTGCTCAATGGCGACAGGGCAGCAGCCTCAGCCCCAGCATCAGATCGATTTACTAAACAAACTGAAACGTGGGTGGGGACGTTAAACAGTAACCAGCGGCCTCAATGAAAACTGAAAGCTGCTGCTGCTGCCGCCGCCGCCG
>VZTJ01001391.1:820574-946375 GCA_013397795.1 Orthonyx spaldingii
GGGAACGGCTGGCGGCAGCCGCGGCGCTGCGACGGGCCTTGGGCCGCAGCCCCGGTGCCCTCGGCCGGCTCCGCGGCAGCGCCCCCGGCCGCCAGGACGGGAAGCGGCCGGTGCCCCGCTCCCCCCGCTGTACCCCGCCGATCGCCCTTGCCTCCGTGACGAGGGCGGGGAAATATCCCCCGGGACGCTCTGCTCTGCCCCGGTAGGCGAGCCCCGCGCTCCGCAGGGCCCGAGGGATCGGCTATCCGCGTCCGCGGGGCCGGCCCCGCAGCAGCCGCCCGCGGCCCTCAGCTCCCCGCCGTGCTGGGTAGCCACACATCTGCGGGCGCCCAGACCTCAAGTGTTCCCTTCCTGGTGTCCCTCTCTTGTGTCCACTGAAACTGTCACAGGAGGAAAGAAGCGCCCTCTTTTTAGTTCGGTGCTTGGCTATGTAAAGAATGAGATCAAACGGGGATCCACTGCAAACGCTGGGCTCCCTGCGCCTGGGACACCGCCAGCCTGTTAGGGCTGGAAAGGTCGTGACACGAGGAAGTGTTTTATAAAATAATAATTGCCGTTGTTTTCAGACATTGAACATTCACAGACTCGAAACAATAATTAACGCGCTGCTTATGATACTACCCGCTCACACCCACAGAGACATCAGGAAGAAGGGAAATAATTCAAGGCAGGATGGTGTCTTGTCACTCCAAATATCATCCGGGGGGGCCTCCTCGGCCGCGTAGAGGGTGGATATTTGGCACAAGTTCCCATGTAAGACTGACAAAAGTCCCCGCAAGAAGGGACTGCCTCGCCGTGGGTGCGTGAACACGCCTGACATCCGTAGCCGCACACCCGTGTCAGTGATTTAACGAGGCTCTCGCAGAAGAGGGACTGCACGGGCTCTGCACAGGAAGGAGGTTGGAAAAAAAAAAATATGAAAAATGTTCTCTTCCTCCAGCCTCTGAAAGCGGCCGATGATTGATTGGTTTCCCCAGCGAGGAGATCAGCGGGTTTCCTCTACTTTCTTACCAGCGGTACCCTTGCCATGCTGTTGGATCTCGCTAAGATGGCCAATTCCTCATTTCCAGAATTTGCCCGTGAAGACTCTGGATCCAGTTTCTAGGGGCTTTCGATTGTCCCTTGAAGGGAACAAAGAGAATTTGGTTGACAATTCCCCCCGCCATTACAAAACATTATTAATCACTGGAAATAATTGCACAGATAGCCACAAGGAAGGTGTAAATACATCCAAAGCCCTCCGGTGTTATTTCAAAGGCGTTTTTTAAAAGGCCAGTAAAAGTGGCCGAGGAAGACTTGTTTCTGAGGAGTTCTTGTCTATCTCCTGCCGCAGATAAAATACTGCAGGCAAGGGCAGCCCTGACAAAGAAATAAACGTTACTGCTGCTGGCTCCAGCGCGCCTCGGAGCAATCCGCAGGCACAAATAGCCGGCTTAAAAAGTGACTGTCACTTACGTGAGGGTTGTTTTTTACCACTCTTCAGAAAATCTCGGGCGTATGCCGTGGGCTAATAACCAGTTTTCTTAGATCAATAAAGAGGATGCGTCGGAGTTCCTTTGCTGTCTTAATTGGAATAAAGTTAACACGCTAAAGCCATGTGGTCATCTGAGGCAACTGTATTCCTACACTTGCCAGATGCGGGTAGATTTGATGGGGGTGGGGGGTGTGGAGGAGGGGGTCAGGACGTTTTGATGCCAGTCCCTTCAGCATATACAAACGTTATTATTATTCTTTCTGCAGAAAAGGTACTGCCTTGTTCCAAAAGCAAATAGCTTGCAGAAGAGTAAATGGAATTTCTTTCCTATGAGGGGAATATTCGCGCGTATTTCTCATCACTTAAGGCCACGTTTGATTTAACCTTAATGTAACTAGTGGTTTTCATTTCGACTTCAGCGTTTCCTTAAATGGTTTTTTATGAAGTGGTTGCGTCTTATAGTTACCAACATTTTTGAGGAAGAGTGAGGGACAGCACAGAGTCTTGATGGGGACAGAGTCACCTCGCCGCCAGTGCTACCTCTGAAGCAGCATTTTCACGTGTCATGTCCACGATGAAATCATGCGACAGCCCTAAGAGCCGCAGTAGCTGTAAACTGCCCCAGCGCCCGTGGCCGGGAGCCCTTCCCGCTCCCCTCAAGGGTAGGGGTCTCGCCATCTCCAATCCTCCCGCCCTCCATTGAGGATGGAGCACCAAGACACCAGGGCAGCGGCCAGATCCGTCTTCCCTCTAATCTCCGAAAACACCAGCTGGGCCATCGGAGGCAGGAGTTACCCCTTTTGCTCTCCACATGTCTCCCTAACTACACCCCGGGGAGCAGGGCTGGGAGACGGTGCCGAGGGGAAAAAACCCACGAAGCCTTTTACAGCGGAGATAACGAATATTTCCCGTCGTTGACCTCAAGGGAAAAGTCCCAGGCAGTACGGTCTCTGTGCCATTTTGAAGAAGCCCCTCTAATCACTTGGCTGCCTCTGGCTGTGTCCACAGACACCTGCTGGGCGGCTGCCCGCCGGGCTGCGGCCGCCGGCGTAGCCCGCTCGCTCCGGCGGGGCCAGCGACCCCCGCCCCGGGCGGGTAGCCCGGCACGCTCCCGCAGGGCAACATCTGCGAGGGGCTGCCCTTCCCGACCTGCTCCCGGCAGCGTTTGTCAACTCCTCGCCAGGCATTTTATTTGGGGAGAAAACACGGGGAGCTGGCGGAGCTGCCTCTGCGGGCGGCGGGGCAGGGGCTGGGGTCGGAATCGGGCGGCCGCCCATCGCGGCAACCCGCCCGGTCTCCTCTCGCTTCATTCCGGTGTCATTAACCTGCGGGTGAAGCAACTGTTTGTGTGCCCTCTCTCCCTCCCCTGGGCTGCTTTTTTCCCTGTTACTGATCCATCCTTCGTAAATCATTTATGGGGAACTAGGCACTTCTCTCCTCGCAGGAGCTTCCCTTGAAAAACTTTCCCATCTTCAGGCAAGCGCCTTTCCTTTGTTATCACGAATAATTGATAAAGGACCCCAACGTGCCTTCAGAAACCATCTAAACGGCTGCCGGGAACTATAGTCACTTGGGGTCACGGGGTGCTCCTGCCTTTAAAAGCGCAATACAGGAAACGATCAGGACCAAACCGGTTTAAAGAAACAGATAGTTTTATGTGGTTACCTGAAACCATAAATGGGAAACGCGGTCTAATTTTACAGGTTCTGGTATCGAGCGTTCAAGCTGGCTTCTGCAGAGCCCTTTCCCCCTCCCTCTGATCAGAGAGCACCTGTCATTCTGGTACTAACTAAGGTTTCTGCGTTTTGTTACCTCGAAAAACAGAGTGAAAGTGCATTGTTCAAAAGAAAAAGAAAAGCCGTAAACCTCTCATAACTCAGAATCGTCAGATTACACCGGCACCACGCGGCTGTGAACCGATTTCAAGGGCTGCATTAGAGACTGGTTTCTTTAGAGGTTCCCTGGCTAAACTATTAATTGCCAGGATTTCATGAAAGATTTGCAGACTTTACAATCATTTATGATCCATGCAATAAAAACTCGGGAGATATGGGCAGACTGGTTCAAGGTGTAATGCAAAGATGTATTAGGTGCCCTTGGCAACTATCTGTGGGTGCTGTTTGTGTTCTCCGAACACGCCCTTCGCTGCAATGAACATTTCTGCAAACCGCGGGTTGGGTTGTTCATTTCCAGAGCTCTGGAGGTTCACACAAAAGAGCTACAGATTTCAGGCAGGGGAATCGAATGCTTGGAAACTCAGTCTAGTCCCCCGAAGAGTTCAAATGCAAGTGAGATAATTACCCTTGACGAAAAGTAAACTTCGAGAGAAAATATATGCCTTTCCCCTTCGTAAATTAAAAGCCCGCCAGAGAGTAGGTCTGAGTGTTCAGCGCCGCAGTGCTCTCCTGACCCCCATCCAGGCGGAGATGACATTATTGTCCTCCACAGCAGAAGGCGGAGAGGAACCCCTCGAATCCCAAGAAAGACACCTCAAAGGGTATCGCCGGCCCTTCGACGATATCCTATTTAGGAGCCTCACAAGCGAGCACCCCAGGCATTTTAAAGATTATCCCCCTAAAGATCTTTGAAGATTATGCTAATGATTACAGATTACACGAGTTTACTGCCAGAGCGGCCGAACAAAACCCGCCTCGTGGCGGCTGCCCGCGGTCATTTTCTGCCTCTCTTTTAAGATGATTTGCGCCTCCCTCCCTCAGCCGTTCCCCTCGTTAGCAGCAGAGGGAGGCGGGGGGCGCGGGGGGCTCCCGCTGCCCCGCTCTGTCTGACGGGGCGGGGGGGCTGCGGNGGGCCGGGCCGGGCAGGGCAGCGCCGCAGGTCCGGGCTCCGTGCGAGACCCAGCCGTGCCACCTAGCGGCGCCGGGCCGCGCTGCCCGCCCGCTCCGCCCGCCCGCTGCCCCCGCTGCTCCCGCTGCTCCCGCTGCTCCCGCCGCTCCCGCCGCCGCCCGGCCGATTGTGCTCCCGCCACCGGGCACAGGGAGGCCGCGGCGCAGCACAACCGCAGGGTGCCCGCAGCGGGAGCTCCCAGCCGGTAGCCTTTAGGCCAGAAAGTGGGCACAATCCTGCCAGCGTGTGCCAAGTGTCACACGCGTGACGTCCCACACACCGCAAGGAGAGAGGAAACGATGGGCAGCCTAAAGTTTGGCGCTGCCCGAGTGCTTCGTTCATCCCCGGCCCCACCACACTCCCCATCTTGACCCTTTCATTCCACAAACAGATAGATGGCTAAATAAAAGTATAAGAGCCAGGATCTCCTTCGCGTTTGCTCCATCTGACACATGCCAGTGATTCTAGCAATTCCTTCCCCGGAAAAAGCACGTTGCCTGGTCCTGCAAATAACGGGTGTGGAGCACACCATCCTCTAGGACGCTGTCATTAACACAACTATAGTGAATCTGTGAGAGCATGAATCATGTTCACCGTGTTTGTTTTTCTGATTAAAAGTCCTTCCAGGCTAAAGCAGGAGTAAGGGCTCGGAAGCACAAATGCTCCACTGATGTAATGAGAACATATATATTGAAAATTATTCCCTAGCTGAAGACAGTAGCTGCATATTTGGAGATACAGTTTTGATCCTGTTGCTAACCCCAGAACATGTTCATGGTATGCATATTATGATTAATTTCCTTTCCTCCCCAAATACAGCTGAGAAATGCATGCGTGAACAAAAGATGAAAGGCAAAACATTTCATAGTTACTGTAAGTACTTCAACATCTCATACGTAAAAGCACTGGTCATAGCAGATCAGCTAAGGATTTGTTGCTTGGTCTATGAATGTGAAGTGTGTTGTTCTGTGATTATTCGATGCCTGTCATGTGATTTAGAATATACCTCATGCTTATCTAAAAAAATGATCAAAAGGATTTATATGCATGGCAATTTTAGCATGGGTATATATCTACTAGGCTACATGCTATATGCAATATGGGCTGTTCTGAAATGATCCTAACTCAAGTGGAGACTTCTTCCTCTATGTTTGAGTATGCAGTGGTCACATTAGACTGCCTCCCTGATGATGCATGGAAATACCTTGGAAACTGTAGCACAGGTAAGCAGAGAACATTGCTGTTGAAAGAGATTTAAACAGTACTGATATGAGAAGAGAGCAAAAATGAAACTGGCTGGAACAGAGATTAACAGGATGAGCATGAATCTGATACATAATTTGTACACAAAATAGTTCCAACTCATTGATTCAGTTAGAAGAGATTGAATTCAAAATGTAGGCATGGAAAAAGAAAATGATCTTTTACTGATAAGTGAGTATAATTCATACTGTGTATACTGCAAAACAGTGTGTACACATTGATATTGACAGTGTAGACATGGTGTATGACAATCATCTTCTGCTGAGAGTTGGGAATAATGCAATCTCCATGACATCAACTGATGAAAACTTCTGTTTTCAATCAGGCTCCATGGGTAAAAATCACCCTAGAAGTCTAATGAACCTTTTAAGAAATTCCATTTCTGTGTTAATAATGATGATTAAAACTAAGTGATCTGTCTGGGCTATTTTTATGCTCACAATGATGCAGAGAAGACAAGACAATTCAACTTTGCCTAAATCTTAAAGTTTGCTAGGTTGTTTTATAGCATTCCAGAGTGCATTGTTCCTGGCATTGAATTTTAAAAATTGCAGAATAGGTTTGGAGCCCATTTGGGTGTTAAATTGTTTTTAAAAAAATTTAACCGATTCCCTTGGCAAATCACCACCTTTTAAGTGCAGGTACAGACTCATGGCAATACTCATGGTTTTATTTACTTTTCTTAGTCTTTCCTCACGTTCTCCTCAACCCATGCAAACTGCAGTGATTCATCTTCATCTGAAAAGCACTGCTTTAGGAAAATCCAGCCAACTCCTTCCGGATGGTTTCAGTTGAACTGGTTGCACTTTAACCAATTCAGCACTGTTGGCTCAGAAACACACGTCAGGCAAAAGAAAGCCTAAGTGTTGGCCATAGGGGCTGAGGCTGAAGGGCCAGAGCCAGGTGAGTGCTGAAGAACTCGGCCAGTCCCACCTTTGCTCCAAAAGCTTCTTCTTAGGTTGCCCACCAGTTAGCTTAAAGCTGCCAGTTCCTCACATCTGCTTTCAACCGTGTCAAAATTAGCTTGTTTCCTGTTAGATTATTCTAACAGTACTAGGCATGCATGCAGTTATGATAGGAGATCTGAGCAGGGGCTGTAATGTTCAAAACATAGATCAAAGGAGGGCTGGCAGCTTGCAGCGGAAGGTGAGTGGCTGTATTCCGGGTTAACTACAGTGTTGGAGATGTTGAAGGTATAAGAACTAGATGGTCTTTAAGGTTCATTCCAACCCAAACCATTGTATAACGAGTCATCCCTGAGGGGAAGAACCTCTATCTTCAAGTTCTGAAGGTACCAGATCCAGAAGGCACAGGCCCTTTTATATGTACCTCAGCCTTTTATGTGCTTGTAGAACTACTGATGCTATGAAGAACCCAGGGGGAGCTGTGATTCATGTATAATCCTCATACTCTTTACAGAGCTCAGCAACATTCAACACATATGCTCAAACTCTACTGTATTCATATTTATCTTGATAATATGAGCCTATTTTTATTTCTAAGGTAATAAAAATGGAGAAGAATGGTGTTTTGGCATTCTAGTAATTAGTTTTAAGACTGCTATTTAACATAGCTAGAGATTAAAACTCCACATTTTCATTTCCAGAGAGAAACATGTGAAATAATACAGCCACCCTTAAGTCTAACCTAGAATCTCATTGCAGTATAAGCATTTTTATATTCTAGGTGGTGAACTTAAATTTGTCATTTTTTTAAATATTGCGCATAAAACTGAAGGCTTAATAAAGAAAATGTAAAATCAAGCATCACTTGAGATTGCCAAGAGACAATATATTTATTTACTAAATAATTTGTAAAATTTAGTCACTAACCCCAGGAAATGTACTGGGGTCACCATAAAAATAACTGCACTCCATAAATTATATCACACTATAGAAAATATTACTGTTAATTTTCAGTGTGTTTTCTCATACTGATTTGTACACACAGGCTTTTTTTTTCAAGCAATGAGAAAGACTGATGCATGCTTTTGCCAGCCTGACAGTAGGATGTTCTAGTGAAGTACTCAGATGGGTTTTTTCCTAGGAAGTTTGTATGTGTAGTTTGGTAGCATGCTAGCATGGGTGAATTTGACAGTATCCACTTTTTCCTGAGAAAAGGAAACAAAAAGACTATTTAAGTCCAGATGATGTGTTGGTAAGAAGAAATGAAATGCATCAAATTTGTTACAAAATAGCTGTTTTAAGAGTTATTGGTCCGACTCTTTAATAGAAAAGATGTAAACCAAAAGAAGCATGCTGGGCAAGAGTACTTTGAAAAGAAATTTTCTCCCCAGTGTGGAATACATTGGATCCTCTGAGAAAGAAGTCCTTGGGAAACAGCTGCTTCTCTATTGTCTCTGCTACCATCATCACAGAACAGCTGACTTGTCTTTGAGGGATGATCTATATACATATGTATACATTTATTTAGATGTACTACTTCCTTTTCTTTCTCAGTAGACTTATTGTGTGATATTTTGCCAAGTTTCTAGGCTCACTGTGTTCCATTTACTTACTCATCTACCTTGTGTAATGGGATGTTCCTCATGTTGGGACAAACAGAAGTATAGGATAGAAGGCCAGACTCACACAGGAAAGGAAAGAGGCTTCAGACTCCCTAAAGATGAAAAAACATGCTCCACAGGTCTAGCACAAGAATTCAGTGCTACAAGCGTGCTTGTAAGAAGACCTAGGACATATTTTTTCAGGTGCTTGATACGAACCATATGCACTGGAACCAGAGTCTGTGTTGCATCTGAGCTACCGGTGTACACCAGATTCATCTTCTGATGTTTGAGCCTCAGGGCTGGAAATGTGTACTATGAAGTGAATTTCAGACTTTCTTCTCTATTGGAAGCATCCCTTCCCAATACAATTCATCATGCAGTGTTGTATGAAACAGGGAAGGGGATTCAGAAACATGAAACTTAAATGAGCCCTATGACTGAAGAAGGTATCAGATGAAGCTTCTTGAGAAATCTTATTTTCAAAAAATCTCTTATCCTGACTTGTAAAGGGACAAAAGTGACCAAACTGAGTTACTAGACTGAATAGGCTGCCAAAAGAAACTCTTTTAAAGGAAAAACAGTTGTTTATATGCTTTGAAGTTACTGCCACTGTTCAAACAGGTAAATTTACACCAATTTCTATTTGTGTTTCATCTTATTTTGACAGAGTAAAAAAGTGTAGCTGAAATACATGTGTGCAGCCCTTTTGTGGGCCTTAATTACAACAAGTTGTGCTAATCACAGAGGCAGAACACTTGTATATGCACATAGCAATTGGAAGAGTAAACTCTTTCACTAGATGAATCCCCTTTCCCTGCTTTAATTCAAAATTCCTAATTATAGTTTTAATGCTTCATGGAAGTAAACAGAGAGAAATTATGCCTTTTCTCAGTTTTATTCCTTTGTATGTAACAATTTGAACAATTTGAATTCCAACTCTCTACAGTAGTTTATGTGGCTTGTATTTTGTGAGAGTGTGTAAAATGTAAACTCTATTTTATTTCTCTGTAAATATCAGGAGAGTATAAATCAATAATAGAGTGGTAACTGTGCAATTAACTCATGTCACCCCTGTACCTTCACATTAGCATCACTGAGAATGATCTTACCCTTTCAGTGACCTCAGTAAAAGCAATAACATCCTTTTCTGCTAAAGTTAATTTTTTAAAGTGAACTTAAAGCTACTGAAAGGTGATAGATTGACAGTCCTGTAAAGTGAAGTTCCTTATTTGGTCATTGACTATGGGCAGTATGTAATTCCACAAATTATCTAGTGATCCAACCCTGTCCCAGAAGGATAAGAATGGAGTCTGGTACTTCTTCTTTCACCCATTTCATTGAGGCATCACAACTTGGGTGTCAGTTGTCAGGGTAGTTTCTGATGCAGTTGCTGTCAATTAGCAAGCAGAGTTGGAATTCCAATTCATTTTCATTTACTGTAATCAGTATTGACAGAAGGTAGATGGCCACCACAGTCATGCAAGTGTAGGTCCTGTATTCTATCCCCTAACCTGCTTCATTTGCAAAATGCCACCTAATAGCAGTTCAAAATGCATCAGGAAATCCTTGAAACAACTAGGGAAGTCAAATGCAGTGTAATAGCCTTCTGTCAAGCTCGTAGTAAGATATTGAAAGCTAAAGCTTTGAAAGCTTTATGCATTACTGGGGAAAATTAAGAAAATTCAGCAAACAGGTAAGTGCAAGACAATTTAATTACTCTCACAAGTGTATTTTCATGTGTGGATTTTACATCATATTATAGACTAATCAAGTCTGTGTATATTTTCCAGAATTCTGAAAGGTAATTACACTCTGAGCCTTGTGACTGCAAAGATTTTCACTTGTACCCTCTGCCATGGGTCTCAGCCGAAGAGAGAAATATCTCTGTGCCTCTCTCTCTTTCCTGTCTACAGGGAAAATGCCCTAAAAGTGTTCCAGGCCAGTCAGGATGGGGCTTTGAACAGCCTGACCTAGTAGAAGCTGTTCATTATTTTTAAGGTCCTTTCCAACCCAAACCATTCTTTGAAAATATGCAAATACTTCCCTATTTCAGAGCAGCTTAGGGTACAAAGAAATATACAGAGAATATGAACTGTTCTGATACACTGCTAATAAGGGAGTCAGATATGAAGCTGAGGTTCAAGACCATGCCAGGATTCACCCTTTAATGGTTGAAGGGTTTTTCTTTCCTTGAATGTAGGTGCAGTGAAACATCTGAAGAGCAATTAAAATGGCCCCTGTTTCTGATGGAACTCTGTGTAGGTGTACTTCTGTATTTCTATGTTCACATGAAGTTATTTTCATCAATGTGCAGAGGAGAAGAATGGGAGAACCAGAGATGCTTCAATAGTAGCCATCTGGTGTGTTGAAGGGATTCTTGTTTGAGTGAGAGCTTGCCTTCTCTCTGTACTTGGGTTCATATATACACACCCTAACACAATGGGGACAAATTCAAAGCAGCTTTCTTCTCAGTGTCCTGCCAGGGCACCATCTCCCCTGTATCCCACTTTCAGTGTGGCCATGAAGAACACTGGGGGTTTGCTTTTGCCATGTGCACATAATTGTGGCAGCAACAGCAAGGTTCTTTGGGGGATTCGTGCAGAGGTCTTCATTATATTGCGTTTAAATTTAGATGTGTGGATACACATTGCACTGGCAACTGGCCTGAGCTTGACAGCCAGTACACATAAGATGTGGCCATACGGCCCTAGGGCCATAGGAGACTGCACAAAATAAATTCCCCTTTTGTTCTCCATTAGTCAGTGATGTAGTTGCAACCAGCAAGGAGCTTGTCTTCTGTTTCCTTCCCCAAATAAAGAGTTTTGCCATGAACATTGTCCTCTAGTTTTATGGGGAAGGTGAGGGGGTTTGTCTCTCATTTAATTTTTTTTTTAAAGGTACAGTCAGTGTTGTATTCAGCAGGAGCAAGTGTAGTCCCTTGAACTATGTCTGTACTAAGATGTAGGTAAAACAGGAGTTTAGGGTCCTATTACTTCTCCTGTGGTTTTATGGGAAGGAAATGTGAAAGGTTAGGCTGGAATGAGCTACAGTGCTGTCTATGCTTTCTACACCATCCCTTATTAGACAATAAAGTGGGAAGAGCTAGAGGATATATTGGATATACTGCACATAGTCAGAAGGCCTTGTAGTATTCCTATCATAATCAAGTCATACTATTTTCTTTACAGTGAACTGTTTGTTGCAGCTCTTTTAAGACTGAATCTGGTCCTTTGAAATGTGACAGAGGAATTTGTTTAAATGTTGCAGGGCCTTAGGCATATCTTTCATGAAATGTGTTGGAGGATGTGTTTCCAGCCCTTGAGATAGTTTTTAGAAGATTTCCCCTTTGTCTTAATATAATATTTTCTTCTCTGGAATAAATGCAGTTACCTAGATTGGAAAATGCTGTAGTGCCAGGTTACACTGCTGGCTTTCCTGTGGAATGCCTGCCTGGACTGCCTTCAGGACATTTGCATATGAGGCATCTCTTCTTACATTTCAATCCAGTTGCTCCCCAGTATGCTATCTCATTAATTGTACGCTGGAAAAAAGAGAAGGAGAACACTGTGACCTGTGTATGTGTAGTACTTAGTGAGAATCTAGGGAATTATTTAATGAATTAAATCACCTCAGGTATTTCTTCTACATTCTTGAATAGCCCACCAGATCCCATATGCCTGTAGAAATTGCTATAGGGCTCAGGTGGTCCCTCATTAGCTATAATGTCACTTAATTTCTTCCATCTTTATGCTGAAAGTACCTTCAAATAAAGCTTGATGGCATAATTCTCGGTGGCCATAATTAACAAACGAGGCAGAGGTGGGATGAGAACCCACATGTGAGTGCAGAAGAGATCCATGTTGGTGGCAGACATCACGGTGTTTACGCAGTGGCAGCAAGGTCATTGGTAGTATTCCCTGCGGGGACAAAGGTAGTGTTAATTGAAATTCACTATGCGCAAAAGGGCCATTCCTAATGAACATGTTTAGCTGTGAGATGTTTAGCTGTGTCTCTTGCATCTTCAGATGCACAGAAATAGCTTTCATGAAAGATTTCTATTCCCAGGAAGGGTTATCAATTTTCCTGAAAGATTTCAGTCAGTACCACTGTTTTCTATGTGGAACCACACAGTGACAGGCAGAGCATGCTGAAGTAGAAAGTGTATTAAAAATATTCTTATTTTGCAAGAGAGATTCAGCCTGAGTTTCTGAGTGGTGTTGTCAGTACTCTGGTGTCAGAAGAACTTCTCCCTTCTTTTCAGCAGGTCATGGGAGGTGGAAGAGATGGCCTCCAGAGGTCTCTTCCAACCTAACATATTCTATGAGTGTATGGTAGTGTCTGCATTTCTGTGAAGGACAACTAGTATGATAAATATGTATGAACACAAATGAGTTAATTTCATTTGAAATGTAATGTTGCCAAAGTCAATAGTAAGATTCCTTTTGCCTTCAAGGGAAACAAAATGACTTTTGTTTGTGGTGGAATGTGGTTTTTTTGCACTGAATCTGTTGTAGACTGTACAGGCAAACATTACCACACAATAGTAACAATTGTTTATCATAACTCCACCCTGACATGTAATGACAGCCATAAGCATGGTTTGACTTACAGATCTTCTGTAAATACTTGCTGTGGTTCAGCACCAGGTCATATTGCAGCCAAAGAATCCTATTACATATGTCTTTATCTCTTTTGGCCATGGCTATGAAACTGTCCTCGGAGCAAGACCAGACCCGAGTCTTGCAGCACTTTATTGGACCCCACATTCCAGGGTGTGCTTGTTGTGTTTTCACAGCAGAGATCTGTAAGGCTGCTCAGCATAACCCTCCTGCAGGGCAGCCTAGATATAGCCACAGGCTTCAGAGTCTATGCATGTGAGAAATCAAGAAATCTTCATTTGGCTTTTCCAGCACCTAAAGAGGGCCTACAAGAAAACTGGAGAAGGACTTTTTAAAAGACCATGAAGTGATAGGACAAGGGGGAATGGCCCTAAAATGAGGGAGGGTAGGTTTAGTTTAGATATTTGGAAGAAATTCTTTACTGTGGTGGGGATGGTGAGGTACTGAAAGAGTTGCCTGAGTAACCTGGTCTAGCTAAATGTGTCCCTGCCCATGGCGGTGGAGTTGGAACTACATGGTCTTAAAAGTCCCATCCAACCCAAAACATTCTGTGATTCTATGAATATTAATTGGGTATATCACCATATCAGCTGGTCTTATTTAAATAATCAAATGGAGTTAGGCACTTGGCAACTACCAAAATTCAGTGTATTCATGCAGCACCTGGAAAAGTCTGAAAATTCTAGCTGTGTGCCTTAGTATTCCTGCTCCATCCTGCTGAGTGTGCTGTAAAAGTCTAGACACAAGGATATAACCAAAGCAGTGAAGTGAGCTTGTTTACTACGGTTGTCAGTGTTTGAGACAGAATTTTAGGTTTCAGCTTTCCAGAAATAACGTAAGCCCTGGCTGAAAACATTGTTGCTCTTAAAGAAGATATGCAAAGTCACTGTCAAATGGGGCGTTTTGATCACCTGTCTTTCTCACAGTGAGCACTAGATGGCCATCTGGCCTTTTACTTGCTATGTTAAACCTTAATTACGAGAAAGCCCCTGTGGTGTTCTGGATGACTGTAAATAATATCACATTAGGCAATTATTCAGGAAAACTTAGCCTACGTTAGACTGATTGCATCAGGGTGAGAAATACACAGTTTTGTATTGTACCTGATAACTACACTCTGTGGTCTATATCAGATGTAGTAAAACTAATTAAAAAAAATATCTTTTTATGAAGAAAAGTAAATTCTCTGATAAAAAATTCTAAGTGACATTTCAGGGTACATTCTGATGTTGTAACATAGGTTATTTCCATGAAGTAAGACTGCTACATGGTATAGGTGAATGTTCACGAATCTGTTTAGTGCCAATCTCTAAGTTAAGAGGCATTTCATAGCTATCAGTCTATAAGATGATTTGAATGCCATGGATAATTTGCATTCCCAAAGCATAAGAATCTCTGAGAAAAAAAGTCACATTAAACAAAAGTGGTCAATATCCTCACACATAACTCTAGGACAAGGTTTGCTTTATCATTTTGCAATGCATATCTTCTTTTTTAACAACGGTAAATTCTTCAGATTTATTTGTAAAACTTGGATAATTGCAAAGGATTTGATGGAAATAATTATTTTTCTCACATTTCTGTAGAACTAGTATAATATTCTTTCATTGAAAATGCAATATGGTTCCTAAATTCCTAGTAACAAACTAGAACACCAGTTCTTCTGTTTTCAACAGGGCCTTTGACTTCCACAGGTTGAATAAAGTTCTTGCACATTATTTTCTTATCCCATGCTTTCACTGTCTCTGATAGAAACAGTATAAATTTTCCATCATCTGTTTTTGGTTCATTTTACAGCAAGAGAGTACCATTATGAAAATGGTAGATTCATTGCCCACTGAAATTAAATGCAGAAATTACTAAAAAAACCTTATATATAATTTGGAAATACCCAATAAGGTATAATATAACAGCTATCTCTGGCATTATGTATTGACATTCTCTTTCTTTCTTACAATTGGGCATTCCGAAAAACAGCAATGGACTATTTATTTATAGAAAACCTACTGTAGATCCTGGAACAACCTATTGAATTTCTTTGATATTCCCTACATCACTGCACAAACCAGAATTGTTTAATAATGAGAATTATTAAGTTCCCTGAAATCGTGTTAAAAAATTATCCTTGCTTATGCAGAAGATGTATACACATTTTGTGACTTCTTTGGCTGCAAATTAGTTTAGATAGACTTTTATTGGCAAAGTAAGGTAAATTCTGGCATTACTATGTGGAATTAAATATTCATTTCTTATTTAGGATACTACCGGATACCTATATGAAATACTGTCAAGATGCGAGATCTTTATGTTCTGCCCAAAGATTTGAGACACATATTCAAAACAGTTTTCTGGATTTTAGGCAGATGGCTTGTTCTTTGTTTATGTTAGCCTCGAGTGGTGGATCTTTATTGACCATAAATTTCTGGCACTCTTATAGTGCAGCTGCTTCACGTTTAATATTTGGATGGCAGAATGCTCAATAGTATTGAAAGCCAAGGAATTGGATTTGAGTTTAATGCACTGCTTATTACTCTCAAAGAGCTATTTATTTCAGGGGGGATCAACTATGTATGAGGGCTCTTATATCAAACAGATGAGCAGTTCTTTGCTGTAGATAGGACAAATCCTTCCTTTAAAATCTTCAGGGCACATGCAATGCTACCCCAGGTAGTTCCCATTACCTTCTAATAGGTAGGTCTGGACTCCTGTGTTTTGCTTGTTCTCAAAATGTGTTTGGCAGCTGTGAGTGGCTTTCAGTCAGATTCAACACATTTCAGCAGGCAACCCTAACCTGGTCTTTTTTCCATGTTGACCCTACTTATAGCAGGAGGCTGGCCTAGGTGGCCTCCTGAAGTCCCTTCCAACTTGAATTATTCTCTGATTCAGGAATTGAATTTGTTTTCCTGAAAAACATTTTGAGGCTTTTTATGACTTCCTACCAGTTTCTACCTTTTTAAACTAGGATTTTCTGCCTGTTCAGGGAGAAAGCTGAAGTTATGGTTTCTAAACTATGAAGTTGGTCTCTAAGTCTACATTTATGCCATGGAATAAGGCAGAGGTGGACTATGGAGTTGAGCACTGGATTGCAGCTACCCTGACTGTTTAATTTTTATTAAACTCGTTGACACAGTTTAGCCTTTCCCAAGTAGCCTGTCAGATAAGAGATAAATGTCTGGATATTCCTTCATAGGTGGCTGTTGGGAAATATGCCATTCCCAGGAGGTAGAATAGATAGATCTACCCTGTCCTTGGGGGGAAGAGAATTTTCCATGAAGATGTGAGCTAATCACTGTTATTTATCTTCAGGGCTGCTCTAATTTTTCTATTAGGATAGATATATTCTCATGTTCTGAGGACCGCAGTGAAATGTCTGCTAATCTCAGAGCACCAGGCTCAATGGCAAATGCAATGTCGTTTGCAGACATAAACTTGCAGGAGACTGTAGATAGATTGTTGGTCAGTGAGAGGTAGTGGGTCTTGAAGAAATCCTTCATTCAGAAATTAGATTAATCATGCAGATTTTCTGCTGTTGAGCACTGTAAGTGTAAGAGCTGTATGGAAGTTAAGGATGCTTGATAACATAGAAATAAGCTTAACTGTCAGACATCCCTCCCTGCAAAACTTGACAATTAAATGTAACTAATGCACATGTGCTTGAATTTCTTTCAGTAGCTGTATTCAGTAAAAGGGGACTATACTAGAACTTTACCAGAGCTACTGTTACTAAATGATCTCTGATTGCTCTAGTAGGGTAACTGTTTCCAAGGCTGGTGGCTTGAGAAGGAAGATCCCTAACAAGCTGTGACAAGCACTGTGCTATTAAATAGATTCACTTCTAGAGGGTAGAATTAACTGCTTGCTTGCTTCCAAGATCATAACTTTTCCAACTGTATATTATTTGAATTGCTTGCCAGAGACATGGGTATTGTAAAGAAATCTGCCAGATTCTTCTTTCTGTTTCAAAGTTCTTAAGAACCTTTGGAAAGGCACCAGCATGCCCAGCAGCCTTCTGTAGGGTAATATCAGCAAGTTCTTGTTTTATTTCCTGTACTGGAAAAGGGACTGAAAATATAAAGAATGTTTGACAGTTTGACATGTTTTAACAAGTTGTTTATATACTTGACTTTGACAGGAATTATTTATTGGAACCTTCATGTTCCTGATAGTTATAGGATTTGGATTGATTTGCAGTAGCTTCTGAATTTCTGGTTTTGCAGAATCAGTAGGTGGAAGGTTATGCTGACTTTGCAGTGTTGGTGACCTTTGCAATGTCTTGCTACCATCTTTACCATAAGTTCCTATTTGGCTCAGAGTCCTCTCCCTGGTGATCCAAGGGAAAGAAGTGAAGCCTAACACAAGCCTTTAGAAGAAACAGGAGGCAAAATATGTTTTTTGGTATTATTTCTAAAATGTTCTCAATCTGCATTTTCCACTAACCTAGTAATGAGGCTGTAAACCGACAAAAATGCCAGATTTTGGTGCTGGCTTTCTAGTAAATTGCTAAATAGAGCATTGTAGTAAACAGATTGTGCATAGAGCAACACAGAACATAAAGTAAAATTATAGCAAACTTCCAGGTGCTAACCTAAAATGTTCCTTATTTGATATCAAAATAACCAGTACTTTTTTCTGGAGAGACCTGTAAATAATAGTTTTTCTTCAGCATGGGTGATATCTCCATGTTTTGTGTGCATTTTCAAATCACTGACATTGTGGCAAGATGGTTTAATAAACTCTCAGTGTTGTAGCCATTGATTCCACATGGAATGTCTTGCAGGTTTTCCCCTCATGGAGATCACAGGGTATAAGTACAATCATATTTAATTCTATGAAATGGATTACTTGGGCAGATTTCCTGAGCTTGCAATTTACCTGTTTCACTATTCACGTAGCACTTGGCAGTAGTATAATGTATATGCTCATCTTGAAACGAAAGTCTTCTATCCCAGTTCATTTTTCTGAAACACTAGGTACTCAATGTTTTTGTGGTCACTGACACCTCACATTTTCTTCTTTTCCCACTATTTTTAGTATATCATCATATGTTCCATATTCCACTTCAGGATGTATTGTGACAGATTTATTATCCTATCTTAGGTGAAAGACTCTGAGAATGTTCCAATATTATTAATTATCTATACTATAACCACCTAGCTGAAAAAATTGACACACAAAACATATTACAGGTGTTTCTAATAAACATTATACCACTTCATCAGTGATGCCAGATGAAAATTCATAACTGATATATAATTGATATATAACTAAACAAACATCATCATATTGGTAAAGAGGCAGGCAAGACTACTTTCTGTCTAAAGTAGTCCAAGATTTCATGAAAATTAATATAATTCTTGACAGTCTGAAATGTTTTAGGTATAATTTGACTTGGTTTTTCCAGTTAGATACTCAGGTTATATCAAATTAACTCTCAAACTAGTTCTGAGACCTCACTATGCTGTCTGCTTTGCTAAATGTGTGCATTTGAATCTCAGAAGTAAACAGGGTTTTCTGGCTGCATTATCCAAGATCCCCGAGTCTTTTCACTGTCTGAACACACAGTGTTGTCCCAGACGAGTACCCTAGCAGAGCTGGCCAGCCTACTATTTGGTTTTAGCTGCATGTTTCCATCTAGTTATTGCAAACATTGAATGATAATATGCTGTAATTTTTTATATATCCCAAGACTGTGAAATACAATATACAATAAAAAAGATTTTTTTTTTTTCTTCTGTGTGGTGATTATATATCATGTCAGTATGGAAAATCTCTACATCCAGATTATATTTCCCAGTTTAATATTTAATGTTAAAATTATTTTTGTGGTCTATTTCTGTTTGTAGTATTCAGCTTAAAAAATACAGACATTTACCTTGATATATTTTAGAGGTCATGATATTTGTCAGCTGTAGGCATTCAAAAGCTAGAAGTTCCAGCTTTTCCCAAAATAAAAAGATCAACTTTTTAGCAATTTCTGTGTCAAACTAAGGTCCAGCAGATTGTAATCGTATATCTATGTAAGCTCATTCCTAGCCATTTCTAGTAGGAAGTATATAGATACAAAATAAGGAACAAAGCAGCACTGGAAAGGAATACTGGTATCCAATCTACCAGTTATTCAAACATTTGCAATAAATTTCCATCTTCCTCCTGTTAGACTTAAATAACCCTGGGTTTTGGAGCATGATTTTTAATCTAAATAATTTTCTTGATCCACTTCACAAAGCAGTCTCACGAACAATTCTGTGGGCATAACTGATATGACACACTGAGATGTAGATAGGAAAAAGTAGTCGGAGCCAAAGGGAATGGGGATGAGAGATTTTAAAGTATCCATCTCCTGTAATAACACATACTGGAGTGCTTGAACATACTTAGTTCAAGTGTCTTATAAAATATTAATGGTATTATAGGTTAAGCTGCTTGTGGAGCAAATAATACTCTTTAAGAAAAAAATGATTGTAGTATAAACATGAGCACCACTACCCTCAGTCATATGTACAAAGACCGTGATGTTGTATCCTCTGTAACAGAAAACACTGATGCAGACTTTTTTCCACTGCTTGCAAGGGATGTGCTATGTCAAAGCAGTTCTTCTATATTTGCATATGAGGTGTCGGTCACACACAGTGCTGAGCTGTCAGTTTCCCAACACGTAGACCTTTGTAGAACATACAAGCTGTTTCAAGTGACAATTTCCACTATACCTCTTGAGAAGAATTGACATACAATCCCTTTACATTCCCCAAGAGTTTTAAAAGACAGAATAGAAAGGTTTTGTATCATGTAAGCTGCTATGACCAAGACTGAGAAACTCATGGCCAACTGACAGGTGGAGGGAAAAGACCCTGTATCATACCTTATCTTATTGACTCCATCCCACCATGATGTTTTCTAGGAAATAAGTTTTTCATAACACTTCCTTCTTGAAAGACCCTCCACTAGACTTTTCTCTTATGACCTTCAGCAGTAAACGGAATTAATTCTTTTTACTGAATTTATATATTGAATATACTGAATTTATAAATCATTATTTATGCCAAATTAAAACTATTTCTACCAGAATAAGCAAACTCTACCTTTCTTTTTTCCTATATCTTCAGATGCATGCATTCTTTCTTAGAAATCTCCAGAGTTTCAGAACTTCCTCATCCATCACTCACAGGATGTATCCATAACTGAGCTACAGTGAAAACATGACTCAGAGTAGGAGGAGAACTGGAGGAAAAGCACTGCAGTATCATCACACTATCTCTTGCCATATCAGTTCTGATGGTTTTTTCCCCAATTATTTATTTTTGTCAACCTTTACCTCTTGGAAACCATCTACAACTGAAACATCCCTGGGCCACCTAATAATTCTGAAATATGTCAAAAGAGCAATGTACTTTTTCTGCATATTCAAACTGTGTGTTGACTTTAAATCTTTTTTACATTAATTGCTGATTATATTAATCGTTATGGACTATGTGTGTGGATCAAATTCATGATAGTGCCAAATATAGGATGCTAGAAAATTCAGACTGGAAGAAACCCCAAGAGATCTCTATTTGAGCTTAGCTCAAATTGGGTTCTGTTGTGAGGTCAGATCACAGTTTTAACCATTTGGGTCTTAAAAATCCCCAGAGATGAAAATTTTACAACCTAACTGGGCAACCCATTTCATACTGTGATGTCCACATGGTGATGATTTTTTTCCTTCTGCTCTGTCTGTGGCTTTCTTATTTCAGCTTGTGCCCATTATCTCTCATGTTCCAGTCATTCACTGCTGCAAAGGTCCTTGCTCCATCTTCCTGTTGATCTTGTTGGAAGAATGCTATTAGGTCCACCTGAAGGTAAGGTTCTCTTTTCCTAGGATATTCTTCCAATCCCTTAACCATGCTATATTCTCTTGTTGTCAAAGCAAATTAAATTACAGGAAACCTCTGTCATGGGCAAATCCTGTTGACCAGGAGTGGGAACCGACTGTGTCAGCTCACCAGAGGGAAAAGGGCTAAGTGCCTCAGGTACAGACTGCAAGTCCTGTTGTGGAGGAGGAAGAGACTCTACAGGAAGTCATGGCTGTTTGGAGCATTTCTGAAAATGTCATAATCCTCATAAGAATAGGTTTGAAGAAGGAGAGTGAGAAACATGCAGCAGAGGGGATGATCTGTGCATTTTTTATTCTAGCATTTGCTTTGCTGTCTCTCATGTCATTAACTGTCACAGAGAGTGGGCATAGACCATCACACTTATTAATTACTGATGAGCTTATCCTCTGTGACAGTGTCCTGGTCTTTTTTGAAGCCTTTTATAACTTTGGGCTCCACAACATTTGTGGTATTTAGTACCATGATTTAATTCTTTTCTTTATAAACGCACTTGCTTTGTTTTTAAAATAATTTGTTTGCACGCTTCTTCCTCTTTGCCTGTGAAAGTTTTAGTCATCATTCATTTTAATGGACCTCTATTACAACCTTCCTTAACTGTCTTTTCCCAGTTGGAGTCCTAGTTTACATAATTTCTCTTCAGATGGTTGATAGTACTGATTATATTTTCTTTCTAGTTTTTCTAGTACTGATGGAACCTGTTTACAGTAGACATACTATTCAAGATGTTATACCAATGCAGACCCGAACAGTGATATAAGAATACTCTTTATTATACTTCCATTTTTAAGGGTTGATGAAGAGCTCAATTACATATCTTTTTTGATAAGCGAACCTTAAAACTCATCAGCTGGACAATGCTTAGATATATTTTTCACTTCCGTTAGTGTTTCAGGTTTATTCCTTTGCAAACTGCCTTGATTAATTCTTTCTGCTCAAATGTTTGTGTGTGTCTTCCAAAACTCTCTTTCAGTTTCATAATCCAAACTCCTTAGGCATGATGGATGATTCACTGAGAAATTATCAATCTATCTTATTATTTTAAAACCTTCTTTTAAATTATTTCTACTTAAGTTATTCTAGAACATCAATATGACAGGTTTTTCATAGGATTTTGTCTTTAAGTTTGTGTTACTGGAAATGAATCTTAAGCAAATTCAGTGGGTTTTTCTCATACTGCAAAACAAAACAGACTTTTTGTAGTTTAACTATGTTTTATTCCAGAAAAGATTCTTTAGCCTCAATATGAAGACCCTCTAGGTCTTAGCCATGCTGCTTCCAGGCAAACAAATCTTCCCTAGCAGCCCAGTCTTCAGTGATCTATGGCAGTTTTTAGATAGATGAGCCTCTCAAACATTGAAACATTACAACTGAACCTTGCCTACGTGGCTTGCAAAATGTTACACTCTCAGACACAGGGCTATTTAAAGCAGAACTCCCATTACCCTCAATATCTACAAATAAACACAATCTGGACAACTACACTTGCATCTAATCCTGCTCTGAGAGAGCAAACTCTCTTGAGCTGCAGAGAACTCTGGGACAGGTAATGAACCCCTCGACCTTCTCATAAAAATACTGATCCATAAAGACAGACAGTTTTGACCTTGACTCATTCAAAACTACATTTACTCTGTGGCTGTTTTAATTAATGAGCTTACTGGGTCTTATCACGTGAAATGACAAGCAGAATGTAATTTATCTAAAAACTGAAGGTGGTTACACCATTTTTGTAATTTTTTTTTTAAGAAAGAATGAATCAAATTTAATCTAGTAGGTTTGGGGTTTTTTTTTAATGTCAGCTGTGTCATTTGAGCATGTATTATTTTGGGGAGATTCAGATATAATTTTCACAGTCGATCAGCTAGATCTGAATTAGTTTTACATAGAGATTTGCAATCACTCAGCAGAATATCGAGTTGGGAGCAGCAAGAATTATTAAAATATCCAGTAAAACAAAAGGTCCTACTCCTTCAAGGACAGAGGAAAAAAAAGACACTTAAACTTACTTTTGACCCACTTTCACCTAACTAATAAAACTAAATGCAAAATACACTCTAAATCAAAATGGAGTTAAAAATAAGAATATGAATATATAAGAAAAGGAAATTAATTAAATGCATTTTTAAAATTTCTAGCACTGTGAGATTAAACAAAGACAAAACCTTCAGGAGCTAAGCTCCACATGTTTTTAAAAAGTCCTCAAGACGTGAAGAAAGTGTACTCAGTGTTACAATTCCTGGTTTATTTTTTTCATAGTGTAACTGACCTATGGGAAATTCCCAGGGGATGAAATAGGTTCTGCTGCACTTGTTTCTTCTATAATCAGGAAAAGAAGCATTATAAAATGCCATAACTCTGGCCTCAGAAGTTGCTGCCCTAATTAAAAAGTGAATGTTCTCAATATTTTGCCAAATAAAGCTCTTTTATAACAAATAACCTTTTGATGGGGAAACCACACTGTTTGGACACCAAAAGGTAATTTTAAGGCTTATCTTGAGTGTGTGCCATGGTAAATACAGGCTAGAGCTTCTTGCCTTTCCTCTCTTTACTGAGGAATCAAACGTGTTTCAGCAAACAGCTTGTACAAATATTCTACTGTAAATGTAACTGAAGTTTGGGGTGACAAATTCTCTTCTAATGACATTTTTGGAAGGATTACACACACTCCTACATTACGGAAATGGTTCTATAGGATAATGTTGTGGCACATTTTCTAATATTAGCATAAATTTGCACCGCTTTTGTTTAACTGCCACAGAAAAGCTCCTTTTGGTCTGACTGTTTTTTGGCCTTACTTTAATATATTTTTTTCTTAATTTTTTTTCAAGTTTGAGGTTATTCAGACAAGTTTCATTTGAACTGAGCAGCTCAGAAAACTCAGTAGCTATAAGGGATTTTAAAAACAACAAAATTTAGGTGTTGATAGCTATGGGCTCATTCCCAGTCTTACTAATGTTAATTTAACAGTCTTTTAAGTCACTGCAGTGTCAGTCCATAAACAGAGTACCCACAGGCAACACAGTAGTGGTGACAGAAGCCATAGCACCCTAGGTTGCAAATTTTAGTAAGGCGAAGGTGGAAGTGAGAGGGGAAGAGGGAGACATGGCTTTCCTTCAGAGTTCTACACTCCTTTCCATCAGCTTTGGAGGATGTGTTTAAGGTATGGCCATTCAAGTCTAATGCCATGTGAGTCACAATGTAATATGAAGCATCTCTCTTGAATTATTTTGGTTTGTGTCCTCAGATTCCTTGGTTTGATTTGGTTCAGTCCTGAACACTGAATTCCCATTAGCAAATAAGCTGAATGCAAAGTTGTCTTGACAAATGGCAGAGGGTCTCCTTGTGGTCACTGAAAGTCATGAACTGATATTACATTTCAAGGAGCACTCAGCAGCTTGAAAGTTTTCCTCTGGAGTCAGTAAAAGTGAAGAACAGCTGCACCACTAATACACCAGCACACCACCTACGTCAGCTAGGTAACGCCAGTTCCAGGTATTGTCATCCACCCAAGATCTTTATCACCTTCAGTGGGGCTTTTTCCATTTGTCTAGGAAGATATCTGTGGTCCTTGCAAGCATGTACTGTTATTCCCAGAAACCTGAAAGCAGTAGACAGTACTTTGATTTGTCAGCCTGGGATATACACAGTAAAAGATAAGTTGAGGTAGCAAATTTTTTGATATCTACAACATCTCTATATGCTATTGTATTTAACAGGATATATTGAACTTCTAATGTCTTATTACCATGACAGGACAAGAATTGCAAACAGTACAGAACTCCAGGTAATCCATTTTCATGACAAGTTTTCAGGTTGAATGAGGAATAGCAAGCATAAGCCATTCTCATTACTGTATTCTCGTTGTCCTCCATAGATGTCACACACAGGGCAATCTGTTCAGTTATTTTTTTTTTTAAGAATTATATTTCATTTTAGTAGATGTTCTTGAGCAGGCCAGTTATCTGTGTTAGCCACTTCCAAAAACAAATGTAAATTATCCTTGCTCAGACAGTTTAAGAAATGCATGTCAACAATGAATAATAGTTAGGAGAATTTATGAAATATCTAAATGCTTCAGAAAAATGAAAGCCATTCTGCAGATTCTGGTTGTACAGATTCTATTTTGATGTGTATGCAAATTAGTGTACAGTAAGGCAGTTGTAATACATGTTTTTTTAATGAATTGCAGAATATACATATGAGCCATAATTAGAACTCTTGGGAACAGCATTACCTAAATCTAATTTGCTGACATGCTGTCATAAGGTCAAGTAAGTCTTTAAAGAAAAGAACTCCAGTAACCTGAGATCACAGACTTCCAGATTTTTTTTCAGCTTTCCACCACTGCTTATTCATGCACATGTTCAGTGGAAAAGCTAACCCTTTTTGATAATTCACAAGGCTCTAAACCCTGCTGTTACCATCCACTGAAGCCATTAAGTAGTACATTATAAATTAATACACATTTCTTATACTATGACTCTGACTTTGTAATTCTATTTGTTTGTCCTTCACAGAAATATAATTTTGAGGATTGCAGCAAGATGAAGAAAACAAGTTCTATAAACTATTAGATCTTCCTTGCACTTGCACTTCTTTAATGCCATCTCTATATAAAATTACTCCTATAGCTAAGTTTATTTATCAATAACTTCCTCAGTACAAATTGCTGTCTATTTGAGTACACAGGTTACTTAGAAGGGAAGGATACTGGCACCTATTACCATACAGATGGCAGTTCAACACAGTGGCGATGTTTTGTCAGAAATTATTTTTCCTCTGTACTAGGAGATCTTTAACTTTAAAAACAAAAGCAAAACAACAACCCAATGGAATGTGTTTTTTCTTTTATTTTCTGTGAGGTTTTTTTGCCCTAACAACTCTCTTGGTAAAGTCTGGGAAGTTCTTGTTTGGAAAACATTAAGTAATCTAGGTCAAAAGTCTAAAAACATATGGAATTTTCCGTAAACAATACCACAGAGATTTGCAGTTCAATTTAGGAGTTGAAAAGTGAGCTCTGAGGTATAGATTGCAATTATACAGACATACAGCATGTTAAAATACCAATCTCACAACTCATAATTATTTTAAAAATATGCTGAGGTGGCTAACATCTAAAAATATGACAATAATAAAAGTTTATGATTTGGGATTAGGACTGATTCCAGATTATGACAGTGAAGAAAAGAAATGGCTCCTTCTGTTTTACTATGGATTCATTTGCAGCAGAAGGGTTTGTTGGTTTTTTGTCCTAATGTTACACAGCACAATGGGTTTATTCTGATTTATCTGGAATACACTAAGTCAATATTTGCCGTTCACAACTCTTTTGAATAGGGCATTTGTGGACAGCTTTGAACATCATCTTGGTTTTCTTTTCAATAATTTTTATTTATTTTAGAAGCTCCAAGTCAGACTAAATTCTCACTATGCTTGGCACTCCACAGACAAATAGCAAGATAGACTCATTTCATCAGGGAAGATGGCATTTGAGTAGCAAAGGTAGAGGAAGGACACCAAAGTAATCTAGCCTTATTTTGATTTGGTGCTCATAAGTTACATTCCAACCATCATGAAGTGTATGCCTATTTTTAAAACAATCACTTGACTTTCCTGAATTATAAAAGTAATTTCAAATTAATAAGGTGAATTATTAGCTCTTGTAGTATTCTTAAACCTAGCAATATGGGGAGCTCATATTTTCCTTACGTTTATAAAGACACAAAGGAGAGACTTGTTTCTTTGATTTATTATTTAACAGAAGACTTTCTTTAGAAAAAGAATTCACTGTAATTAGAGATTTTCTTCATTTATTTTTTAAAGTTACAAAATAGTTGCTGCTTTCTGGATTTATTATTTTGTGAACTCGGTCTTGATAAAATCTTACATTTTTGGAGATATCTTGTAATTCCTGAAATTCCTCTTCCTTGGACAGCCTTCATTTTTATTTTTATATGGTAAAGTATGAAAAAAAGGAAAAACTCAAGCAACACTGAGAAAAATATTTTGATAGGAACAAGTTTTGTGATACACTTTGTTTATGTAGAAACATCCTTCTTGCTAAAATTTGAGAAGAAGGTGCATAAAATTTTTAGCTACATTTTAAATCATTAAATTTCTAAATAAACTCTCCCTTACATTTCTTCGTTATCTTCATCTATATATTTGACTCTTCGTTTTATGCAAACCACTTTCCTATAATTGATTTTCACTGCATTGGATGCCCAGCAGCTCCCTGTCACACCCGGAGTTCAAGCTGTCACGGTCATGCTTTCATCCCTCATTTCTGTTACTCCTCTCTTTTTTTTTGTGATTTGTGTTCTGTTGTCCAGCTCTTAGCCACCTCATTTTTTACCTCAGCTTGTGTTGCCTCCTACTAATCAGAGGTCATTTTCTTTTTGGGAGTCATTCAACCTCCTACATCATCAGATCTCTTATCAAAACTCCCATTTAACAGTCTTTTGTCCACTTTTAATCTGTTTGTATTGAATGTAAGTTTTTTTTAAAAGCATGCTTTGCAAATTACTCTCTTGCTAACATAGCTTTCTCTACCCATTTTATTTTCTACAGTCTTTTCTTTCTGTTGTCTCTATTAATCTACTGTTGTCATTTTTCATTATTTCATCTCTCTAATTCAAGGCCTGATCTGGCTCCACTTATATAAGATTCCCACTGAAATTAATAGCGCTTGAAAAATGAAATACTTCCATCTGGAAGCTCACTGCTTTTCTCTGTGTAAATCCTGCCCCCTATTCAATGTGTTCAGGCACAGGACAGTACAGTTTCAGTTTTAATGATGCTTACATCATTTGAGGACAGACAGATCAGGAGGCTGACTGGTTCAGTCTGTGCATGACAGCCCAAATAAATTTACCCCTCATACCAGTTTTAGGTTCTTGAGTTGGTTGTCAGAGGCTTATCGATGGTTTGGTGAACCAGAGAAACCAGCCAACTCAACCTTCACAAAGGACACTCTCAGGAATTTACGAATAATTTATTTTTCTATCCAGCATAAGGGGATCTGCAGAGACTTCTGTGGAGGAGCCCAAGTGACATGGGCCAGGAGAAACAGGGAGCAGCACCCTACAGTTTTGCATGTGTGCTTGTTTTCTTTATAAACACCGACCATGGACACTGCTGTTCTTTCCAGTTGTAACAGTGACTCCTTTTTCTGCATTTGCCCTTGAAGAATTCAGTCAGAAGATAGTTGGTCATTAGCTTATGTACGGCCTCATTATCTCTGAAAGAGGCAGAAGTTCAGATAAGTGTCCAAGTTAGCCACTGTAATGTGGATGCTTTCCAGACAGCCATTCAGCACATTAGTATAAGAAATTGTCATTAATCATAATTTCAGTTGTTGTGTGAGATCACTGGTAAGTAAGAAAAAGATCTGTTGCATGGTTATGACTGCTCCAACTATTGATTTGGCTTTTGGGCTCAATCCAAAATCCATTTGACAAACTTATTATTTATAATCAGATCCTGACATTGGAATTTATTGGAAGAGTTTATAAGTAAAGGTATACAATTCTGAATATAAATAAAAAAAGAAAACACAGCTTAGCAGTGTTCAGTTAAGCATTGTGAACAATTTTGTCTCCTGGTTTCTTCACATATCATTGATTAATTCAGAGGAAAATCCAAAGAATGCTTAATACCAAAATTGTTTCAGTATGGGTCTGAGGACAACATGCTTGAGTGGTGAAAAGAATTGTGAAAAGCACACTCAAAAATGAGTTGAAGATTTTTCACTGCCTTCAGAAAGCTTCATATAAGTTCCAAGATCAGGCTCATCCTTCACATATTTGTGAGTGAGCCGAGGCTTGCTTATTTGAGTATTTTATTTAATACTTCACAGCTTCTGGTGTAAAATGTGTCTCCCTCCATATGAAGAAGTGTTTCTCAGGTCTAAAATTTATCATATATATACACATACATATGTATGAAAGCTACAATATATACAAATAGCTATCTGTATAAAAAATCCTTTCATGATGAAGGAACAGTTTGTATGTGGATGGAAAGCGTTACCTGAAAACATATGTCTGGCCAACGGTTTCCTTAAAAATACTTCTGACAGACTTGGTTTTATTAAATCCGTCATTGTGAAACTAGCTGCTATGCTGAGATGATAATGGTGGTTGGTAGCTCTAGGCTTTCTATGATTATTACTATCTTCTGAAGCAATAATATAAAATATTTGGAAAGGGATTTTTAACATGCTGTTTCACTGACCTAGCACTTTTAAAAGGCAAGAGTAAAACAGTTATTTTTCTTGACAGTCTCCATGTCTTTATTCTTAAAGTATTTACCTGGTATTGATTTTTATGCACTTGTATATAAACGAATATAGCAATGACAGCTGTCATTAGCTGCCTACAAATAGTACAAAAGCTGGTGCAATTGATAGGAAGGTTGACAAAATCCTTGGCATTTGTGTTTTTCCCTGCTTATACTATCAGCCATGTAACCTCTTCTAACAAATGTTTTCATACACACTTGGATTCTCCCAACCCACGCCCATGGCATGGCTGGCAGGGCAAGGTGAGCTTTGCTGTGTGGCAGATTTCTGAGTGCTGTGTAGGGGCAGAGGAAACCAGCAAACCCTCAAAAGTAAAGCCAGGACTCTTGATGAGCATTGTGCCTCTAGCATTGATATGTGGAATATTTTCCAGAAGAGGTTTTTAAAGGGTTTATTTTTAGATATATTACATATTAATAGTGAATTAGGGAAAATAATTAATAATTTTTATGTACACATAGAGAGATTGGGTTCTGGGAACGAAAAGGATGTTTCAGCACTGAAAAAGCCCCACCATGAGCTGTATAACAAAAAATTAGGCCCACGTTTTTCAAATACGTATGGATGTACTTAACTTTATTTGCTTGGACAGTCCCAGGCAGTCAAAAGATGCAAAGAATGAGAATCAATGAGGAAGAATTTTGCTATTGTTATAATGATTTAATTATCACTATTTTAACTTTAGACTCGGAATTCCCTGTGTTTGGAGCTCATTTGTGTCCTTTTTAATGGTCTAATTTACCTTTAAATGTGAGCAGCAATCCATGTGAGAATTTTCTGGAACACTTTGAAGTCCCAGATTTGAAAGTGCCTCTTTTGCCAGTTATCTGAGGTGAGAATCAGGTCAGCTGTATTGTTTAAACAGCTTTAGTCTGAAAAAGAAGTTTGGTTAAATGAAAAAATAAGATGACACTTTTTACCATTTAAAATGTGAATATTTCTGAGAAACCATCCTCATTCAAGAAAAAAGTACCTTTTGTCTCTCACACTTGATGCATAAACTTAGAAAGGACACCATTAGATCATGCCTGGCAAAACATAACTTATTATTCTTATAACAAATTATTTGCTAAGTGCCAACATTTTGCTGCTTCACAGAATCAGGAAGAGATGGAGACATAGCTCTTGCCATGAGGATTTTGCAGTCTAAATATGCAGATCAGACAAATCCACCCCAAAATGCACAGCATGTTGCTATGTTTTCATTTGAGTAGGCAACGTCTTTGTTGACATTAATTAGCCTTAGTGGACAGAGAAAGTTAATTTTTAAAAGCTATTTTAGGTAATATAAATAGCACATGGGGCTGATTCCAGGACAAACAGGTACATAGCTATGAAAAAGTAGCTCAGAGGCTGAGACAGGCTATAATGGGATGACAAAGAAGAATCAGTTGAAGGCCAAGGACAGAAGTTCTGACTTGATGTGAAAGACAAAAAAGTCATGGAAGAGAATTATAGAAGAGAGTGATCTTGTGCAAATACAAGATCTGTACAGAGATACATTTTAAATTATGTGCTAGCAAACCTTCCAAAATATTTTGATTGTCTCTTGAAAACACCAGCTTATCTAAGGAAGCAGGATAGGATGTAATTGTGGATGTGTTACTAGGTGAAGTGTTGTTTTAATGAAGTAGGAATATATTTGCAGAATGTATCTGGGGAAACATGCCAGGAATTCCAACTTCCAAACACAATGTTGCATTAGTAGTACTTTAAAAAATGGGAAGAAATTTTGTCTTATTTTTTCTTATGGATTTTGATTACTTAAAGTTTCACAGGTCCTTGAATTTTTCTACCTCCAAATACGTTGGAGTGTTGTGGTTTTATCTAGTTTAAATTACTTTCTTGCTTCGGTACATGAGACAAAATCTACTCTACTCATCAAAACATCTATTTCGGTGTCTTGTATAATGAGTAATTAGCTATTATTGTGTATCTCAGGCTTAAATAATTACTATGGCCTCTGAAAGGCTAAGGGTGAATGGTCAAACAAAGCAAATTAAATTAAGAAAATGATCAGTAATTTACACCATTATAAATTGTATGCCTTGATTCTATAACAACTGCTTTGTATTAAATTTCTGTGGTATAACTAAAGCATCTGATTTAGAAAACACAATATTCCCTAGTTATTAATAAACCTGGGGCCACTTTAATTGTTTTTGAATGTCAGTATTGTGTTACTCAGTGCCTGCTGTGTTGCATTCAATTCATTTTTAGGCACAAGATCACAAAAACAATTTCAATAAAACCCACAGGGAAACTGGATGTTCAGGTTGAACCTTTGTCCTTAAACTATAAGGTTTTCATCTTTAAAATTCAATCTCCAGAAAAAAGAGGATAGCCTAAAGTGAAATAACAAATCTCTCAGTGGTCGCTTGGGGCCACGTGGAGTAACATCACCACACGTGTTCCTAAGGGTGATCTGAGAAGCATTTTGCCAAATTTCAAGCCCAAAGGAGCTGATCTTTGGTCTTTCAATTCTTTTTTCAGGACTGTTATTTGTCAAAGGACTAATTATAAGAATACATTTCTACTGAAAGAAAACATAAATTTTAAATGTAATGGAGAATGACATTAGTTCTAAAACTATCCATCCATACACAGGATTTGCAACCCCAGTTTTAGAGGCTACTCTCTAGTTCTTGGACCACTTCAACTGCAGGACAGCATTAAATTCTCAGACTAAAGAAATTATCTTAATTATATTAGGATGAAATAGGAATGTTTTCTGGGCTAAACAACATCAAGGAAGTTATAACAGCTTTTCTGTGTTTGTTATATGAACACTGCAGCCTGGTTTGCATGTTTTGCATAGATATATAAATGCATGTATTTGAAATGCCCATATTTTTTGGAAGTGTTTGAAACTACAGGATGCTTGGATAGCTACAGGATCTGCCTTTGATTGTTGATTTCCATTTTTGTGATTGACAGTTTTAAGATTTGAGATGGCTAATTTTCATTAGCTCTGAGGCATCATTTCTCCAATAGTTTACTCCTGTTTCAGGAGACAGGATGCTTATGCCATACATCTCATGCCACATTCCTTGTTGTGAACATAGTTGCTAGTTAAAATGCTGCATTTAGCTGCATCTTGTACCAAATACATAATAATATTTACTGGATGCTGTTAAAACCACCTATATAAGTCTGATATTTGACTATTTGTATATGTGCAATTTTTTCTTAAAAGAATTAAGAAAATTAAGAAATTTTCCTCCTGATGTGGAGGAAAATATGAAGATATAAAAAGATGTTGGTGGAATGTAGAATTGCAAATTATGGAAAATAAGGTCACATGGATCGGTGTATTTATGACTTGTATTTTGACAGCTAAATACAAAGATTCTTCTGAATGTCAGAAATATGTCTTCAAGAGTACAGTGCTTTTATATGATGATTGTGAAGCCTATGGAGAAGTGGCACAAGAAACAGTTTTGTGTTTCTGTTGTCATATCTACTTGAACCTGTAAAATTAAAACTTGGTTTGTCCAAGTGGTGTTTACAGATCGTTCTCCCTTTAGGACTGACCATTGCCCTACATCATTTACTTTGAAAGATTTTTTTTTACATGTGGTGAACATCTGAAGTCTGTCTTTACAAGGTTTAACCTTCTTTAAACCAGGAGAAAAAGAGATGTATTGTGGTCATGTATGGCACAGGGTTATCGGTTGAAACTGTAATTGAACAAAAGTTCCTATAATTTCATTCCCGACTACACAACAATTTTGGAGAGTATGATACCACTTCTTTGGAGCGTGGCTAGAGTATTTAACAAAATGTTGATGGATTTAAATATGATGCACCAGCTGTGCAACTAAAGTATTTGCACACTTAAAGGTGGGACAGTCAAAAGCATATGATATTGTCCAGTTAAATCTGTTACAGAGATCTTACTGCTTTTAATGGTCATAAACTTAGACCCAAACTTTAGAAACTCCTGTTCTACGTATGATTATTCCATTTAATTGGAAAAATGAAATAATTTTACATTGCTAGTATATTACAGATGTATCTAGTACCACAATAGGATCAATTAAACATACTCAGTCTCTAATGTGGTGCGACAAAGGAATAATCCTGGAAAAAAGTATTCTATTACTTTCATTCATTTGCCTTTTGAACTGAAATTGTTCATGCTTTACTTAACCTAAAGGTAAAAGTTCTCAAAAAATACATTGCTATATTATTAGTTAACTAATAAAAATAGTGCTATGTAGTCATGTACCTAAAACATAATTTAATGCAGGGAGGTAACAAGACAATGTTCAGACTGGCAGACTCAGCTCCTGTTTTCTCAGCTGTTGTATGTTCATTTGTTTAAGCTTTAACATGTCATTGATTTGTTGCTATTAGAGCCAAAAGTCAGATTGTTATTGATATTCAAGGTGGGTACAGCTGAAAAATCTGAATATTTACTACATCTTTGTGAAAATTATCTGTATCAAATTACAGAGTTCCATCACAATGTGCGAATGTTGAAATAAGCCACTACCAAAATCTTTGTGAAACATATCTGTATATTTCTTACAGACAAAAAGCATAGTTTGTTATTTGCTCAAAAAGATTGACATGCCTCTGTTTTAAATAATAAATTGTGACTTCTGTCTGTTAAAAAGGAGTACTAGGGACTGTATTAGGAAATATTTTAGAAATACATTATTTGAATACACATTCTGGATTTTGGCTATCTAATTTTACCAGAACAGTTTCAGTGTCCAGGAACACATAGATTTCTATAGTTTTGAGGTGAATATTTTTTCCTCTGATATATTGCCTTTTTAAATTTCTCACAATATTGCAGGACAACTTAAAATATAAATATTGGCTGACGAGTAACTTCAGGGTACACTTTGTGAGTTTTATGCTAAGAGTAAATATTTGACATCTATGGTTTTGTTAATAGAATGTCATCTGTTAAGGGTATTTTATTGATCTTGGCTTGATAGTGTTTTCCTCTAAACTATTCTTTCTTGCTTATGTTTTAAACTTTGTTTTAAATGTTCACACTTCACCTTAGCTCAAAAAAAAAAAAGATACAGAAAAATTGTGTTAATTGGAAAAAATATCATTCCTTCACTGGTGTTTTCATATTGACAGAACTTGTAAAAAACAAAGTGTTCTCTAAGGTTTAGAATGGTGTATGAGGTCTATCAACAGCTAGGATTATATGGCTACTGAGGAAAAACAGCAAGCAAATTTTAAGTTCCAATTTAATACCACTGCTATGGCAGGGATAGGATGTAGCCTCTTCTGCTGGATCAGAATTCAGTTTTTAATGCTTGACTATAATATTTTCATTAAACTGCTTTCTTGCAAATGTAGATGTGAATGCTTCGCTTCAAATACATTCTTCTGGTCTCCCAGAAAGTAATTGAGCTATTCAATTGCTTAAGTGCCTTTGTGTTTATAGGGATGAAGCCTAAATTTTCACACAAGACCTCCTTCTGTATAGGTAAAAGGCACAGTAGAATACACAATCAAATGGAATGAAAGCATGAAGTTATTTCAAAGTCAATCACAAAGTGTTTAAAATAATCTGCAAAACAGTGCATATTCAGATGCATTCAGGGGACAATGTTCTAATACGTTAAATCTTCTCATTCTGACCATCAGGCAGCAACATACATTTTCTCCTACAGCTTCTGTTAAAGTTACCTACCATCCTCATACTTCGAGAAGTTAGACCAGAAAATCTACTGATATGTTTACCCATGAAAAATAAACAAGCAAATCTCACAAGCCTTCCTTCAACCAAGGAAGAAAAAACACATGCATTCTAGTGACACAATGGCAAAAGCTCCAGTTCATGTAATTGGATGGGGTGTACATGAAGACCTTGTAGGTACCTGGATTATAGTATCCCCAAGACGTTTTGATAATGTAATTGGGACCAGTGCTGTGCATTCCAAAAGCAAAATAAATTACTATTTGTTAGTTGTTTTCATGACTACCAGGGACCATTTCTAGTGGGGATGTTTTTTTCTGTTCAGAGAAAGTACAAATTGCATTAGAGACTTTAAAATTAATCTCAATTTCCCTTCATTTTGGTGACAGAATTTTAACAAGTTGCTTCCAGGAACCCTTGAGAGCTTCCCTCAGCATCTCATTCTGTTAAAAACTTAGATATATCCCTGTAAGTACTATGGAATTTAAAATACAGTTATAAGCATTTTAAAATTGGTTTTGGTACGTCATCACTATTAAAATTTCTATTAGTTTTTTATTGTATGTAATTCCCCTGTAGCACCATGGAGTTGCCTAATAACAAATTTACTCTACTCTATTATAGGTTGCATGGGATAAAGTTGAGAACAGTAATGTGATGTAAAACTCTGTTCAGTTGATTGCAACTTTCTCAAAAGTTTTTTTTTTTTTTTTTTGTTGTTTTTATTGGTTGTTTTGTTGGTTTTGTTGTTTTATTTGATGTTGTTGGTTTTGCTTAAATTTTCACACTTAACTGTACCATATTTTGTAGATGCATTTTTGTTAACCATCCTAACTTTAACATCATGGATAGCAGACCCCTGTGAAAGTTGCATCTTTCAGAAAGTTGTTCTCATTCAGGTTCAACGCATAAAGTTTCTTAGCATAGTACGTAAATTCTTCCTCTCCAAGTCTACTCTCTTTCAGGACTTTCAGGTAAAACATGGCTTCTTTCAAGCTCCAAACAGACCATAAATTACCTAGTTTAGCCTCCTAAGCCAGACAATTTCCATTAGGGTTTTTTTTTTCAGTTTCTATTTCAGGCGGAAATGAGGCAGATGATCTGTGTCAGGGGAAATTTGTTGTAGATAGCAGTATGTTTGAGGTGTTCTGTAAAAGTCTACAGAGATCGCATGTTCTTAAAATGAGAGTTTTGCTATCTGAGTAGTTAAGTATTTCTCATTTTTGCTCAGACTAGTGTAAAAACCAATTTGCACAGAATAATTTTTACAGTTATGAACTAACACCAAAAATATTTTGTGTTTTGTTTCAGGTTAATGCAGGAAAAGTACTCATGTTTAGTTTATGAAGGCTGAATTATTGTAGCAATCCTTTCACATTTCTTTATAATACTAATAAATACATGGGATTCTACTGTGGAAGGGATATGATGCTGGCTGTGGTGAGTATAAATTTGGTTAGAGAGAAGAAAAGGTCTACAGCATAGATTGGCACATAATTAGAATAGAAAAATACTCAAGGAAAAGACACTGTAGAGACAAGAGTTATATACTGACCAGAGACTTTTGATGAATGTTTAAAATCTTGTAAAAGAAAAGAAAACTCATTGTTATGCTGGAAAATAAAATGCAGGTTTATGATGTTGGCATAATAATCTTCCTGTGGGTAAAAGAATTTCAGATGCTAGTAAACTGGGAAGTTGAGGAAAAAAAACCCTTCCAAAGCTCACAGGTTTCGGTGTCATTAAAAATACAATATTTGTAAAGCAGATATAAAATATTTGGTATGTGAGTGGATCAAAAAGGAGCTAACAAAGCAATTATAGCTGGACTGGAGGATTTGAAGGAGGAAGAGAGAGTTCTTGCTAAAGCCTGAAAATAAAAAAAAGAAGAGGAAGTCAAGTGTAAGGGAAATCAGATATTATTTTTTCCTGGTTTCTCGCCAAACACCCCATTGAAGAGGCAGACCTTTATTCCAGCAAAGAAAGTTTTCTTGCCAAAAATGTGGAGGTGGCTACTTTGCTCCCAGCCAAGCTGAGAATGAATTATGAAAATAAAACTTACATCTACTGGGACCTTCAGTCATCTGTTGTAACATGTTGAAAGTGACTTAATTCAGGAAGATCTGGATTCTAGCTCAGGCTCAGAGGGAACTTGAGGGCTTTATGGCTTCCTTTTTTTCTATCAAGTTTTATAGCCCATATTTGTAGTAAAATAATGTTGTTTGAAGTTTGTATGTTTCATGGGAGTGGTGCCTTGAAGAAGTTATTTCAGTTAAATGGCACCAGATGGAGTGTTTAGTTTGTGACAGGATTCCACTGTTTAGCTTGAAATTATGTTCTTTATTTGATGGCTTTATGGTATCAACAGCTATTCTAATGGCATATATTCTTGCTCTGCCCCTTGGAAAAATGGGATAAAATGCATCTTGAATCAATTTGGGGGGGAAGAAAAGCTATGGTTATATAATAACATAGAGGATTTTCTTCACTATGAGGTTTCATAACTTCATATCAGAGTATGAATTAATTTTTAATGCAAAAGTATATCTTGGTTCTCTTTGGACTATGTGAAAATTCCCAAATACTTAGTTAGGATAGAATAAATCCTCAAAAGCAACAATAACAATTAGTATTTTGTATGAGAGTAAAAATATTTCTGTACAAGTATTGGGAGTCAGTACCTAATTTAAATTTTTATTTTTTTATTTGCCACATTCCTTTATTCCAGTGTCATCTACATTTGATATCCTCCACTTTGCAGCAAAAAATAATAGCCCAAAGATATCAGTGATAAGTTATCAGTGATAAGTTGCTTATCAGTGATAAGTTGCAGGACAAGGAGGTTGTTACTAATTGTGACACCGACTTTTAACAACTCGTTGTCCAAAAGTAATGGGTGAGAGAGAGAAGGCAGAAATAAACTAGAAATTACCAGCCATAGAACAGAAGTGAAAAATGTGTCACAAATTATTTTAGGAGGGAGGTCATCTGTATAAGGGGGCAGCCCTTCAGAAACAGAAAGCACAGCCATAAAAATGACAGTGTAAGTGATTTTATCTTCCTTGAAGGAGACTGGGCCCCTCAGCCCACAGACTTTTAGTAGTGATAAAGACTCTAAAGTGGGAAGATAAACATGTGGGAGATTTTATCTTCCCAAGAAAAAAATCAGAGAATCTGAAGACTTCTAGTAATAAGAAAGACTGAGAAGGAGACAGAAATCAGATTTCTTGTTTTGTGTATGTTAGTCAATACACCTTCTAAATACTTGTGCTATCTAGTATTAGAGAGGTTGTACTCTAAGTAAAAGGGAGAGGAAAAAAGATAAAGCAAAAAAAAAAAGAAATATTTTGAATTTTCATATTATCTCCAGTGGTTAATATAAAAGCAAACTCAGTCACAGGTCATTGAGACATCACCAGTGTGTGAACAGGTAGAAAGAGTTTGACAGAAAAGCAGATGAGAAGGTTTGAGTCATCTCATGTCCTGATTCTGGCCAGGACAGGATTCATTTTTTGAGTAGGCAGGAGGGGCATGGTTAGGAAAGGAAGGTTATTCTATACCACCTCAGGGCACGTGCAGGGGGCAGGAGGGGAAGGGGTCCCTTCTGGTCAGGTAATGTGGAGGGAGCACTCGGGTGTTTCTGGGCTCTGGATGGTGAACACTCCTGTATGAACTGCTCACTTCTCTTGTACTCTCTGTTATTAGTATTGTCTGTTGTCACTGCTACTTTTTGTTTCTTTTTTCATTGCTGTTTCCAGTAAATTATTTTATCTCAACCTGTGATCTTTACCTTTTGTGCCTCCAATTCTCCCCTCCAGCCCAGTGCAGGGAGGAGGAGGAAGCGGAATGGAATGGGGAAGTGAGCGAATGATGCATAATTTGGAGAGTTTCAGTGGGAACATTAAATTGGGGAACACAATTCCTAAACCACCTCACCTCATCACTTGTTTTAGGATCTAGGAGAGTTAGATTATAGAACAGTTTAGTTCAATTAGTCAGAGCATGGGGCTAATAACACCAAGGTTGTGGATTCATTCCCTGTATGAGCCATTCACTGAAGAGTTGGACTTGATGATTTTGTGGGTCCCTTCTACTCAGAATAATCTGTGAATTCCAAGTATGGGTCCATGCAGTACAAGGATTTAGCTTCTCAGACACTTTAGAAATCTTTTGGTGAACCTAGCTGCCTCTAGGTAGTGTGTCTAAATCACTTTTAAAATTGAGAGGAGGCACTTAGACATTCCTCAAAGTTTTGCTCCAAGTCAGTCACATCTTTTAAAAACAAAAGGAATATCTTGATTTGTAACCAGAAACACATTGAGAGCAAGAGGAAATTCTGGAATACACATACTTCCCAAAAGTAGAACTCTTCTGCAAGAAAACCACAGAGTCCTGAAAGAGCTCAGTTCAGGTTCCAGCTAATTTGAGGTGTGGTACACTGCAGAAAGTATAATTTATAGGAATTCCTTAATACATTTTAAATGTATAGCAAAATTGTAGAAACAGCAAACTCATGCCTTCTTTTCCAGGAATGGAGACATTAGAGAGACATTGTCGTGTATATTTTACTTTTTTCAATACAATGGTTTGAAGTATATCCATTATTATTAACTGCTTATTCATAACTTTCTCAAACAGGTATTAGTTTTTATACCTTAATTAGCTGAAAAGAAAAAAAGAATAACACTGTCTATTTAAACATTTAACAGCTAATGCTGTTAAGAACTAAAAAAAATGTTTAACTTTATGAAGGAATTGCTACTACTATAATCTCTTTGAAAAAGGCACATAAATAATCACAGTTATGACAGGAATATAGAGACCAATACATTTCTAATTTCTGCTACCTCAACTCTAACAGTTTTAGTGTTCTGTAAAGAACAAGACCAGTCTGTAATTTTTGGACTGGTTCTACCCGCACACCTGTAAAAAACAAACCAAAAAATTCAACCAACCAGCAAAACAAGCAAACAAAACTACAAACAAACAAACAACATAACAAAACAAAACCAAAAACCAAACAAATAAAACAAAAACAAGCAAAAAAACCCACCAAAAAAACCCCATACCAAAAAACCAAAACCCTACAAAACAAAAACCCAAAACAAAACAAAAAAAACCTCCACCAGAACCAAAATGAACAAATCCTACCTAAAAAAAGCAAGCTGATGAAAATTTCTGAAGTACCAACAAAGAAAGATAGTCAAGAGCTCTCATTTTAAAGATATTTGATTCATTTGCTGCTCCTCTTCCCATCAACGTCTTGACTTTTTTTTTTTTAAGAGATGGGTCTTTCTAAGACATAACAGAATCCTCATTCATTGAAATGCTATGACAAAGGATCTCTGTGGATATGATGATTACACAGTTGAGCAAATACCTGCTCTTGAATCGGTGATCAACTGAAATGTTCATTGCATTGATCACCTTTCACACCATGAGTTGTGTGACACTCCTTGCCTCTGCTATGCCCAGTTGTGGACACCAGTTACTCTTCAGCTGAAGAACGCTCAGGCAGTTTTCCCTTTCAATCACAGTCACAGGGAATTTCTTTGAAATGCCTAGTGAGCCATAAATCATTAGTAACCCACACTCCACATCTGGGACACCATCTAGATCAATAATTCTTCCAGTTATTCTATAGGAAAAAGGGTCTACTTTTCCTAAGAGTTATCTGCATGGGAAATTATACTTGCATACACAACTTTATTTTAAATGTTATTATGACTTCTGCCACTCTTTATTCTGCTTTTTATTTCTTTAATTTTCACAATCCAGTCACATTGCACATCTTAATCTTTTGGCTAGATCTGTGTTCATATGTCCTGTACTGGTTTTATGTCTTCATATCCTTGGAATCTTTGTGAAATATCTGAATTTACATTTGAGAAATTATTTTTCATTTTTTGGTGCTGTAATGAAGACCTCAGAGAAGTTCTTTACTGCCAAATCCAGTACATGCTTGTATTAGCACTTACGCAAAGATAGTTCATACAAAAATATATATATTTCTCTCTATATAAATATATATATCATGCATATAAATGAAAACAGTGGAAGTGGAACAAATAACACTGCTTACTCTTTACTATTTCATCCTTTAATAGCTCAGCTGTTTTCCCTTTTTTCTTATAAGTAATCACCTTTCCCATCTGAAACAAATTAACTCCTGGGGAGGATATGTTCTGAGAGCTTTCATATGGTCCTTGTTACCAGGGAAACTACTTCTTTTGTCAGTATGTGTTCTGAAGCTCACAGACAGTGTAGATTGCTTTGTAGCATCAGATGACAAGAGACAGCAAGGGCCAACTAGTTTGCATGTGGTTTCAGAGCAAAAAAAATAATTAGAGACTCTCACAACACTAGCCAACATTACTTATCCTGGACAGCTCTTCAAAACAGAGGTGTGCAAAATAGTGTGGTTTATCTATGTATTCAGCTTCCTGCAGGTTGATGAAACAAATATTGTCCTGGGGGCAGTTGGGGGGGATGCAGTGCTGAGCATGTGTTGGTGCTGGGGAGTCCTCTGCCGGGGACAGAGTGTCAGGCGACTGCTGGACACTGTGGGAGCCAGGTTAAGGGTTCCGGAATAAGCTGCCAGAGGAAACCACTTCCCCTTGAGCAGGTTCTTCCTGGGTAGGTGTATCTCATTTTGAAAGTGGTTTGTAACGCTTCTTTTGTTTTTGTTACTACACTCTGTGTAATTTTCCAAATTATTAGGCCTAATGCTTCCAATTCCTAATGGAATATAGCCCCTGAGAGAATATCTTTCTGATGAAAAACCTGAGTGTTTTTGAAAATATGGTCTGGTCTTTCATTTCAGCAGGTGCAGTGGGGAAGTAAAGCAAAACAATGCTTGTACCTAGTGATAATTACTGCTGTTTCAGAAGTTTCTCTGATTTACATTTTTAATCTGTAATGAGCTCAATGCCTACATTAGATTGTGGGAGGTATTGGATATAAAGTGATTAGCAAACAGGATACAGAGTTGAGCCAATAATGAGAAATAGCAGTCCCATTAATGGCTTCTGAAATCTCAGCAAGGCTTCTGTTTTCAAAATCTGTTAATAACAAGGCTCAATGTATGTCATGTCTTTACCAGTTTGCTTTTTTAACTATGTTACTGTGTCTAGCATTTTATGCACAGAGGCAGGTTTGTTTTAGAAGTGAAGAAAGAATAGATTAATGAAGCTAGAGCATTTGTTTTGTTGGGGATTTTTTAGGAAAGAAAAAAAAAGAAAAATAGGAAAAACATCATCTGGGTAATCCATTTTCATTCTTTAGAAGACTTAAATAATAAAACCAGAAACACTGGCTGCAGAAGTGGAAATATCAGTTTAGCTTTAATCATAATCATTCCACCATTGTTACAATAGCCTGACAAGTTGGAGTTCAGTCTTTTTTGAAAGCCATGCATGAATATAACTGACATTTCAGTCAGCAACACCTAACCATGAATATTGGTTATGAGAACAGATCACAAAAAATGTAGCACACTGACAACAGACATCAAACAGGCTGCTTTGGAAAGTGTCTGTACTATTAATCTGAGCAGATCACCAGGTAATGGCTATTCAACAAGCTGAATACAGTCAAGAATGATAAATCATAGACAGCAAGCTGAGTGAAATAACTGAGATCATAAAAATGGCAGAACAAGTGATTAAAAGCACTGCTTTTACTTACATGGCAGCAGATGCATTAAATACTAACAGGAAGGTAAAGTTCCTAAACCAGAAGCATACAGCCTAAACAGAGTTTTTATGCATGTGATGTGAGTTAGTCAAAGAAAGCCAGCACAACTGGATGACAAATTTATGAATGCATTTGGTATAATGGGGCATAAAATATTTTCTTGGGATTGCTTATGAGCAATACAAACACTTTTCTACACAATGCTTATGTTTCTCCAAGGTACGTTCAATGGACCTCATGCAGCAAAAAATGCAGACGTGTTCTTACATCTCATAACTATATGCACAAGAATTTTTAGATAAAGTCTCCTTTGCATCTGCTTCTAGTGGGACATAAGCAAATGCTTCCTTTTTTTGTGAAAACAGAAATTATTTCACTTTCTACTAAAATAACAGACATGTGATGAAATACCTAACCTCAACCTCTTGGGACACTGGGCAAAAATCCAAAGTAAAAGGGTTTAAAGCATATGAGAAGCTCAGGTGAGCTTTTCCTTGGATTCTGCAAAACCTGTATTTTCAGGTTGGATTTGTAGCTAGAAGGTCCTGCAGGAGTTCTGCAAAAGCAGAGCATTTAGACCCTGAGGGAAGAGAGGAAGCTCTTCCCAATCTCTTTCAACAGTGGTTTCCCTTGTCAATTAAAAAGATGCCAGCTACTGTCAGCTAGGAGTCTGTCAAACCCTTAGTGTAAGATGCCTGAAGGGAGGATGCAGATTAAAGCAGTGTAAGAAAAACAGATGTTAGAGCGTGAACTAGAGATGTTCTGAAATTCAAAGAGGTTGTTCTGCCTTAATGTGCTTAATTACAGAATTCCTTGTTGCTGTCATTAAAATTGAACCCTGCTGTTAGCTCATTCATCTATGCTCCAATTTCCATTAAAAATTTTCAGTTCTCTTAGGAGTGGTAGGACCACCTAGATTTGCCAATCCCTGAGATGTTACATCAATAGGGGAAAAATATTCTCTTTATAATTCTGAACTATTCAGTGATCAATGTAAAAAGGAAGTCCAGTGCTTAAATTCCAGGACTAGGGATTAGATGATCTAGATTTTATTACATTAGATATATCTGTGATGAAAAACCATCTCCCTTGAAAACCTTGAAAGTTTGGCTATTAACTTCAAAAGAGCCACGATTTCTCCCTTGCTGTTAAAATTGGCATTAGTAATTCAGGTCAGGCTTTTGAAAAGGCCTCAGAACTACAGATCTTACAAGAACACAGAGAGTCCCAAATATGAAGCATCCAGCACTGGTGAACTCCTTTACGCAAATTCTGTATCCATTTTTTCTTTACTTGATTTTCCCATACAAAAAAACAAGAGAAATTGTTTTTGGTTTTATTGAGAAGTTTTACTTACTGATATTGGATCATTAATCAATGAAAATAATAACAAAAGTATAAAAATAAAATACATTAAAACCTGTGTGCGATTAGTCTTCTTGTGCTTCCTCTCTTCCTGAGTTAGGACAAAACTGTATTTTCAGTTTTTCACATAAACTTCCCATTTTCAATTTGCATTCAGGGATAGAATGAAAAATGGGACCATTTTGGTGAAATTATTCTCTCTAAAACATCTTTGAAAACTACACTGAAGACATCCTTTCAGTTATTTTTTAGGGAATTAAAAAAAAAAAAAAAAACCCACAATTTTTTTTCTGAACCTTGTTAAAGCAACAGGTTTCCACATTTTTTCTGAAAATATTTTATATACATACAGTCATAGAATCCTTTAGGTTAGAAAAGACTTCCAAGACTGTTAAGTCTTACCATTAAACCAGCACTACTAGATACATACTAAACCATATCCCTAAGTGCCACATCTACACGTCTTTTAAACACCTCCAGAAATGGTGGCTTCACCAGTTCTCTGGGCAGCCAGTTCCAATGTTTGACAACCATTTTCATGAAGAAATTTTTCCTAATGTCAAATCTAAACCTTCCCTGGACTTCCCTAAGCCTCCTGCTCTCCAGACTGAACAACCTCAGCTCCCTCAGCTGTTCCTCATGAGACTGCTCCAGACTTTTAACCAGCTCCGTTACCCTTCTCTGTCTTTCTTGTAGTGAGGGGCCCAGAACTGAACACAGGATCTGAGGTGCAGCCTCACCAGTGCTGAGTACAGGGGGACAATCACTGCCCTGGCCCTGCTGGCCACACTGTTGCTCGTACAGGCCAGGATGCCACTGGCCCTATTGGCCACCTGGGCACACACTGGCTCATGTTCAGCTGCTGTTGCAGCACCCCCAGATCCTTTTTCATTGGACAGCTTTTCAGCCACTCTGCCCCCAGCCTGTAGTGCTGCCTGGGGGTGTTGGGACACAAGGGCAGGACCCAGCACTTGGCCTTGTTGAACCTCACNTTCAGCCACTCTGCCCCCAGCCTGTAGTGCTGCCTGGGGTTGTTGGGACACAAGGGCAGGACCCAGCACTTGGCCTTGTTGAACCTCACAACATTGGCCTCAGCCCATTGATTCAGCCTGTCCAGATCCCTCTGCAGAGCCTTCTTGCCCTCCAACAGATCAGTGCTTCAGCCCAGCCCGGTGTCATCTACAAAGTGAATGTGGCTGTCCTTGTTTCCCTCATCCAGATCATTGATAAAGATGTTAAACAGGACTTGCCCCAAAAATGAGCCCTCAGAAATACCACTAGTGATTGGCTGCCAGAGCGCTGTTTACAACCAAGCAGCATATGCAGAAAGAATAACCTACTTCAAGTCATAAGAAAAAGAAAGGAAAATCAAGGAAAATATAAGCCTAGCATTCCAAATTTCCAGAAATCAGAGTTAAAACACTCAGAATTTATTTTTGCTGCATAAATATTTAAGTTAAATATAGACATGTAAAAGGTCAAACTTGCTCCTACAGGAAGCCGAGGAACAATCCGAGTTTCCTTTTCAGGTTTCAAATGAAGTTATATAAAGATGTCTTCAAATGTGGTTAAGGATGGGGAGAGGACACCCATTCCTGTGGAGTTACTCTATGGAAGAAGACTGGAGCTCCTGAAGGCACTTGGATAGACTTCTACATGCCAGAAGTTATGAGTCATGTGTCTGAGACAGAGTAAACCTGAAGAGACTGGAGAAAAATGCTGCTAGAGCCACAGAACCACAAGTATTTGTGTCTATTTAACATAAATATCAGTATAAAAATCCTGATACCAAAAACCAGCATTATGTCATTGCCTAAGAACTGCATTATTATGTGCTATTCACTTTTTCATAGAACGAGCTCAGTAATTTTATCTAGAATTTTATTTGACTTTCTAAACTTTTTATTGTCCTTCCTAGAACATTCACTCAAATATTATGAAGAGTCTTTGTTCTTATTGAATACTGCTTTACAGTTCTCCAGATACATTCTGATTAAGTACAAAGGCTGCACAGTGTCACATTTAAAGGAATTTGGTGTTTTTATTAAGGAACCTAAATAACTGACCTACTCTTAAAGAGATGACATTCATTGTTACATATAAAAAAAAGTGATCAAGATTTCAAATGTTCTCTCTACTTCATATTGGCAAGAACTAAATATTTCTGGAGATCAATTCCACCTCAGTGGAAGCAAAGCACGTGGATTTGATTTGTACCATGTGAGCCAATTTCTTTTCAAAATCAGACTTTTTTAAAACACTCTCCATATAGCTGAGTGAGCAGTAGCTGTGACTGGGTGTTGTAAATTATCTGTTTTAGTTAGCATTCCTACCAGCAAACCTACATGTTGGGGTACAGCTGAGGAATCAGAATAGTAAGGTAAACAAAGAAGTCAAAGCAGAATATTTTGAAAATACAACTATTCTAGAATATATTGAAAATTCAAATGTTTGTAGAAACAATGAGGGACATTTTCCACAGCTTGTTGTCACAAAAAATTACAAATGCTGTTTCAGAAAGTGTTTTTCAGTTATAGAAACCAGGTTACTGAAAGAAATTTCAGACTGCTTATTTATTCTTTAGTTGAAGTATAACTTAGAATTATTTTGGCATGGACTATCTGAAGAGATATGACATATTTGGATGGCAGTGCCCCTTGCACAATGGCCAGAGTGTTTTGCTGGGAGAAAAATACACAGAGCACAGCAGGGGTCAAACTGAGCACTGGTTAATGGCAGCTTGAGACAGATATTCAAAGGATTTATCAGGTAGCTTAGAGAAAATGGAAAGAAAATGAGGTATCTCCATACCATCAGAAATCTTTATTTTAACAGGTCACTGAGTATCATTGCTAGTCTATGTATTCCCATCCAATACCTTCAGCCAAAGCTCTAAGTCAGTGACAAAAAAGGAACAAAAAGGAAACGTGATATGCATAAAAGGCACAGACATCCTCTTCACAAAACTCGACCAAACCCAAAACCTTACAACTGTAGCTGACCCCAAGGATATTTGGTTGAAATCAGAACAGAGCTGTACCCTCTCTGCAGAACAGCTTCCAGATATGCCCTTCAGTCTGCATGTCTGAACAAATTATACCAGTTTTTCCACTCTGCACCAGGAGATTTATTAGAAGAGCATCATAATGGATTTAGACAATTATGTTAGCTAGGGAAAAAGTATTGGGTTGTTTGGAATGGTATCATGGCCTTCAGGACTGATATTCTGCATGTAATCTAAATGTGCTTCCAGGAGTAAAATGTCCCAGGACAGTATGCTAAGTTATTACTCTAGATATGACACTGGTTCATCTTTGTATCATTTCTGTACACCTCTGCACATCTCAGAAAAATCTGTGAGTTAGTCTACCTCAGTAGATACAATGCTGATTTTTTCAAGTGATCTCAGTGCGTGTTAGGTTGGTATGGTCTGTGAACAAAGCAATATATTTGCTTCTTTGGTGTTTTAGAAGATTTTTGTGAAGGTTAGTCAAAAGAAGGCAGGAGAAGGTGAGTTACCCCATGCATTTCTAAAGACACCAGTAACAAAAGACAAATCATCAAATCAAAAACATAGTTACTTTTAATTGTCCCTTCTCTGCTTAAGTGACTTTTTCATTAACAACACTAAATTTACCTTGGAAAAAAAAAGAAACAGGGGAGCAGAATTTGTAAAATTGTGTGTTATTCAAACAGGTCATTTAGTTATAAGAATGTATTCTATGAATCTGGAAATTTATTCACAGATACTACTAACGTTGTTCAAACTGCTAAAATATGCTGTAAATATTTTCAGCATTGACAAACCAAAAGAGAAATATTTTCTTCACTTTTTTTTCCCATCACAGCTTTCATGAATCTGCCCCAAGTACAATGTAGAATAGACGAGAGCTTAGGAAATATTCTTCACATCAAAATCTTTCATTTTATACCTCATTATTTCTTAGAAGATGTGGGCCTGTTAGTTCAAAAACATATCCACCCTGTTTCTTCTTTCATCTTCGTATAAATAGAAATAATTTTTCATCGCCTTTCTTGATAGAAGCAATTTTTCTCCTAAAAGTATATTTTTGTTTTAAAAGAACAAACCACCCCCAAATTTTATATGGCATTTCATGTCTTAAAAGTACTTCTGCAAGTACTGTACTGTCAACATCTTAAACCAGCAAGGTTGCAGTACATTTGATCAATCATAAAAGACTGTCTTGTTACAGAGATCCATTCTTCAATGAATAAATATAAAACACCTGTCATTTTACATAAGTAATTTGAGCACCGATCTTAATATAGGGTAGTAAATATTTCAACATCTGAAGATTTTCTCTGAAAGACATGATCCTAAGACATTTAAACTTATAGATATTATCCAGTTAGAGTGAAGGCAAGGTATCTGCCCCCAGACTCCCATCTTATCCTATGCTCTATCCAGTAGCCATTTCTTCTGTTTCAAACCATGAGAAACTGACTGTGGTAGGCACTGACAATTGCACCATTTGCATACAAACAGAAAGAGTTTCTCCAGAAACAAATGGCCCTCACAAAACTTGTAGTTTCAAACAGCCAACTTCAACCTTCTTTACCCCTACTCCCAAAAGTTCCTCAGACTCCCTGCTCTACCTCCACCTCTCCTCACATCCCCGCTTGCCTCCCGGCAGCATTTGGCTGGGCAGCTTGCATGGTGTCAGCCCTGTTAAGTTTCCCAGGCAGGCATCAACAGAGCAGACGTGTGCCAGCATCTCTCTTGGGGAGTGGTGGGAGGAAGCCCTAAAATCTTCTAATTTTCAGAAGACTTACTTAAAATAAATGTTGTTAGCAATTCTGTCCTTTAATAAAATTGGCTGAAATTACTGAATGTATTCAGAAGCTGTCACAGGGTTGACATATCCAGATTTGATTCAGAGGTACAATGCTCCATTAAATCCCTTTCTCTTCCTCAGCATGCCTAATAGTACCACAAGCTTCATAACCTCCACATATGCTGCCAGGGAGGTCTGCTTGATGATGTCCTGTCTGAACAGGAGCTGCATGATGAGCTTATATAGTGTGAATAATATATAGGAAATGTTACTGTAATTGTGAGGTTCATTGCATGTAGCTGTGCATGTACAAACAATGATATGTAAACAACTTTCTCCAAGCCTATTTTTCTAACCAGGTCATCTGTCCTCTGGTTGGTCTTATCAAGCTGAGTTTTGATCTCACCTATTCCAGCATATATAATGCAGTACGTCCATGTGATTTGATGAATATGTAATTATCAATGAAAACAGAATCTCTGCATTTTTAAGGAACAGTATTTGAAAGAGCACCATTAAATTACTAAATGAAATGCTCAGGTTTGACCCTCTTTAACTCATAGGTAAAATACCCTTCAAATTCACTGAGTCCTTAGATTTCATCCATAATGCATATTTAATCAATTTCACCAAATTCTATTCAACCAATAAATCATATCAGAAAATGCCAAGTAGTTTATTCTCTAAAAAAGACTTAATGGAAAGAAGAAAACAAGTTATAGTAGTTGGAATACTTTTCTCCAAATATTTGAAACTTATTAAAAGTTTGCACTATTAAACTTTTCAATAAAGTGAAATCCTGAATGTAATGCACTTGTCACTAGAGCCTCCAGATGTAAACTTGCAGATACATCTCACTGTATAAATATACTACAGCCTGGTAAAACTGAAGAGTCATAATTTATATGCATCAGCCACAGTGAAATATCTGAGAGGCATTTCAAGCTAAAAGGGATATACATGGGTTGGGCCGACAGTTTTCCGTTAATTTCTTTAGAGAAAATTTTGGACTATGTTATAGCAACCACAGAGAGGTGCTGGGTTTTGCTGTAGGGTGAGAAGCTCAGGCTGTTTGCTCTGTGTTCATGAATAAGTGGCCACCTGAAAGAGAACATTTTGTGTTCTACTGATGTACTTCCTTGTTGACTTGTAGTCCCTTCTGTATTGCTGCACCTCTCCAGGTGAGCTTTCCCATTCTCTCTTCCAGTTGTGTTTTCCTCAATGTGAAAACTCATCCTCGTCTTCTGCAGGAATCCACTCCACTGAGTGGCTGAAGGTGGTGAACACATCCTTTCCAACAGTGTTTAATGCAGCTTTTGGAGCAGATTTCTCGAAGATGAAGATGATGCTGGCTTCCTGGAGACACAACCAGCACCTGGCGATCCCCCCTAGAGTCCCACTGCAGCCCGGCGAGCACCACTAGGTGTCAGCGCAGCGCCGTGGATTGCAAATCTATTAAGTGACACAGGGACAACAGTGTAATTAGCAAAACCAGTTTAAAATCTGTTTCTCTTTCCTTCCTACTGCTTTGAAACCACTTTTTTATTTTAATTTTTTTCCCTTTCCCCTCCCTTTTTGATTTTCAAAATTTGGTAGTCCAACAACCTTGCACCTATGGCACTTTTTTTATGCTATCTATGATGTTGGAGCAAATGCCATGTTAACATAAGTTGGTTTTTCCTTTCACTCAGACTGAAACTTATTCCAGAAAACTTTCGGAATCAAGCACGAAAGAGAAGCTTTAAGCACAAACAGCAATCCTATTCAAACATATTTCCTTAAAAATATTGGTACACCTTATTCCTTTTTGATTTGGTGTAATAATCTGTTATCTTTTTTCATGCATGTTACACTGATTTCATGCATGGGTGGAAAGGATAGATGATTTATTAGGAGAGCCCTATTCATCCTGCCGAGCAGACTTGGGTTTGAAATGGATATGTACTTAAAGAAATACAATATCTCAGGTCACATTTAGGAAAATATATTTCTGATTGCAGCTTCATTAAAGGTTTTCTTTTAAGAAAATATAGGCAATAGAGATCTTAGCTGTTGCTGGCCTTTGCATTCTACATAAAAAATTATACTAATGAATTATTTGACCAGAATAATTTTCTACAGCTTCTGTTCCTGCCTTTCTATTGATTTCCATTATTCATCCATAATTATGGTACAGAGTGTTATAAAATGAGATTTGATTTTGAAACATTGCTTGTAACTGGTGACCCTTCAAAGTTTGAAAAACTGAGGCATCAGTTTAATTACATTAGTCTGTCTCCAAATATTTTTTGGAAATATTTTATTAGGACTTAAAAACCCATTAAAATATGATTAAATTGTGAGGCCTGTATTTCAACTCTAATTAACATCTCCTTGATGTAATGATAAATCACCATTCAATATAGTGGTGAGGATATTTCTAAATTGTAAGCCCTGAGAAATTTGAATGTTTCTGCCAAGATACAGACACCCAAATTAATAGAAAGCTGATTAATGACACTTTCTCTGAATAGAGTACTGAAAGTACGAGCAAAACCTCCATGAGTTAATGAGATGGCCTCTCTTCAAGAAATTCTTGTGGTGCAAAAGTCAGAGGTTTTGTTTAGAGACTGTTCAAGTCATGGTGATGTTTTACTTCCAAAGAGCAGGTCAGTGGTAGATGTTAAGACTTTTAATCTACTAAACTTCTATTCTTCTACTGTTTTTTTTCATATAATTTAGGCTTCAGAATGAACAGCAAGCTGAAATGGAAATGCTCAATAGCTCTTACGGCACACCCAAACTATAGACTTAGATTTTTCTGTGGGTGGTTGGAAATCCTTGTGCCCTTGTGTCTACTGTTCTGAAATACAACAACAGAACTGAGAAGAAACTGCATTTTTGTCTCTTGTATGTTTTCATTATTTTACTTTTATACCATGAAAGATTGGGGGTTTTTTAAGTGGGGTGGAAATCTTGATTATTTTCTCTAAATCAAAACATTAGATATTTTCACTTTAAAAATTAAATTTAAAAATTAATGTCTGGCTGTTCCAAAACATTTAAAGATATGGAATAAAAACTTGAGTTCACTGAAATAAAAAATTTCTTTTATATACTCTGCACTGATCATTACCATTTAGGAGAGACCTTGTGGTTATAACAGATATTTCTAAGAAAACATCCGTTCAGTGCTCAGAAGCTGTGAAAAAGAAAATTATTAGAGAAGAAATAGAAAATAAAACAGAGAACATTATTGAAACACTTTACAAATCCATGGGGAGCTCACATCTTGAAGAACAGGTATAATTCCAGTCATCCCAATGCAAAAAAAATATAGTAGAACTGGAACAGGTACAGGAAAAACAAAAAGGAAAAAGTTATGATCAAAATTTTGTGAGTTTTTCATTAAAAGGATCAACAAACATACTGCATCTCTCCATCCTCTAAAGACATGAGGGAGAACTGATAAAGTTCTGGAAAATCATGAATAACATTAAAAAGTTGAATAGAGGACAACAGAATACTTTCTTATACATTATAGAAAACAGGTACAGTAAAAGAAACAATACAAGAGAAGCTCAAAATAAGTAAAAGGGTAAGACTGCTTCAAATAACACTCATTTAAACTGTGGAACTCCTTGCCATAAGGTATTATATGGATGTTAAAAGCTGTAATGATTTGAAAAAGCATTTGAAGAATTGTATGAAAAAAATACCACTGAGTGGTCTTAAATCTGTGGATCCTTGTGATATCCGTGTGATTTCATGCAGAGTTTTGCTTGTGGGAGATACAACTGTCTGAGGCCCATCACATTCATTTCAGAGCAGTGCATTCACATTCAATTCATTGCAAATCAAGCCACAGAAGTTTTAATAACTGTGGCCAGGTCAGATTCTGCCAGGAAAAGGTCCAATCTCAAGACTGATCATAAATGAAGGAAGACTTTTATGGTGTTTTTTGTCATATGGTGTAATGAGAAATGCAGAACCGTGCTGAGGTTGGCTGCCACCTTAAGAAATGAGAGCAGCTGTCCCTCAAGCAAAAATTTTTTTACTGTGTTGGTTACTTGTCCAAAATATTTTCCTCTGCCTATCAATATTGCTTTTATTGTGCCCAAGTTTAGTTCAGCCAGCTGTTCCTAGTCATAGCACTAATCTCTCTTAGGTTCTGGGACAGCTGGAGAGGGGTAGTTTACGGCAATTTGTTTTATTGATTGGCAATGAGTAGAAAGTAATTTACTGAATGAGAAAGTGATGTAGAGCTGAATGTCATAATGTATCTCTAGCATTTGTGTCTACTGAGTACCACAGATTCCCCAGAGAAGTTGTATAGGTATGCTAAATGGAATGAGAGGAGAGAGAGTTTGGAGCCTTTCCAGTCCAACACTTTGGGACTCATATCTACCATTCCCCTCTGTAAAACTGACAGACAGTAGTGAGGTTTAAATTTTTAAGATTTTTGTCTTCAACATCTTCTTTATCATGTCCTATAGAGTAGTCATATTTAACTGTGAGTCTTTTAGGTTTTACTGGTACCTAAAAATCTAGGACATCTAATATAATTAAAAAGGATAGGATATTGTATATATTTTTTAAAACTTTCATGACAAACAACCTAACAATAATCTTTAAGAGTCTGTTTTTCCTCTATCTTTCAGAAGCATTAGCTTCAGACAAGCAGAAGGACAACTATAAATCCTTAAATTGCTATAAACTTGTTTTCTTGGGTGATGTTTACCTCCCTTGGTGCACCAAAAGTGCTGAACTCAAGTGAGTTTTTAATTTTGCAGGGTTAATAACCATCAGTTCAGTGTGACTCTCCTAATACTGCTGGCTCTAAAGGTGTATAAGTGACCTATTGATTTCCTTGGCATTTTGTGGCTTGTTCTGATATGAGCACAGCATTTTTTGAAGTCATCTTGGTGGAATGACAAACAGTCAATATACTCTGTCAGTGCTCTGTTATTGAAACATTTTACCCAGTGGTTAGATAGTATTGCCTGGAAAGGTACTGATTGAGCCATGTTGCTGGTTTATACTGAAGGCTTTTCAAGGAGCTCCTCACTCAGCTGTGAATGTTTCAGTTCGTGGAGAATTCTTTATTTGCTTAGCCTTGTTCTTCCCCTTAAATTGCGCATTAAATATAAATCTGCATCCTGATACATCACAAAGACAACGCTGTACTTCCAGCAGACAGCAACCCAGAGAGGTGATGTAATGTTTTTGGACTGTCTCAGCTCCCTGGAGCGAGACAGGTTGGAATTCCCCCCATGCCAAAGACTTGTCCCCCTGTGAGATATAAACACAGGTTAGCTTAGCCTAAATCTGGTGGCAAGCAGTGCTGCACATGCTGGCAGAACTCCTTTCTATCCTTTACAGGGTAATAAATAAATAGCTCTCCAAATTCTCAAAGGCAACCTATGCGGTCAACTCATGATGTGACAAAGCATACAATGATGGTTTGCCCTTTTGCAGAGCTCAGCTTTCCCGGCCCAACAGGACACCATTGTGTGAAGTGTGCCCTCCTTTGCCTGGCACTTCCCATGAGTCTGGACAAAACTTTACAACTTAATCCTTACCACTGGTGGATGGGTCTTGCCCCTGGTGCTGACTCATCTTTGTCTCACTTCACCTCCTTCACTGCTCATTCCCCTCAACCTGCATCTGTCAGGAACTGTACACCCTCTCCATTTCCTTTCTTTGACATAAGTGATAGGGAATATCATTTTATCCTACACAATACCCATAACAAAACTTGCTATTGCTAAACTTTTCTGTCCCTCCTGTGCAAATGATCTAATTGTACATGAGGCCTGGGAGCTGTCTGAGAGGTGAGTGTCAAAGGCCAGGTGACACTGGGACTCCCCTCTCCGTTTGTTAGCATATCCCTTGCAACACCCCTGCCCTTCAGTCACTGATTTCACACAAACAACAGCTCTACTCACAGCTCTTGTAGAGGGGAGAGCTGAGAGGGGAAAGGATGGAAAAATACCGTTTATCTTCAATCCCTTCTTCTCTGACATCATGCATGTTTGTGCCATCTCTCAGAATGAGGAAGTAGAGGTGCAGGGCAGCGGCATGCAGGGCCAAACCTCTTTGTGCACAGGGCTTCAGGGGAGCCATCAGCACTGACATTGCCAATCCTGCAATAGAAATACAGACATTGTTTTGTATTTTGTATCACAGCACTACAAAATCATTTGTGGGTTTTTTTAGTGCTACTCCAAGGCAGAAGTCCTGCAAGGGGTGGCGAAGACTTCAGCTTATGCTCTATTTACTTTCATTGTTGAATAAGACAATAAACTGTGTTGAAAGTAAGGCTACAAGTCCACATCAGCCCACTAGTCAATCATAAAAACAGCCGTATTTGTATTATTCGCTATATTTTCTCATAAACTCTGTAAGCATGAAGTACCAAAATTATTTTCCATGAATCCCTGAAAAGAATAAAACCTTCAGGTAGAAATCCAGTCAAATGATCTTTCAGAGAAGTATATAAGAATTGATTCCTCCTTGGACACCTCTCAACTGAAAGCTTACAGCAAAAAAATAAAAACTTGCAAAGGAAATTTAACCGACCCATGCATAGGTATGAGTTTCTTACCATTAAGGACAGTAAGGAAAGGAAGGAAACAGTAAGGAAAATTTGCATAAATTGCTTGCCATTGCGAAGTCAATTAAACGGTATTAAAACTACACAGATTCATACATTCAGGGGTAAACTGTCCTTTGACCATTCCGGCTTCTAGCTACTTCACCCTTGAATTCATCCCCATGATAATTAAATTGGTTAAGCACACGCACATGAAATAAAATCCTTAGCTGAATCACCTTCATTTTCTTGAAAGATCCTATGCACAGATGATCTTACAATAAAATAGATAAGGATTTGTTCAGAAAATGACACTGAGATATAAATTATGTTCTGTGTTGATTTGTGAGGCTTCTGTTCTTTGAAATTCCTACCTAGCCTAAAAAACACCAGCTAAAATGAGGAGAGGCTGTCACTGAGGTGATAAAGCTGACAGACAACTTAATTATCTTGGCCAAGGAGAATTGGCTTTCTTGGACTAGTGGAAGTGAGGAAGCCAGCTTGCTTTTAGTATCCTGGCAATAATTATGTCTATTATAATAGTCAGGACACAGTGCTTTCCAGTCACTGCCTCTATGAAAATGGATGTTGGGAATTGTGTTAGAAATAAATGTTATGAAACATGTTCTCTGGAACAAGTAAGCGTTTCATATTGTGGAGATAAGCTGTACAGAACTGTGTGAATCACTGAAACAAAGCAGCCCCTCTGTTTGCATGGAGAGCAAATGATGACCAGGTGTGTCTCAGCTGGAAAATCAGAGCATGAGCATAGCCTACTGGCTTCTGGTAAAATTGCATTAGCAGTAATTGCTTTTCAAAGATTTTACATGAACTGCAAAAAATGTTCCCTCCTTTAAACTTTTGCATGTTGTCCTAATGGAAAATCAAAAAGAAATGTTTGATCCCCTAATTAGTGAGTTGCTAAAACTAATGCTAACACTCCACACTGCATCCTGAATAAAATCAAAATGAATTTGCTTATTTTATTGCTTATTTCAAGAAATAAAATGAGTTAAGTGTTTCCCTATGGTCCCATGAAGTTAAAGGCGTGCTTAGCTTTGCATATTAATAGTTAGAGCAATATGGTCATTCATATACAGATATTCTGGACAGGATATAAGGAAGCTGCACAAATACATATTAAATTAGTTCATTAAGGGAATTAAAACTGCTAAAAGAAAATCCACCTCTACAGCTTTAGCTGAAACCACATTCACTGTCTGCATGTAAGCGTGAGCTATGAAATATGGCAATAATAGCTCAGAAATCAGGATTAATATTTTGCTTTTGTGGCACCCTTTCATTCATTAAATATGATTTCTACTCACTCCAGCTCTAGCAGCTCTTAGTTCTTTCCTAGAACAAAACGTGCATTGCTCCTAAGGAGAGCTTGTATTTTCACAGGGAATGGGTGCAGCACTGCACCACACACTTCTTATACATGATGGCTGTCTCATCTTGGCACTGTGGCACTATATACCTCTCTAATACCTCACAGGAGCCCCTTGCTTCCATTTAAACAAAGTCTGCAAACACCATCTAGTCCTTAGTGTTTGACCTTGCGTGTCTGTGAATCTGCATCATGTGTCAGCTACCGCTGAATGAAAACAGCAGAGAGAGACAGTGCAGCACCCACACAGAGACAACACAGGGACGGGTGGCTCAGTGCATCACACTTTAGCAGCGGGCAGGTGAATGAAGTAAGGAGGCTGCACACCTAAAAGATCTGGGTGTTTGGTCAAATCTGGGGTTGGGGTGCTTCTGTAAGCAGAGTCTATGAAACATGACATGTTATCAATTAATGAGAAGTTTGACTACCAAAACCAACATCAAATGTATTTTCTTTGCAGAATGCTTGCTTTAACCTTGAATCATGTAAATATGTACAACCTATAGATGTTAAGGAGCAGAGTTGCATGCCAGCCAGAAGACCTTCAAAGTTGTTATCAAATCTCTCAGAGTAGATGGGAGGCTGATAACACGCTTGTTGTCTTTGGCTTGTTTCAGTTTCCTTACTTTCAATCTCATTGCTGATCTCCAGCAGCTTCTCTGCTTGCAATTCTTATTTGACCTTTTTGTTGCAAAGTTATTGTGGAGGCTTTAAATAGTTCTTTATGAGATCTCAGTGGGTATTTCAATCTGAAATTCAGGAATAGTTCTTGTTATAATCCTAAGAATCAGCATATACAAGCTGACCTGCAGCTTAGTGTTCATTTCAATCCCAGATGTCTATTGTCTCTCACAGTAGGTACAGAAGAGCACAGTATAAGGAAGAAAACTGTTTATTAAAACTACTGTGAAACAGGAATTACAGGGTTAGTGTGAAAATTTGAATTCTTCAACTGAAATGTCTTTAACATTATTTTGAACTTTTTTGATTACTGCTAATGTTACAATAATAAGAATTTATTCCTTTTGCCCAACAGAAGTAATATTATGTATTTTACACCCAAATTGCTTCTAAATCACTGCAGTTGTAAAAAGCTGCAGATTATGAATAAAGTTCTAATTTTTCTACTAGAAAATTATCTGCAAATTGAAAATGCATTTGTGTTATCAGAGTTTGGATGGAATAATCATACCCCCAAACTGCAAAATAAAAATGGCTGATTTTTTTGGTGAGAAAAAAAGAGACAGACTGTGCAATTAGAACTTGCAACAAATTAAAATATGAAGATTACATAGTATTCTGATATTTTTCCTGATGTTGATTTTCAACTTATTTTCACAGATGACCTCAAGCAAGTACATCAGAATTTAGTCCACTGATTTCTGTGGATCTTTTCTTTAAAGAACATTATTATTCATTATGAGAAAGGGAAAATAAATAAGAATAGTAAATAATGTTTGGGAAAAAATAGGAATACATGGACCAGAATGTTTTGGGGGGGGGGGGGTTTTGCAGTGATGACTATTATAGTGAGAATTATGGGAAAATTTCTCTTTTAACAGAAGGATTCTGAAACCTTGTATTCCTGCACAGCAAGATAGATAAGCTCTGTTATACAAATAATTATTGCTGCTGCCACTCTCCACATGGTCCCACTTTTATTTTTATTTTTAAATTGACACCTTTCCTTCTACTATTCATTCCATTTCATCACCAGCTCATGTTTCTTTGCTTTCCATTTATCAGAGAGAAAGAAACAAGTTATTCTCATAACCAGGAGTTAAGCTAGAGGGATTTGTATTTCTATTTTGTTCAGTGTCACTTAGACAAAAGCTCACAGCAATAAAACACAGTTTGTATTGGAACATGTAGTAGTTTGTTGATGGTTTGTGATACAGCAAATGTGCTTTCTTTAAGAGTTTTCAGTTCCAACAACAGCAATGTGAATATTTCTATGACTTTAAATGCTTCACCTCTAACACTTTCTACTAGAATTTTCCTGTGCATGTGAAAAATAGACATCTTTTAATCACATTTCTAAGGCAGTGATTTGCAATGACACAGTAGTACTAAAACAGGTGCATTGTCCATCAGCTGTGAAATCTTGGATGATTTCAGGCAGAATCTTGTAATAGGCTGAATTAGCCACAGCCCATTTCATTAGTTACTGTATGTTACTGCACTTTAAATACCATTGGGCTATTTTATGGCAGCCACACCCTTTATCTCCACTTTTTAGCTGGCCCAGGAAGTGTTGTCTAACATTTCCTTCTGTTTTTGAAGAAATTACAACTCCCATCTCCAGGCTAAGACATTCTGATAAACATCTTGGTACTAAGGAGCATGAAATTGAAATGGACCCAGTGCGCTCTGCCCTTTTACCCAAATGAGATCCAGAGCATTGCTCTGACTTTCTTATTTCCATTCCCAAACCTGAATGAGAGTTTTAAACATTATCTGATAGAGTAGGCCTCATAGAGTCCTTAAAAATCACTGTACTTCACATTTCATTTCAATAGTGATTAGCAAAGGACTCAAAAAGTCTTTGTTGACCATAAATTAACATGAGCTGCCCAGGTTTTGGTACAAAAATATATGACTAGTAGCTCTGTTCAAACTGAATGGCATAAATCCCTGGGGATGTGCTTATCAAAACAGGACCATGTGTTCTGCATTATTAACTAAGGGCTGTTTACTCAGATAAGTCAATATGTAGAAGAAATTCTAAAAGAACATTTTGTTCCACAAAAAGAGTTGAGCTGAAAATATATTCAAGCTTTAGCTTTCATATTGGTCAACCTTTTGTTTTCATCTTTCATACCAGCAGGGTAGTGGAAATCCCATTTCCCAGATAGCACAAGCTGGCTGAGAGCAATCATTTTCTTCATTTCATTTAATTTCTTGTGCAGAATGGGCTAAGGATATAGCCTGGAGGCACCCCAGGGTTCGATGCACTGAGATGCCAAAGCACTAAATTGAACAGGAAATTCAGAATAAAAACAAATAGCAACAAAATCTATGTGAAATGCTCAGACAGTAATTCTAGTACCTCAGAGTACTCAGCATTATCTTTCTCCTGACTGACAATAACATACATAGAAAATATATATCAGCAGTAGGGTCGTGGGGGCCATTTCTATAGTCAACCAAAGGACAGTTAAAAATCATTCTGATACTCATTTCTTTATGTAAGGTGCTCTCTCTACATATTCCCCTACACATAATATTTCCATCTCTTGGAGGATTTCTATAATGAGAATAAATTGGCACAGGGTAGAGAGTGAGTGCCACCTTACCTTTGCTTCTTTGTGCTTGTCCAAAGGGAACATAAAATGCAAATATAGAAATGTTTTGCCCACTTTTGGCTCATACAATTTGTAACCCATTTTTCACATGTGAAAAGGAAGATACAAAGTCTATGGGATTTAAGAAGCTGCTCATGAATTTACTTTGCTTATAGATTTGCACACAATACTCTTATGTGCAGCTCTAGGCAGAACAGTGTCTCTTAGAAGGTTTCATCATGCATTAAGGTCAAGAGATAAAATTTAAACAACTGGAAATTGAACATCATACTTTGGTACTATTGTTAATATTTTTTTCTTGGTAATACAAGGTTTCTGGAAGCTAAGATCAAATTTAAGACCAATTCAAAAAGTGATCATCAAGAGCCATAAAGATGGCTTCAGTAAAAAGTAGAGAGTGTGCAGTAAGTTTACATGAAGTCAGCTGGGCAGCTGAAAATAGCCTGGTCACTTTTAGAAATTGTATAAGGAAACAAGTATTTAAGTTTGAAAGCCACTAAAGGTGATGTTTAGATATTTAGAAGCATCTGCTTACATGGCAGTGTACTGAGATAGTTAACACTAATAAGGAAGAATACAGTCTTGTTAGCAAGCCTAGCAAATTCATGCCTGGGTTTTGGTTTTTCCATACTATGGAGCCTTAGCTTCCTCTTCATCGCAACTGTTGAAGGAAACTTAGAATCAGTTGAATTTATTCATAGACTTTACCAGAACAAATATAATTTTTTTAACAATAGTTTTGATAAAGAATTTAGATGTTTAGATTAATTCATCATGGAAGTCATGAAAGCAAAATCTAATTTTGTTTTTTTTCATCAGTATTTTTCAACTAAATAAACCATTTTCCTGTTCATCTATCCTAAGACAAAGAACTACGTTTTAAGTACCTGGAAAGTGTTACAAACCTTTGACATGGAGTGAGGTTGTACTCTCATGGCTACCCTACATTTTGTCATTCAATGACACAGTGTAATCTCAACAAAAGTATTGTTCTTAATTTCATAATAAAAGTTACACACAGACATCTGTAAAGTATTTGAAACTGATTGGTATGACAGACAGTATAGATGTACTATAATATGTACACAAATGATACTAACAGCTTAGTAAAGATTTGGTCTTGTAGTAAATCATAACATGAGCTCTCTCCTGGAACCGTACCAATGCAGGTGTGCCCTTGTGTCCTCTCCTCTGCTGCAGCATCGAGTAGGGTTTGTGTGCAGAAACAAGCCCTGCTGTATATGCAGGAGATTGCTTTAGCAGTTCTTCTGTCAGGGCTCCACTTAACCCTTCGGTATTAAACACATAAATACTTCAGTGAAAGTACAGTGAGAACATGGAGAAAACCAGCTTTATTTCTGAATTTCCTTCCATAATACCCTTAAATTTTTTCACGTAGTTTTCTCTCAAGCCTACTTTGAGGTCGACTCTGAATTTTTGCTGTGGAATTATGCCCTTATTTCAGAGAAAGTGTAGAAGATGAATTTCACTAAAACGCTTGTATTACTCATGCCTAGCAGAACAAACCCAAAAGTAAAATGAAATAATGAGCTTCTCATCGTTGCTTCTGTTTATTTTCTATCTAGTCCATTAGTGATATTGTAGCATTAAACATTGATTATTTTTTTTCTTCCATGGGGAATATATATTTCAACTAACACTGGAAATGAATATTTCTCTGTTTTTCCTCAATTTTTAAAAAATTATCCAGTGAATTATAGCTCACTGCCTTCATTACCACCATAGAAAACACAATAATCAGCTAGGAGAATCCCATCTAATTTTACCAGAACACAGAAACTGTTTCAAAGACAATAATTCTATTTCGAGGAAGAATTTTAGAAAAAAATAGGAACTAGCCAATGTATCTCAAATAAAGAGCTATTCCATGAAGGAAAGAAAAGTGGGGAAAATGTAACAGCAGACATTTGTCATGAGGTTTTACTGGAGAGAACAGCAAACTACTTTACTTTGAAACGGAATTCAAGAGAACAGCATCCTCTACTCTACAGATCAGCTGCCTGTGTTTTTATAGCACCGTACCTGCTCCCTCTTGTGGCTGCTTCCAAGGGATTTTTCCTGTCGACAACATACAGGCCACAGTTATGAGAAGGTGAACCCTGAACAGAGATTCTACACCTTACATGTACTGCATATGCACTCCACAGGCTTCCCTAGGGATAATTTTTCCCTTAACATCATAGAAGGATAGAATTATAGAATGGTTTGGATTGGAAGGTGATCTTGAAGGTCATCTAGTTCCAACCTCACTGCAGTGGGCATGGAAACCTTCAACTAGATCAGGTAGCTCAGAGCTCCATTCAGCCTGGCCTTGAACACCTCCGGGGATGGGACATCCACAGCGTCTCTGGGCAGTCTGTTCCAGTGCCTCACCACCTCACAAAATTTTTTCCTAATATCAGATCTAAACCTAACTTCTTTCAGATTAAAGCCATTACCCCCAATCCTATCGCTACATGTTCTTATAAAAAGTCTCTCCCTCTTTTTTATAAGTCACCTATAAGTACTGGAAAGCTGCAATTAGGTCACTCCAAAGACTTCATTTCCAAACTGAGCAAACCCAGTTCTCTCAGCCTTTCCTCACAGAAGAAGCGCTCCATTCCCGGATCATCTTGGTGCCCCTCCTCTGGACTTTCTCCAACAGGTCCATGTCCTTCCTGTGCTGGATGCAGCACTCCAAGTGGAGTCTCATCAGAGCAGAGCAGAGGGGCACAATCTCCTCCCTCACCCTGCTGGCCACGTTGCTTTGGATGCAGACAGGATACATTTGGCTTTCTGGGCTGTAAGTGCACATGGACAGCTCTTGTCCAGCCTCTCACTCACCAGCACCCAGAAGTCCTTCTCAGCAGGGCAGCCCTTGATCTCTTCATCCCCCAGCCTGTGTTGATACCGGGGGTTGCCCCAATCCACATGCAGCACTTTGCATTTGGTCTTGTTAAACCTCATGAGATTCCCAAAGACTCACTTCTCAAGCTTGTCCAGGTCCCTCTGTCCACCAGGTGTGTCAACAGCATCTCTCAGCCCGGTGTCATCTGCAAATTTGATGAGGGTGAACTTAATCCCTTCATTATATCATTAATGAGCATATTAAATAACGTTGATCCCAACATGGACGCCTGAGGGACACCACTTGTCACTGATGTCTGTCAGGACTCTGAGCCATTGATCGCTACCCTCTGGATGGGACCATTCTAGCAATTCCTTACCCACCTCACAGTACACCCATAAAATCCATCACTCTTCAGTTTGGAGAGAAGGATGTTATGGGAGATGGTGTCAAAAGTGCTGCAGACCATGTCAAAGAAGTCTATATAAATGACATCTGTAGCTCTTCCCCTACACACTGATACTCGATTGTAGATTACCACCAGGTTGGTCAGACAGGATATTCCCTTTTTGAAGCCATGCTGGCTGTCTCAAATCACATCCAGGTATGGATCCTGCTGGGCATGAATAGGATTTCTTGTCTTGGAAATCACAACATCTCTGCAAAAAACACATACAAAATGAAAATAAAGCACTAATTACATAGCAGACAAATTTTTAAAACTTTTTATGCACCTCTATATAAACACATTAATAAAACCAGAATGAATTTTTTGTAATTTTCACTGAATTTTTCAGTGTAAAGGAATCACAGAAATGGTTGTCTGGGGAAGACTTGTGCTGTTCTTGCTGTGTTGATTTGTTAAGCACATCTCAGTCAGGAGCAAAAGCACATTTATTTAGGAGTGGCTTTACTGAAAGTAGTCAGTTTTCCTACCCAGATGAACCATGTAGGGAGAAGAATGAAATCCTGAACAGTTGCGTTTGCTGCTTTGAAAATTAAGTTAAATTAGACAAAGACAGCTTTTAAATTTTCTTGTGCTATTTAATTTCTTTTTCTTTTATTTCTTTTTTCTCTTCCTCTTTTTCCTTTGTAGAATATTGCTCTTCACAGCAAATAAGTGTCCTCCCACCACATAGTGCCTGCACGTAGTACACTGCATCCTCTCAGCTTTGTTTTGTAGCTTAAGTGTCAAGTAAATGATTTACAAACCTCTTCAAAAATTTAAAAATTTAAATAGCATTAGACTCCACTGAAGTTTTGAAAGAACAACACAGTTGTAACTGAACAGGACTATGTAGGAGTGTGTGTTCATCTAGAGGTCATCTTAGGGAGCAGCCATGAAAAATATTCACTGTTCAAGGGAAATAACACGTATCTGTGTGGAATTCTAAAAGCAACCAAAGATAACAATAATAGCAGAGAAAACCTTTCCCCTTGTGTTTTTGGAATTTGGGTGAAGACGGAAATTTGTGGTTGCCTTAGAAATTCCATTGAGAAAGATGTATGTCATTTAGCATACACTAGCATAATTTCTTTTGCTGTGGTAAGCTCAGGGTTTTGGGGGTTTTTTTTGAGTCTTTTGTTTCGGGGTTTTTTTTCGAGGGAGTGGAGAGTTTTTTTGGTTGTGTATGTTTTGTTTTGTGGTTCAGGTTTTTGGTGGTGGTGGTGGTTTTTTTTTGTTTGGTTTCATTTTGTTATGGGGTTTTTTTTTGCTGTGTAGTTTTACATAGCAGAAGAAGCTACTGACCTAGTAAAGCTCAGTTCTGTGGTTAGATGAAACTAATAGATACTGTCTTCTAAAGCAAAACCTTCTATACATAGGAGAAAGCAAAATAAGAGGACCAAAAGAGCTTCTTACATGCAAAAGTATCACACTGTGTTTCCTGGGAGATTGAACAGCAGTGGCAAAGAACAGACCCTGCAGCAAGTGGTTTCCAAATAACTAATTTAGCAGAAAGCTATGAGTTTACCAGCAGTCTCTGTGGAAATGGACTAAACTCCTTGTAGTGCAAGTTTGCTGCTTACTCAGGAAGCTGTACCTATGGAGCACAATACCCAACACCCCAAGACTTTGCACATGAAAAATTTTCTTCACTCCTGAGCTGTGTCATTACCTTTGTAGGTAGATTTATCCCCGTGCTTTTTCTGAACCACTGACATATTGGATACCCTTTAAAATTACTATGACAATTTTCCCATGAGCAAAACAAATGTGTTAAAATATCAGACTTGACCAAAAAACAGTGGTTTCATTTTGTGAAAACCTTCTGTGGAACTTGCATGTATTTTGTACTGCACTGGTATGTAAACAAAAGCTTTCCAATTTATTTTCTATCACTGGAATGACATTGAATTATCACTTTTTAAACTGACACATGAATTCCTGCTTCATTATTACAATGGGAGGTGATGGCTGGGACACTGTCCAAAGATTCCAGTTCAAATCCTCCTTATGCCTGGTTTCCCAGCTTACAATGCTGGAGAATTTATCACTTCATTTTTCCCCTCACAATATGATTGCTTTCAAGAGTCATGAACTTTACTGAAATATTTTTAACTTTGACATAATGGTAAGTTTCTGCAAATTAGAGTTTCACTGAATAAATTTCAAGCAGCTCTAAAAAATATAGACATACTGATCACCACTCAAGGTTCCTTGATAGTTAAAACTTTTGGACAGTGTTGAAAAACAACAGCAGATTCTTGTCTAAGAGTTAGAAATATACTTTCTATTTCATATATATAAATCTGCTCTGGAACAAGATGCAATGAAATTGCCACCATGCTGTCTGTGTGGTGACTAAGCAGTGACTTTGTTACTATGATTTAGTTAAACAATATGATAAATGCTGTCAAAAAGATTGAAGTGGACCTTAAATTGCTTTGCGGGATTCCACTGGCATATTCAAAGGTAAAAGCTTTGTGTTGAATTGCTCGGCTCTGTATTTATACCTCGTATGTCTGAGTGTTATATGGATGACCAACCAATAGGTTGAATGATTAATGTCACCTTCCAGATTTTTACTAAGTAGAGTTCTAGAGGTAGTAGAGGTTAAGAGTGGACAATGAGAAGTTTAATGGTCTTTAAGACTCCTTTCTCTTCTTTCAGTAGACCCTGCATAAAACTAGGAACTGGCATTCAGAGCTACACGAGGTCAGCACTGGAAACTCTTTTTGCACTTCAATCATGCCTACAAGCTTTAAGGGACCTGAAGAAAACTGCACTCTAAATGTCATGCCAAAGAGGGAGGATATAAAGCTTGGCTTCTCATGGGGTAAGGATATTTTCTGGATGAAATCTTCCACTTGACCTAGGAATCTACCTTGTTTTATGAGTCCCACAGAAAAAATCTTGTTGAGTTGTCAGAAGGTCCAGTTCAATCAAGGTGTGTTGTCCTTGGTTACATAGTAGTTTGTAAGTCCTGTGTACCTGTAAATTGAGAAAGAATGAAACCACCCAATTTCCAGTCAAGTGAATGGTCATGGGGTGAAATTCCGCAGCCAGACTTGGAAAGCAAAATCTGTGTCACTCACACAAAGTAATGAGTTTGTTCCTTTCTGTGGGCCTGGATCTACAAACTCGTGCCCTAACCAAATAATGAATCTCTTCCAATCTCCCATGAACAGGTTGTAGTATTTTCTGTGATCACGACTTGAACCAGTATCAAAAAGATCAGTGAACAATCAATTCTGCAGGGTAAACCAAAATGCCTTCTAGAAGATAGACTGGACAGCAGGTGACAGGTAGAAATCAGGAGGAAATTAAGGGCTGAGGAGCAGAAAGATAATAGTTCCTTAACTGGCATTACAACTGTGGAAAAGCAGCTCTTGATCCATTTCCAGTGGAACCAGCTTACTGCAGTTAAGACTTGACAAATAGCATTTGGTTGTCATTGCACTGAAATGTAGCCCTGAGACCAGTTAAGTTTCAGCTGAAATATTGAGGAGCAGCCCAGTGCCAGGCAGTACTTCTATGGCTGCAGTAACCAATATGTGCCTTGCAAATCAGTGAAGGGATCCTTGTCTGATAAGAATACGGGACCATAGAACATCATAGATTGAAAAAGACTTCCAAGATTATCACGTCTAACCATTTACTCGACACTGCCAAATGCACCACTAAACCATGTCCCTAAGTGCCACATCTACATGTCTTTAAACACCTCCAGGAATGGTGACTCACCTGCTTCCCTGGGCAGATTGATCCAATGCATGAAACCGGGAGCAATCTAAGAACTCAGTAACCTGGGGCTGTTTCATAAACTGCATGAACATGGAAGCAGCAAGCCTCTAGTATTTAGACACATGAACACAATGATCAGAGGCTTTTCAAGATAAGGTCATGGACTTGGGTCTGGGCCAAAGGTACAATATAATCATGTCCCACAAGCTTCCCAAGAGTGCAAATGGAAGAAGGAAATTATCCTACTTTACCTTATTAAATAGTGGAATGCAACACATTGCACCAGACTCATGAAACCAGAAAACATATTGGAAGGATTATTTTTCCCCATTAGAAGCATGAAGAGTGTTCTCAGATTGTTGACATCACTTAATGCTAATTAGGTTAGGATGAAAAATGGTTTTGCACCATCCTTAGACCAAAATAGCATAGGAACATATTTGTTGAGTCCTCAGCAATTACTAAGAAATAGAAACAATGATGTCACATGGATCAAGCTCTAGGTATGTTGTTTTCTGGCCAAACCAACAAAAGCTCTGTGTTTACTTGACAGATTAGCACACATGCTCATATCAAAAAACATATCAAACCCAAGAGAACCATGCTGAATCTAATTTGTGTTCACCAAGCAATAAAGTTGTCAGGGAAACTGCCCAAAACTTGACCAAATACCACTGCTAATCCAAGACTCCAGTCTCTTTCAGGTGAAAGTGAAGAAATACAAACGGAAAATGTAAGATTCCCTTTTGTTTAACTTCTTGTAGCCAATGAAGTCTGAGAAAAATCTCTCTCAAAGCCTGTAAATGTGCATTAGCTTTATTATCCATAATTAGTGGCCACGAATCTTTTTTTCTGTGATGAAAGCCCAGGTGATTTTCAATAGTTTAGTTTTCTTAGTTGTTGAAGGTAAAAAGTTTCAGTGCTGCTGTCTACAAGAGTCATGTGATACAGATTCTATAGCAAGTGGTGTGCCCCAAGGTGTGCTATGTCCCAAGATATACTAATGCAATCTTCATAGAAACACTTTAAAAACTGCAATTGCATTGCAGGAACTTTGTAAAGAATTGAGTTATATATTAGAGTATTGTAATGTAGAATTTCAATTAGTATGTATTACACTCAGGTAAAATTTACATAAACCTGTAGTTTAGTGAGGCAAAGTTATTGGTGTGTTTTTTAAAATTATATGTTAACAGTATAGTTTAGAAAAGTTTGGTCAGCAACTGCATGGTAACACAAATTCAATCTTAAAAGTAACCATAGGATCAAGAAAAAAATCTATTTGGTTTGAAATATTTTGTATAGTTTTAATAAAATTCAGATCTATGCCATTATAACACCCAGGTCTTGCCATTCCAGCCCTTCTATTAAATATCTGTGGCTGCCATGATCTGTGAAAACTGAGCACTGGACTGGGTTTTGGAATGCAGAGAGAACTGTGTTACATGTACAAAATTAACGTTAACAGAAAGTAAGCAGTCACTCTCAGAAAGACAAGTAAATGATGTTGTATCAGATTTGTGCTAGAGTGACCAATTCTGTCTCATAGTCAAGCACTGATAAATCTGTGGTGATTATAAGGATTAATGGTACTAGAAGGATTCACTCAAGAGTATTAGTAGGCAACATGTCTTCTATTTGAGACTATTTACTATAGAAAGTACAGTTCAGTGGTTTAAAAGATGTCTACACATATAGTCATGGAGTGTATGTCACTTGGGTGTGAAAAAGTGTGATGTGTCCCTTCTCTGTCAGTTCAGAGATTATGTGAGTTGTTCCCAACCCAAGCTTTAATATCTCATCTGTTTAATGCAAAATGTAGCAGTTTGCTCACAGCTCTATAGATCCCTGTTTCTGTCCATGGTATGTCAATGAATATGCTGGATGTCAGATTTCCTATTACTGTCTTTTACCTAACATTGTTAGACCAGTTCAAGGCTGGTCTGAATATCATGGAATCATAGAATGGTTTGGGTTGGCAGAAACCTTAAAAATCTAGTTCCAAGCCCCCTGCCATGGGCAGAGGCACGTTCTACTAGATCATGTTGCTCAGAGCTCCATCCAAACAAGCCTTGAAAAGGCCAAGAAATATGTCAGGGTGTCTTCAACTCTCAGTTAATCACTAATAAAATATTTCTTATATTTAAGCTATTGAATTGCTTTACTTTTGCCCTGCTTTATAGCTTTTAAAATATTTAATCTTCTTAAAATTCCTTTCTTATCAGTGGTTTAAGTTTCTCCTTATCTCCCAACTTGAACAATGCTAGAGAGCAAAAAGAGGCTACGTTTTTATCTAAAACTTAGATGCAGATTTTTTTGCACTTGTTTTTCTGTTTTTCTAATCCTGTCCTTATAATAGATTTTTTTTAATGAATGAAAGAGGTAACAAATTTGCACAAAAATTAATGCAGCAGAGACATTCCAGGAAAATTATTTGTTTTCCTGCAACGCTATTCTTTTGAAACTTACGTTAGGTCAGAAAAATGCAATGCTTATCTCTCTAGAGCTTTGGGTCTGACATTTTTTCCATGCTTATATCTCTAACATATTTTCATCTCACACCTGCCCCTGGCATCAGATTACTTCCTGCTCCAGAGACCACTGAGTGATACCTTCCATGTTTTTATTATGTGATCAGGTGTCAGATTGCTCGTAACAGCCAGAAAGACAATGCTGGTGTTACTATATGAACAATAATTTTTACTTATAAACACTGTCTTGTGTGAAGAAGAGCATGTTCCTACACTTCTAAAAAAGCCAGTCTCTATCAAAGAGAACAAAAAGTAATGAGAATAACAAGAACTGAAGTTATTTCACAGAGTTTTACAGATATTTTTTAATTCTCCTTCTCGCATATAGTTAACTGTTACTTCTGCAGATCCGTCCCACGCCTGCTGAATCCAGTCCAAAGTAATATACCACTCTTATTTAAACAACCTGAATTTCTTTCTATTTCCTTTCCCTTCCCTCAAGAGGCAACTGTCCATCACTTTACATCAGAAGTCCTTTTGAATGCAAATCACAGGTTCACTGGTTCGGCTGAAAAACTGGAAGTTCTATGCTACTTGGTTGTCTTCTCTTTCTGCATCATATTTTCTTATAGGACCTTGCATACATAAGATTTGAATTTAACCAATATTCCGAGTGGAAATCAAGTAGGACTTTAGGAATGGAATAACTGCAGATGACATTCAGTCAGTGAAAGATCACTCCGGCCTGTACCTCTTCAGCACAGTATTAGATTAAAAATACAGTAGGATACAGTGAAAAGTTTCAAGGAAGAGTTGGAAAGAAAATTTAAATGTGTTTACTTTTGTCTGGATGTTGGTTTTCTGTTGATGATATACAGTTCCTCTCTTTAAGGTAGAAGCAGGTTATCTGAACAATTTTCAGAAATGGCATGAGAGACTGCCTACTCTCATTCAGCAATTTTCTCAGCAAAACCTGTTCTCATTCCCTCATTTACTTGCTAATCTCTTATTTCATCAAGTCTATTATTGGACTATCTTCTCAGTCTGTGGATAAAATCAGCTTCACAAAGAGTCATAGCCATAGACAGTGCTCCTCTTCTGCACTAAGTTAATGACCCTGCAACTCTGCAGGCAGATGGCATCACAGTGGTCACTAATCCACTTCTGGCAAAGCCAGCTGCAAGAGGTCACTTGAGTTCACCTGGCCAACTTTGCCAGAAGTATGTTAAAGAGAAATGTTCCTGCCTGCTGGCACAGAAATGAGGGCAGTAACCCTCAGGTGGTAGACAGTGACAGGAAGCCAGAACTCTTAAAGTCTTCATCTGGCAAGGCTAGGGCATGTAAAACTTCTGCATGTGGCTCTGTGCAACCCCAAGTCACCTGGCTCTCATCAGTATATCTTCAGTTTGACCTGTAGTCCCTTCCGTTGTATTGTAAAGTAAATAAATTACTTGTGACTACTGTAACTGTAGCACTGAATAACAGTGATAACAGTCACATTAGTCATAAGAATTATTCATATCACAGTGAGAGAATATCAATTGGCAAATTTTAAAAACTCCAAAGTTTGTTTTGGATGAAGTGTTTATAAGAACAGTCTTTGTTCTGAGATTTTTGGAGTTTTCAGTTTCCACTTGACCTATTTTTCTTAGCTTGCTCTCTGAACAAAAATTATTGAGATTGAGACCTACTAACAGAATAACAGAGTCTAAACTACATAGCTTTACTCTTCAGCAGCTGCTGCCATATGATGACAGCATCTATAACAAATAGGAAGATCTTTCAATAAATCTGTTAAATAATATATCTAGAAATTGCTAACAAGACTGTAGTTATTTAACCCATGCTTTATTTTGAAACACTCCTTCAATTTATAGCTGTAATAAAAATACAGAGTGTTTACAAAGTGTTGGGCTTCTACATTGCGTAAGGTTCATAGAAAAGCTATTATTTGCTTCTCCAAGCCTGTATATGTAGAAAACAAAGATATTTCCTTTACTCAACCAGGCCCTGGATAATTAAACAGACCAATTAAACAGACCAATTTCACTAATTTAATTAGCTACTATAAAACGTAAGAATTATAACATACCACCTGTCCTCTGTCCTTTTTGCAGAGTATTCAGTAAAATTAGCAGTTCTTTTCTGCAAACTTCACTGCATGTGTTCATAAATATGAACATTTACTTTCTTTTTTATGTGAGTTCTCCAACTCATCTGCTAGGCAGCCACTTTTTCTCAGGACAGTGATTTAAATTAACTGGAAGAAGAGGACTTGTTCTTGAGCTAAATACATAACAATGCTGTTGCCAAACAAACTAATATATGAAAAAGAATTGATGGGCTTGATGGGGGAATCATGGGGATGGAGTTCCATGGCCTGTATTAGTCAAACTAGGTGTATGTAGCAGTCTTTTCTGACTGAAAACAGAATACAACTCCACAAGTTCTTAGAATGAAAAGAGTGAAGATACATCAGCAACACAAGGTTTTGCAATTGTCTTCACTCTCTAACCTTGCTCCAGCAATCAGTACAATGGAAGGTGGTCAGAACAGCTCTGGTAAAATCAGTTTAAAGCCAGCAGTTGCTTATGACAGATGAGGAACAGATAAAAGGAAAGTAATTTGCCTGTTCTAAGATTTTTGTATTTCCCTTTCTATCAAACCAAAACCAGGGCCCCAATTCAACAGAGTATCCTTCAAGAAGAGCCTTAGAACCTCTAACCATTAACATTCTTTCTTTCTCTCCTCCCACACTCTTGGCTTCCTCTGCAGCCAACAGGGTTTGAATGACCTGGAAGGCCATGGACATTTTCTGCTGGAGTGGGCCCCAAATTTTGAAATATATTTATGCAAGAGTATCAATCATGTAATTCAATAGAGGTCAAATACCTTGCAAGTTTTTTTAAAATTTTTTATTTGTGTTTCCATATAATTGAAAGAATATGTTTGCTAACTTTACTAAATCACTCATTTTAACATACAGTTCTATGGTGCAGTATTAAGGCCATCTGTATTTGTATGTATTCCATACCAAGGAATGTCAAATTCACAGAGTTAAACTCTAATGTAAATGCCAGAGTTTAGACCCTATGAATAATCCAGCATGTCTAGGTAACATGTTTCTTCTGAATTATCTCACCACGCAGTATCCTTCAAACAATACTACATTGTGTTGTACAATATAGTATATTATTCTACATCTTTATATAAAAATATATTAATTAAAAAATTATATTGCTTTCCTTTTTTCCAAATTACACTTACTTAATAGTTCATAATACACTTACCACAACCTATCTATTGGCTAAGGCAAATATTTCCAAATTTGGATTGCTAAAATGACCCTGTTATGTAGATGGTGCCTTATTTGCAAAGCTCTAAACTTCTACAGCTGCCACAGGAATAATTTTTTCAATCTCAGTGCAATAGGGAATGAACCTCAAGATATGTGTCAGACATCAGTCTTGCAATGAATTACCATATGAGGCCTCATGCTACATGCCATTACACCCAATGTCTGTAATTTTTTTTGACATTTAAAATCCATGGGTATGTTACCTGAAGTTTTGTGCAAAAAGTTTTCAGAACTACTTTAACCTAACACCGTATCTGTAATTCTACTTTGGGAAAGAAATTCTGTGACAGATCTTATATCAAAGCTGGAAAACTTAAAGATTGTCTTTAAAGAAATTAAAGTAACACCTTCCCATGGGGAGAAATTCAAATGCAAACACAGCTTTGGAGTCTTTTTGAAGAAGCTGGGGCATATTAAACCCCTCCTTTTACTCAATCCATCCCCCTTCCCCCATTTAATTCCTATGGGTGGAGGTCTATTCTGTGCAACTACTTCAGTGAATTTTCATTTCAACCTTTTAAGGGATATATGTGTATCCCACAGGCATTGCTTTATGGCAGGTTCCCAAATCACAGTGGGAAAAGAGCCAGGGCTTAAACAATACTCATCTACATTTAGGGGGGAAATAAAAAAGAGATCTGTGCAGTTGCATAATCAGATAATATGACTGAAGAACAAGCGTCACACTCATTGATGGTATCATTTTTCTAACCTGACTCTACCTGACTAAATCAGCACCTCGCCCTGAGAAAGAAAATTATAGAGCATAGCTCATTAGGTTTCTATCCCAGTCCCCTGGATCTGAATGTTTAGACATACAGAGTTAAAACAAAAGAAGCCTTGCGTGTAGAGCTTAGACAATGACAAAAGTCAGCAAGTTCACAACATATTTAAGCAAATTAATTATACCTTTTGTTCAGTGAAAATTTTGATATTCTGCTTCTGGTTATTGCATACTTGAATTGTAATTATTTTGTTGTTTCAATAGGGGTTCAGATGTCTTGATCAAGACAAAAACAGAATGAAAATATGACCTTTGGCCCAAGATTTTATGATTTAAATATGAAAAAAGTAAACTATTAAGAACAAAGAAGAATAACAATGAAACAATGGGATAGACATTAGCCATCCTTTTAGACAATGCTCTCAGTGCTTGAACTGCCAAGCTTTTGTAAGTATTGGGCTAAAACAGGAGGCATTTGAGGCAGTGAAGCTGTATTTTTACACTGTAAATCTCATTTAATGCTGGCTTAATCAGCAAGGAAAGACTTTTTGGAACCTTATACAAAAGTGAAAACAATGATCACTTCCTATTAGAGCTTACATATGCCTCATTTAAGTGCCTGATATTTTACTTCTCTGACTGGAAAACTCTGTGTTATATGTTTTGGATTGAACTATTCTGTTTAATGATACATTTGAAGGGACAATAAGACACACAAGGAGAATTGTTTCTGTCTAAGGTTTTGTAAGGTTTTCCAGTAGTCATCAGCAGCTCTTTAAAGTTCAGTCCAGGTTAAAAGTCGTATAGCTCCTTTCAGTGTTCAAAGGAAGGCAAATCCCTATGCCAGGGCAGAAATTACTTGCTCAGATGTACAATTGACTTATCTCCACCCAAATATTTCAATGCCTGGAGGTTTACTACAGATGTTGTCTTTTTGTTCATTGAATATTTTGCAGCCAAGGCACTCATTCGGCTGCAGGAAGAAATTATCAATCCATGAAAAGGACACAGAGAAAAATCAGGCTGTAGTAAAGAAAAAAATCCTAAACTGACTCATGAGTGTAGCTTGCAGAACCCAAATAAATTTTAGTCTGGTGAAGGGATCTTAACTGCACACTGGAATCCCATTAGTGACTGGACTACTGATGGATTCAATTCTGCTCTTGCATGCTCTTCCTGACTTGTAAGAGACTTCTATAGAAATTAAACCAGTAAAAAGATGTTAATAAATATTCAAAGTATTTAGTCCGGTCATGTCAAATAAAAGAAAAATGACCTTTTTCTAGAATGTTTTCTGGTTTTAAATAATTCTTTTTAAATAATTTATTCATTTACCTCAGAAGTAGGCAGTGGGATGACACTCACATATATATAACTAGAAAGGAAGCATATACTGGTTCTTTCAATTTCAGATGTGCTCCACTGACTGCTGAAAAGAGAGAAGGCTTTAAAAATATTGTGAGTCCATTCTTTTTATTGCATTGATCCTTGTGGCTCATATGAAGCAATGCCCTGAGTCTTCTAGGATCAGAGTTGTCCTCTTTTTAATACCTGCCAGAGCTAACAGCATCAACAGGAGAGCAGCAGTAACCTTGTCAGATTCTCACAGAAAAATGAAGAAAATTAAGCCATCCTAGTTGTAAAGGATTGTGGAAGATTAGATACATTTTTCTGTCCTAGTTTTTTTTCATCAGAACGATATAACATTTTGGATACATCTTTATTTGGATACTTCCATATATGGATACTTCCTCATGAGGAGAAGCGGAGGGGCAGACCCCGATGTCCTCTCTGGAGACCAGTGACAGGAGCTGAGGGAATGGTCTGAAGCTGTGTCAGGGGAGGTTTAGGTTGGATATTAGAAAAAAGGTTCTTCACTCAGAGGGTGGTTGGGCACTGGAACAGACTCCCCAGGGCAGTGGTCACATCAACAACCTGACAGAGTTCAAGAAGTGTTTGGACAATGCTCCCAGGCACAGGGAGTGACTCTTGGGGATGGTGCTGTGCAGGATCAGGAGTTGGACTTGATGATCCTTGTGGGTCACTTTCAAAACAGGATATTCTGTGATTCTACATGTTAGGTTGACACAATTCACAATGCAATCTTACATTTTTTTTGTAACTGGTATTTGTATTGGCTAGTGTTTTTCCCTCTCTGTGTTATAATTCTTGACATCATATTGCAATTTTGGGAAGAAGGGCCAAATGTTCTAGTAGCCAGCTTAATGTTGTGTGTTATTGAGATACAGTGAGGGTTTGGCCAGGAATTGCAGTTCCTAGATTCCCTTCTAATTCTTTTGGTGTAAATTTCGGGGGCAGGTTGGAAAACAGGGAAGTCCTAACCAGCCAATAAGAACATAAAAAATTAATTTAAAGAAAAAACTTCTTTCTCCTACATGAAAATCAGTGGAACTTCTGAAAGATATGGTATTTCATTAATCTGAGGTAGGATTAAACACTCAGTGCTGTAGTATTCCTTTCTTACATGCCTGTATCCTTCAGTCTATTGCTAGCTATATGAATTTGCACACCTCTTGACAGTAAAGAACTGCTTTCATTACAAACGTATTTAATATTTTCCAAGGTTTTGGGAGAGGATCTAATCTCCTCTTTCAAATTGTTCTCATAGTTATAACACTATTTTAGAAAGTAACATCTCCTTAAATTTTATTAGTTTAAACTTAGGATATAGAATTGAGTGCTTCTAACAAAATCTCAATTATCAACGAAAGAAATTACTAAAATGATAAAACACTTGCTTTTAACTATAGCCTCCATCTTAATCTGGGAAGCCTGCAGGTTTACAGGTCTAGTCTTGCATTTTCTTTTAGAAGTGTGAAAATTTTTGTGTGAGTAGTTTTTTCAGGCCCTTGTTCTCCTCCCAGAACAGGCAGCTGGTGTTGGTCCTGCCGCTGTTTAAAAAGGCCATCACACCTTCATGACCTCATACTAACTTCTTGCTGTTTCTTCCTCTGTGCCTCATGTCTAGGCTAATGTCATGAACTGCAGCCAAGAACCTTTTAATATTTAGTTGCAACATCCATCCTCTTAGCTTGTAGATTTCCTCTCACTTCCAAAAGTTCTCCCAAATAAACTATTGTTCCAAATTCCATATGCTACCTTAATTTTGAGCATATGAGTAAAGTCACTAGGTTCAAGCTCTATTACTTATGGCAATTGTGAAGGGTGGTTTAAAGAAAACCAGTACTGTGGACTCTTTGTACCCCTTTTGCCCAGTTCCAGCCATTCTGGGATCGCAAGGATCAAGTTTTTCCTCATTCAACATTTTCTAGAAAATACAGGGAAATTTAATATTTTCATAATTTCATATGTTTGTGCATTCACCATTTGTGCACAGATGTCAGTTTCTCATGCTAATGTGCTATTTTTTGTAGTAATTAAACTATAAAGCAAAAAGATTTTATTTACTTGATGGAGCTCAAAAACATCTGGGGACAAGGTGAATCTCTTTGCAGTGAAGGAAAAATAGTAATTTATGCTGCAGTAACCTTTTATTCCAGTAATAACTTAGGGTAGATGCAGTAACTTGTATTCTGTTTTCCTTTACTTCGTGTTAATTTTCTATTAAAAAAAAAATTATTTGGAAACAAGTTAAATAAACATGTTGATCAGCCAGGAGGGTTTCAGTGTTTCTGCTGACACTGGCACAGAGAAGAAAAATGGAAAAACTAAATAAGCTTGACTCTTACCAAAACAGCACAAAGTAATAAAAGTTTTCTCCAGTGCAGTGTTTAACATATACACAAATCACAGAATCACAGAATAGTCTGAGTAGGAAGGGACCCATAAAGGTCCTAAGTGAATGGCCCACACAGTGATTGAACCCATGACCTTGGTGTTATCAGTACCATGCTCTGACCAACTGAGCTGGGAAGGACAATATGGTCAACCATACATGCTGTGGAGAAGGATAATTTCAGCTATCAGACACTGATTTTACATAGAAAGAGGACAGCTAAGAGCTAGTGGCAATAAAAATTTTATTCTTTAATATTTTGCTTCTTTTCCTTTGTCTCAAAGTGCTTTGAGATCAGCAAGCTGAAACATGAAGTGGGAACAGGATTTGCTCTGTGCCTTGTACTAAAAAACAATTTACCACAATATCAGTCCAGTGTTTTACCCACTAGACCACTCTTAGAAGAGAAAGCTAAAATCATAACAGTTTCATTTGTGACAAAGTAAATGTCTTCACTGGTGAACAGATTGACACAAACAATCTTATTCCACTGCAGAGCAAAGCGAATCACATCAGCAATGTCCATGTTTGCTCTTGCCTCCCTGAGAAGGACCATGGGCCCTGCACATTCATTTCAGGTCAGCCTTCATACCATTCTATCTTCTGATCTAGTTTCATGTCTTTTCATTGCAAAATAGTTAGGCCTTGAGTTTGACATAGTTGTTAGTGAAAACATATACTGATTCAAGTTGTTTACATTAAGCTGTCAGAAAATACTTAATATCATGGCTAGTCTGTAAGCTGTTTGGAACAGTGATTACTCCTATTTCAGTGTACCAGAAGTTCATAATAGGATATTGTATCTTTGAAAATTGTGTCTCTGACTTTTTGAACTAGAGGGAAGCCACACGCATCTCAAAAAAAGCTTTCTTCTCCTTCCAGGTCAGTAAAATTCTATACGAATGTTTGATGTTTTTCAGAAACATATTCACATATTAAAGCATGTCCATTATCTCTTTGTGACCAAAGTTCCTGCACTTTGCCACACACCCTAACAGCTCTTTCTGGAACAGCTCTCCACCACTGCAGGGTTCTCAGGCTGCTGGCCATGACAATGTTACATAAATATATAAACATGTTAGTACACTTCTCCTGTACACTCTGCAAAACAACCAAAAACTAATAAATCGATATTACTGTTCATTTTGCAATCAAACTTTCCTCCATGGTCTTCGCCTTGCCATCATCAGATTACAGTGGCGGACTGGTGTCGTTTGCTGGAAATTACTTTGAAATGATCTGTTCTTGAAAGTTATTGTGCAGCTGACACACATGAACTGAACAGCCTATTAACTGCAAACCCGTGCTCTGCGGGGGTTCAGATGGTGCAGAGCGGCAGTTTGCCCTCCCGGTCTGCCTCCAGCTCGGGGGGTCGGTCTGCCCGGCTCGGGATTTGCCTGCTCTTCCCGCTGCTCGCTAGCTCAGCACGGCTCGGTCGGCGAGAGTCAAGAATGGACTCTGTATGGAAGTTGCACGTGGGGTTTTATTGTCGGAGGGAGGGAGGGAGGGAGCGAACTTGGAAGGGTACACACGCGAAGGGATCAGGGGACGGAGACAGGGACCAAAGGAGAGACGGCAGGTTTTATACCGGGTGGGCGAAAAGCCCGCCGAAACAGCAGGAAAGGGGGAAGAGGCGCGGGGGCAGGAGGGACCCGCATGGGGGAATGAACCAAGGGACGCGGGAGTGGGCTAACAGCCAACGGGGGGAGGAAAACTGGGGTACGTGAACATAAGAGAACCCGGAGGGCTGTGGGAGACCTCCTTTGCTAATAAGCTACAGGATGCTGCTAAAAGTATATTTCTCCCACCAGTGAAATCTCAGGCATCTTATAGGAGAAGGTAGGGTTGCCGAGGTAGGCACACCCACCTCCACAATTAACAGCCTTGTTCTCGATGAATTGTTTTACAATTTCAAGAAACTCATTCTTCCATCAGCTATGCATTTATTTTTCAGCATGCTCCCCTGGGGGATTCACTGTGTGTAATTGCATATGTCCCTGTTTATCTTGTTAGTAACATGTATTTTAAAGCTGTAGCAAGTCTAAATTTGTCAGAGTGGTAGAGATTTCAATGGTATCAAGGGTTTGAGTGAGTTGTCTACACGTAGATACCTAGTAACACTCACCAAAGTATTTGAATTATCTACATGACTTTGGCAGATACACGTCTTGCTGTAAGTTCATAACTCTATCCAGGTTAAGCTTTGGCTCTCAAAGTGTTCTGCATAGCCAAAGGGTGACTGGTGAACCATATTACACAATGTCAAGTTTGATATTGTGATCCAAGTGAGCAAAATCACATTTAAGTGCTAGTTGAGATAATCTAGCAAAACAGCAGGACACTATTTCACCAGCTTCCTGTTTCAATTACTTGAAGACAAATGGTTCATTATTATAAAGAAAAGTTGCCATTCAGAGCAAAAAGGGATTTTCAAGTTCTCAGTCTCTGCCAATTTTTTTATTGGGCAGTGAATCATATGTATAATTTAATCCTTACCCACACGGCGTTACTGAGAAGCAGCTTGGGGATCTTTTTGAAGTTTCAGGTTCAGATAACAGCCAAAAAAATTTCTGAATCTCCTTAACTATTTCGCCATCTATGTTCCTGAGTTTGCAATTTCCTCACTGAGGAACTGTCGGTAATGCAAACGGCATTCTTTTTATGTGTGTGTACTGTTTGTTCTTTAAATGCTTATTAGTAGCTGTTTGTTACTCAAACGTAAAGCTGATTTTACCCTGTTTTTATCTCTCTTCCTTTTTATAGCAGATTTTACATAACGATCCCTTTTGACTGTTTCAAATAACTTGTTCCCACTGTTCCCTATATCAAAAGGGGTGACTTCACATATTGTTTGTTCTGTTACACTTTCAGAAATGCTCCTTGCACATTCAGGAACTCAACGCACAAACTTTTTCTGGATAACATACTGTAACCTTACAGGGCCCTTGTCAAACAGCAGGAAAGGAAAGTAAAGGGGGCAGGGTGGGGCGTACTGGAACAGAAAAGTCCTTTCTCTTTTATTCATATGTTCATCCTTCATAATTTGCTGTTCATGGTGTCTTTCAAGTCATGTTGCTTCCCAAATCCAAATGTCTGTTTTTTCACTTCTTACCCTTTTGGTACTGTGTTATGAAAAAATGTGTTTCAATTGGTAAAACCAGTTTTATTAAGTTAATTAAACAAATATATTAGTTACAGAAAAATTATCCTTGCTCATAACAACTACCAGAACTGCATGCATTTAAATCAACACAGTGTGTGCCTGACAGCTCAGCCAAGGCAATACAAAGTATATTAAATCCACATTTCAGAAAAAAAATTGCTTTTTTCTTTCAAGTTTTTCTGTGAAATATGGATTTATAAAATATTTTTGGACTCCTGTGTTAAGGCTGAGGAGAGATGAATAGGTCACTGATCAGATCCTGGCCTAAAGCTAACCAGCTAAGCAGGATGTGAGAAACTACTGGGCATGACATGAGAAAACTGCTGTGTGTGAAAATCAACAGTGTGAGGCAATAAAAAAGTTACTTATCATAAAGAATAGATGGATTGCACACATTGTTAAGGGGAGTTATATGAGGTACAGACAAACTTTATACAGATTTGAAGGAGAATATCAGGGACTTTTCAGGAAGCAGATATGGAGAAAGTATCAGAAATGCCAAATAGTTGTTCCAAAACAAGAATCAGTGGATAAAAAATCAATTGGGATGGATATTTCTTTAGGAAAGAATGAGTGTGTTAAAAAGACAAACTCTGACAGGGAGTAATAAGAGAATAAAAGGTATCACAAATCAAATCATAGGGCTATTTGGGGGTCCGTGTTTGACAGCCCTGCATTTTGGATCAGAGCAATAAACCCACTGTTTCCACTGTGCTCATGTATGACTTGCTTTCACAGACAGAAGGAAACTGGTGTCGTTCCCACATTGACAAAGAGCCACCGCTGCTTTTGTCCTCCTACTGTTGGCGAAAAACTTCCCCAGTGTGCTTTATCATCACAAACTTCCTCCTAACACTTGTGCTTTCTGAAAATTTTCTAAATCATAGCTTTTGAATTGTTACACTTATCCATAGATTCTTTGCAACTACTCTTCCTTCAATCCAGAGATTGCTTCTGTCTCTTCCTTGATTACCTTTGAAGTAAAAAGAGGGAGAGGTGAGCCAGTGGCTATGACTGCATACAGTAAAATTTGAGCATTAAGCCCATTGCTGTTTCACCTAGGATATTCCAACATCTATGTTGATTTTGAAATCAAACTGGGAGTCTTTCACTTGGGAGGAATGATATTCTCATTTTTCATTGTGTGAAAACAACATTATTTTTGATAGGAAATTCTTTATGCAACAAATAGCCACAAATTAGGTCAGAATAAGGAGATATACTTAAACCATTTACCTGCCTAGGAAATAACTCATTTTGCCTGTTTGTTTTGCTTGAAGACGTTATTGGATACAAGCTACCTACAGCTGTGGAGGGAGAGTTGTGCTCACAAAGTGAAACAATTTGATGGCTGTCCAGAGTAGAGCCATTTAACATTCTGAGGAGCCATTTCCTACAAGCCTATTTAAAGCTCAACAGTTTTAATGTAGGAAATTTCTGAAAGAACTGATGTTGAAGCTAAATTTAAACCTGCTAGAAAACAGCATGAAGTTTTTTCTCCATTCTGTGTTTCTTCTTGTAGATTAATGATTTAGAGGAAGGGTATGAGGGCTAATGAACACATGGTGGGATTTTATATAGGGTATCAATGCTGGTACAACCCCCATACATCTACCTCTAACACTGTAACTCAGATCAGAAAAAAAGTATGTGATACTCTCTGGTTCAATTGCCATAACCTTAAAACTTGGAAGTGTCAATGAAAGTCAGTGTGTCAGTGAAAGTCAGTGTATCAATGAAAGTCACACTTCTGCTTTTAGAACAGCACCTGGAAATGTCAGACTATCTGCGGGAAATTTGCATTCCACTAGTCAGTGGAAATATGGAGTACCACTTGGTTCTTCGCACCATTTGATTGTGACAGTTCTTCCCACAGCAGGCAGTAGTAGGCACGGTGAAAGACTGAAGTGTTGTGAATAATAAAACTGATGTAAGTGGGTTTGCAGACTTCAGGCAGTCAGTGAGATAGCTTGTCATACAGTATTAGCTGCAATGTTCTTCTCTCATACAGAAAAGGTTGGTCCTTATCACATTTGCAGTGATAATAAACTAAGAGGTTTACATCTTAGAACAGGATCTTAGAACAAGTTTTGACAGCTGCATGGGCCAAAGAAATGACATATTGAGGGGTCATACCCTGATGTTCACAGGGGTCTGGCTGAGGCTCTTGCTTGTGAGATCAGAGAAAAAGAACACCCACCTCTCCAGATACGTACAGACATTGATGGGGTTCTCTCTACTCATCTCTTCTTGAGACTGAACAAGTCCAACTCTCACTCTCTAATGAGCCTTTGCTCATTCCAGTCCCTTAATCATCCTTGTTGCCCTCTATTGGACCCACTCCAGGAGCTCCATGTCTCTCTTGAGTTGAGGAGGCCAGAACTGGACAAATACTCCAGATGTGTCATTAGGAAAGCATTGTTCCTTCTCTGAACTTAAGCATTCTTTCAAGGGACGTGTTGTTTCCTTTCTCTACCAAACATATATTGCTATATAACTAGTCATACATAATTTATTCTGAATATTTTGTCCCAAAGATGTGACTGGAGGATGGCTTCTTTGAGAAGGCTGAAGGACTGAATTCTTGAACCTTGTAATTTTTCTTTCCTTCAATTATTTTTTCTAACTACAGTGAATAGATTTTTTTATTAGTTTAGACATTATTCTGTGATGTGTTTTCATGACCTGATGTATAAACTTCCTGCTGCCAAAATACCAGTCTTCACTTAAAAACCATTGTGTGGTCTCAGTAATTGTCAAAATACATCTCTGTTTTGCTGAGATCTGAGTATCTCTCCAACCCACGCTGCTCTGAAAGCTATTTAAAAATTCATTATCTGAATCAGTTAAAATTCATGTTGCGTGCAAGAACTGAAAATATTCTGCAAGTATTGGTGGGATATTGTGGGATTGGGTTCCTATCTAGTTCTGGATGGAGGAATACAATGTGGCTTAGGCAAGGAAGCTTCATCAAGGTACAGAAACCTTCACAAGAAGCTACTGCATCTTTATGATGTAAAACTGCACAATTACAAAGCCAGTGTTGGAACTGTTGCCATGAAAACATTGTTAACTGGACTTTCAGTTGACTTCTAGCTCCCAGGTGTGATCACCTATGGGTGATGGACCTCTTAACTGTGTCTTTCAATGGTAGATCATGGTCTTGCCTTGTATGTTGCCTTATATATGGTTGCAAAAACCTTTCGTTATTTATGCCCTAAGACAGAATTCAGAAATACAGAAAATTCTTGCCTTCACTGTAGGAACTCTGAGTAATGCTGGACAGGTTGCATTAGTTAGAGTGAGAATAGCATTTTCTTATCTCTCTGGAGTCTTGGCATAGCAATAAAATGATTATAAAATACCAAGAACAATTGGGTACAGATGAAGAACACACTGTTAAAACAAGTTTTATAATTGACACCACTCTTGGTAATATAATCACAAGCTTATTGGCTCCTCCATGATTTCAAGCCAACTTGGGAACTACTTTTCATTCATACTGAGGATTCAGTTGCACAATTTAGGTTTTGACAATTTTTCATGTAGCAATACTTGCACCTTGAACAGTTCACTGTCAAATCCTGAGTTTGGTGTATTATTTGACTGGAATCTATTTCTAAAAAAATAATTTTTTCTATATTCATATAGCAAAATTGTTACAATTCTATATGCTGCTTTGCATAAGCTTAGAAAAATTTAATTATGATTCTCATAGCAGCTTAAATTCTGGTTTTCATGTCTATCCCCGTACAGTGTCAACTTCTATCCCTCAGTTTAAGGTGCATGTGTAACACTAAAACTGCATGAAAATGAACAGTATTAACTTTTCTGATTTTGTTTTGTCTTAAAAACCTGAGTCTTTATTTTCCTTCAGCTATGTTCCAAAATTCATTTTCTTAGCAATAAGGCAAAGGAAAAATATTTGATAGTTTTGTGAACTTCTGCCCAGAGCACAGAAGTTGGTAGGTTATTAGTATTTTAAGAAAAAAATGCTCATTCTGGCATGAAAAGTAATAGTCCTGTAATTCTGCTGAGGTTTAATGTAAGATATTCTGCTAAATACAAGTATTTTGTAGAATGCTTGAGGTATATATTAAAATTCCCATGCTGTCATGTAAACAAACATTTATTTCTAGCACTGTACATTACAAAAGTGTGCTTTACACTGGGAACCTTCACGTTTCTAACTCCAACATTAATGAGGAAATAGTAACATGAGCTGCAAGCAGCAAGCCCAGCTGAAGGAACTCCTGAAACTGGCTGCTTTGCACAGATGAGGAAGGAACTAGATTTATGAGTCAAGATAAAAGGACCTTTTTCCCCTCCATTAACATCACTTTATTCAACTGTTCAACTTCTTTCTCAATCTGTCAGATCAGGTCTGCACATTGTATGTACTCAGATCCCTGCTGATAGCAAGAGAAAGAGCATCTGCTTACTCAGGAGAAACTTTTGGAACCAACGGCTGAAATGTTATCCTCTTCCTCTCCCCACCTCATACTCATTCTCTTCTTCCCACATAAACATACACATTATTTCCTGTCATTTATCTTTACTGATTCCTGTTTTCACTCTTCTAACCCTCCTACATTCCTTTTACATACACATACACAAATATATATAGATACACACATGTATTTATTTGAACATATATAAAACCTGCAATGGATTGGCCCCTCTCCATATAGCTGACAGCACACCTTTTAAAAGCCCCACTTCCTAACAGATATATTTTCTTTCAGTGGTAATTGGGCTCAAGAGAAAAGAGAAAGCCTAGAATTGAATATATAACAATATAAGTGATATAAATGTGAGTTCCTAAGGTGATGGTTGAATGGAAGAGTGTATACCAAAATTAAATTTCAATTTATAATAGAGAAACCTCTATGGAGCAAAGTACTTACAAAGAGCTATATGAAGCCAAAACATAAAGGAAAAGAAAGAAAATAACTCAGTTTTTAACAAGTTATTTAAAACTCTTCAAGGGAAAATCTTAATCTTTTTCTCTTGAATAAATAATGCAATATGGCAAGAACACCTGAAAGCTGAAATAGAACTCTAGGTAAGCAGAAAATATATCCTTTACCATGAAAGGTGTCCACCCACAGACAGTAGTAGTAACAACCAATAAAATAGAGCTGGGTCTTATAAAACACATAATTTCAGTCACAATTAATTATAAAATTTGAAATAGAAGAGTTGCTTGTAGTGTGGTGAGGAGAATTTTCATTCCTTCTCAACATATTTGCCATAAAGAATTTCCACACACTAATTAAATGCAGTATTTTTGTGGTTATTTTCCACACAGGAGTTAATTTTTCTGCAGTCTTGGAAACAAGCTTTGCTCAGGCATCTTAGTTCAGCAATAAAAAGAATAAACCACTGCAATAGTTATACCTTGTCTTTCACAGTATTCTGTCACTTTGCATATAATTTTGTATTTTCATCTTTGCTGGTTGTGATCACAGCCAAAATGGTGTATCAGAGCATCAGACATCCGCTTCAGCTTCCAGAAAAGAAGGGTACAAGAAACACATAGATTTTTATTTTGTGTGAGGGAAGCCCAGTTAAACAGCAGAACAAGTCAAAGAGCTTAACTCTAGGAGAGCACATGGGGGAAGAAAACAGACCTTGTGACTGTAGTGGTGAGATTTCAGCAGTGACCACCAAATCCAAATGATGGTACAAGCCTCTCAAAGGATTAGTGATAGATTATTATTAAGATATAGAGAATAGGTCAATTCCAAAAGCCACTGTTAGTGAATAGGGCATAATGTAGCAGCCAGCAGAGTCAAGCCTGCTGCAGTTCCATGGTCTCAGTTCCAACAAACAATGAGGCCACACAAAGTACACGTACGCATCCCATATATACATCTATACACAGCAAGGTACACAGAGACAGAAACCGAGCTATCATATAGAAACAAAAAGCATTTATGGCCTCATTCTCCTCCCCTCTCTGCCTGAGCAGGATCAAGGTGTGCTAATTTGTCTATGTTTGTACATAAATCCCTCCATCAGCTGGGCTTAGATACAACCTACTCAGTCACTCCGACTACTCCTCTCTTCCTGGCTCATCTTGATGGGTTTCACACCTGTACACTGGGACTGAGACTCTTCCAGGACACATCTGTGAGAGGCTCAGATAGGATGTCGCTTCCTCTGCGGTCTTAATTTGGCTTCCCTGCCTGCTACAGTGTCCTTGTGCTCATTTGGGTTTGTGGAGATGTGCTCGTGATGAAATGGTGGCTCATGTGACTGTGCCATCCAGGGCAGGGGATTGTTTGAGTTCTCCAGATGTTATTGTGTGTCTGTGATCCTCTGTTGATGTGCAGATGAGTTTTTGTCACATATATTGTTTGGGAAAAAAAAAAAACAAAACAAAACAAAAAAACCCCAGTATGCTGGGTTAGGACAGTTCCCAGGAACAGGAAGTGTAAAGGAGAGGAGCTAAAAAAACATGTATTGTGTAATATGATGTTTGTCAGTAAATGAAGGCTATCCGTTTGAAACAACAGATTTCTGGAGCCAAATCCCAAAATGTAATTAAGCACTGCACTCCTGGGAATGTGCAAGAGTACTGTAGCCCCAAGGAAATGAGTCCAGTCAGCAGTTACAATAAATGGACAAAGAGTCTGCTTAAGCAGGTCTGGATTTTTGCAGACTGATCTTTTGAAGGTGTGTAAATACTCAGAGATTATTTTTTATTGAATCTTACTTGAAGAATTCCAGACCACCACAAAGATTAATTATGTGCTCTGTCTTAATCAGGGTAGTCTATACTGTTCAGTGTCTTGCAGACTTTATCATCCCTCTATTTAATTCTTGGTTGTAGCCTTTAATGTCTAGAGTTGCTATATTGCTATGTTGTAAAACAAGTACTTTCAGAACTTGTTTTGAGTGCTTTTGATGGATGAAAGCCTATTCATATCTTGATATATGCATCCTACTATCAGTTTTTCCTTGGGAATTAAAAAGTATTAAAATGCAGCTCATTATTACTTTAACCATTGGAAAAAAATAACCAAATTAGTATTGATTTTCAAAAACATTTGATTTATGCCTATCTGACTATTTTAAAGTCTCATTAGGATCAAAGATAGCAAAACATATTACAAAGGATTTCATTATATTTAGTTTAAATACTGGTTTGGTTCTTTGGCATGCCATTTCTCATTTGTATAAAATCTAGATTTTCATGGTATTTAGTGTTAGGATTTTCTTGCCTCTTCTAGAGCTAACAGCATGAAGTGATAGGAATCCAAAAACTTGAGCCTGTTATTATCATCTAAATACTTGTAGTAGAATAAAAAACATCGTGACATTTGCTTTTAATTCAGTCTGTTTGCTTAAAATTTTTATGTCAAGAGTACTGTCTGAAGCTGATGCTGACTCTCTGAATGTCAACAAGTATTTGAGTATTTTGCTCAGTAAACAAGTATGCACAATATACCTTGTCAAACAGTGGCAATTATTTATTCAAAATGGACAAAGGAATATTTATTCAAAACTGCAGGAGCAATGCATGGTACACAGCAACTTTAGAAATGCCTAATCCTGTAGTTTGTCTCTGACAACATCTTGAGACGGATGATCAAGAGGAGGACACAAAGAAAACCTTTAGTGCAAAATTATAGAATTATTTGCTTATAGGAGGAATGTTTATTACGTCCCATTAGGTCTTGTCTTATGTACTTCACCATAGGGATTTATATTTTATTCGATCAGACAGGGATTATCTGGAAGGACTGAGAAAGAGAGAGAGGTTGTGACCTTCTCCTTCTGACCGATGCTACAAAACACAGACTTTGTATTCGTATGTAGCTGTAAAAGGTCTTGACAGATGACATCTTTCAGCAAAAAGAGGGAATAAGTTGGTTCTGCAATTTAAAAGTGTAGTGTAAAAATTGTGGTGTTTCACAGTCATGATTTTATTTGAAGAATTTCCCATTGCAATAAGCGATGGTTACAATGCACAAAGTATCATAACACAGAGGTATGCCTTCATTAAATACTACATGGAATTGCAAACAAGAAATGTGCAACCAGCCCACTGATGTTCCAAAACAGTCTTTTGAGAATCATATTTTGTCCTTTCCTGACAGTCCTTATTTTAAAGACATCCAACAGAAACCTAAATTTCTCTAAAAGGAAGACCCTTCAGTGAAGAAATTCAATACCAATTAGGCTGCAAAGAACATGATCATCTGAAGGAAATTGCAGTGGCACTTCTGCAGATATTATTGCTAAAAGTATTCTTTCATAATGTGTAAATGCTGCTCAAGCTGCTTGAAAAACTCAGCCAAATCAAACAAAACAAAACAAAAAACCCCAGTTGGTTTCATAGATTAAAGAAAGCTTATATCAAGATCATTTGTTGTATAAAGTAATCTATCTTTAAAAAATTATAGAAGTGGTTCTTCTGCTATTTATAGCTGTCAGGTGAACAATGCAAGGAGAACAAAACAAACAAGATTACCGGTAATCTTAAATTATAAAATGTTAATTTTGAAACATCCAGGGTTCCTAACTAAAGTGGTTTTAATTTGAGAAGACAGATGCTGTGTGAAGGAATATATGGCAGACTTTACTCAAGACTGTGGAATTCTCTGCCTTCATTATTTTTTGTCAGAATGTAAACAATCTTTATGTCTGTGGATTTTTTTTTTTTTTGCTTATATGTGATAATAAAATGACATTAAATATTTTTCCCCGTACCAAAGGTTAAGTAAAGAAATTTAAAAGATAAGATGCTGGACTTCAATCTGCCCAAATATCAATTTTGTTATTGTATACAAAAATAATCTATTTTTTTCCAAGTACTAGAAAATTCATGGGCTTCTGAATGGACTGTATTTACTCAGTGTGTCAAACATTTTTATTTTGGTTTAATGACCAAGAGTTGTTATAATTTAACAGATGTCAAACCAATGAAATTAATAAACTTGCTTCAACTTAAACCAATGAAATTAATAAGCTTGCTTCATACCAGTGTTGTATTCACAACACTGTGCAGATGGCACAAATCTGAAGTTTCAGGATTCAGTTCAAAAAGGTGTTTTGATTGAATCAGCTCCTTAATTCCACAATAAATATCTTCTTCTTACTTGATCTTTTCCTTAATATGCACAGAACCATATTCTTTTGTCAGAAGAAATCCAAAAAAAAGCCAGATTTCTAGCAGTCTAACAGTGTAAAACTGCCCATGACTTTCTGTGTAGCCAATGCATGTGTTTTGGTCTAAAGAATCAGATCTCATAAAAACTTGAGAAGCAAATTAGAGATGAATGAAATATTACTTCACTTGAACTGCTTCCCAGCTGATAACTAATGTCTGTTAAGGGATTGTTTGTTATTTTCTTTAAAGTTTCCATTTACAGATGTGCTTCTGAACACGGCCTAAACAATTTTATCTCTTGACAGAGCTGAGCAGCTCGGTTAAATATTCCACTGAGATATAATAATTAAAGGCTTAATTAATTTGCTTACATGTCTTTTAATGCCACATGAGATGTTGCAGGATGCCATGGTTTCTAGTTAGTGCCCCAGAATAGTATAGATATCCTGCAAATGCTGTACCATATCTGACAGAAGTATCAAGTTCTCTTGGAAAACTTGGAGCTTCTGAGGAATCAGAAGGCACTTATTGGGCAGATGACGGTGTCGTGCCCCGGGAAATTGGTTGACCCTTAACAGACTTACAGTTCTTTATCTGTATGTCTATATGGGCTGTAAGGACCTGACTGAATCAAACTGTTGGTGTCTAACCTTCCATTATAATCAGATGTCTACCTGACTTTAGTACAAACTACAGATCATAACACGGGAGTCTGATATTTACTGATATGCCTTACATTTGTCAGGGCATAAGCACTGGCCTATCAAATATGACTCAGGATATATAGGAGACTTATGTCACTCCAGGTTGCCAGCAGGCAACAAGGTAAGATTACCAAGATGAGAACAAAAATTTCTTTAAATGTGAATGGTTTTTAACTTCTGAGCAGTTAAATGGCAAGAAAATACCATAAAGGAAAACAAAGACTCTTCAGTGCAACTTCCAAGTAAGGAAAATTCTTAGCTAAGGAACATTTTAATGCTCAAATTTTTTAGACTCTCTTGCAGCTTCTCTAGAAGAAATACTTAACAACTGTCTTCTGAAATCCTTCTATACGTCTGTTCTTATACCAGAAGCCATTTGAAAATAGTACAGTGGAATTTGAGAATGGATACTGTAGCACGTAGCAGTTTGATGCTAGGAAGCCACACTGTACAAAGACATTCTCATTCAGTGGCTGAAGTAAAATTTAGTTATCCATGTGACAAAGTAGTTACGTATGCAAAACTACATAACACTAATGAACAAATAAGTTATGCTATATTTATCTGATCACCTGTGTCATCATAGCTTTCAAATATTAGTCATCACTTCCAAGAGTCTTAGAATCCTAGAATCATTGAACCAATAATGTTGGAAAAAACCTCAAAAAAAAAAAAAGAAAAAGTGGGCCCACTTTGCATTATTGAACCTCTTGCCTTTGACCCTAGCCTATCAACCCAGCCTGTCCAGATCCCTCTGAAGAGCCTTCTTACCCTCCAGCAGATGAACACTCCTGTCTATCTTTGAGTCATCTGCAAAACGTGCTAAGGGTGCACTCAATCCTCTGATCTAGATCATTGAGAAAGTTACTATGCAGGACTGGCTTAATAATAATATGTACTATATAGTTATAATGTATATTATCTATTATATATATATAAATAAAATACTTCATAATACTGAGCCTGGAAAACACCACTAGTAACCAGATGCCAGCTGGATGTAACACCATTAACCACCACTCCCTGGGTCCAGCCATACAATCAGCTTTTAAGCCAGTGACAAGCACGCCTGTCCAAGTCATGGGCTGCCAGTTTCTACACAATACTGTGGGAAACAGTATTAAAGGCTTTACTGAAGTCCAGGTACACAGCATCCACAGCCTTTCGCTCATCCACTAGGCAGGTCCGATGGTCATAAAAAGAGATCAGGTTGGTCAGGTAGGACCTACTTTTCCTAAAGCCATTGTGGCTGGGCCTGGTTCCCTGCTTGTACTGCTCGTGATGTGTGATTGCATTCAAGATAATCTGTTCCATTACCTTCCCAATGCCAAGATCAGTCTGAGAGGCCTGCAATTCCCTGGATCATCCTTTCGACCCTTGCTGTAGATGGGTGTCACATTGGTCATCCTCCAGCCATCTGTGGTCTCCATGGTTAATCAGGACTGATGATAAATGATGGAAAGCTGCTTGACGAGTTCTTCTACCAGCTCCCTCAGTATGTTTGAGACATGCATCAGTTGGAACTGATGAAATTAATTTGGGGAGTCTAAAGTTTTTTAAGGGCTAGGTGAATCTGATCAACGTTCTCAGTATGTGTGTCTGCATCTTGCCTTTTCTAGCACAGAGTGCTGAGTTTGCAATACTTTGTAAATCAGGAAATAAAAACACCTGGTTACAATTTAGCACCATTTTCTTTGGCTGGGCTAAAGGGCTAGTCTTGTGATCTTTTATTGCTCTTGAATTCCCTCATTAACTCTTTCAAGCATACTTTTTATTGCATTTTTTTAAATCCATAAGAATATAACATGTCTGATACTATCACTGATTTATAAGAGCAGTCCTTATTGTAAAGACCAGATACCTCAGCTTTCCCGTGACACTATTTTAACTTATAGTAATATTCCCAGTAAATTAGGCCCAAGCTGTGCAGTGTTCAGCACTGCATCTTAAGGCTACCAAGAGGTCACATACAATGAGGCTGTATACTTATCTTTGCTCCTGCATGCATTGCTGGGCTTGCAAATTCTTGATTGAAGAGTAAAATCTCCCCTACTATTGCTGTCCTGCTTAGCTGACCAGAAAGTCTAGTCATTGCAGTATCACTTACCAGCATACTATTTCAAACTTAACCTTCCAAACCTAACACCTGCAGTATTCTCATAAAAATGAATGGATATTCACTTCATTTAATTCCTGCAGTGTAATATTATAGCTCTGATTCAGAGTAACTCTATGAGAGCTTTGCACTGTTTTGGAAGTTCATTTGAATGGAGCTTATGCCATCTTGGAAGCTCTGATATTGTTAAAATTTTACATTAGGACACAGAAAGGCTCTGTTCCTCTTTATTATACAGAATATGAAGGTAGTCCAATGTAATTTTGTTCTCCCTTATATTTTAATTGTTTTATAGTAAAAAAGTCTCTAAGCTTACATTCTTAGTGTGATAATTCTATTTCTTAAACCAGCAAGATACAAGGCTGGTACTGTGTGTCATGGCGGAAAAGCGTGGAGATTCTTAGATTAGCAAAGACCAGGTATATTCTAAAGTTTACAACATGGTCTCTATAGGGTCAAGAAATATTGATATGATGTGGTCACAAACTGTTGTGGGGAATTTATTTTGTGTCTGTTGCGTGTTTATACACCCATAATTAGAAATGAAGTTGCAGTCTGTCTTTCAAACACACTTTTATGCGCGTTTGTTTACTGATGTGCCTGACTTGATGGTACATCAGTGTCATATCTTCTGTTCTCTCATGTAATTCCTGAATAAATTAAGTACCATTTTTTTCAACAATTTCATCTACTATCTTCTGTTTCCATTTATGGTTTTATTTTTTTTAAATATCACTATCAGAAGTGAAAACAAATTCATGTGAAACCTTTGGCATCATCTGTTGCTCTATGCCTTAGACTATCATGAATCTTACTCCAGGGTTATATGTAAAGACAGAGAGGGAATAAGCTAATTAAAACAATAGGTTTTTACTGTGAATTATTCTACTGAGCTAAAAGCATTCTAAATCACAGAAAGTATGCTGACATGTCTCTTCACTCAGATGCTTAAATTGCAATAAACAAATGAAATGTGTTATTTTTATTATCTTACTGTCAAATGCAAGCCTTTTCCCTTCTATGCATGTATTTGTACTTGTTCATAATTTTTTCTCATGGGTGACAAAAGAATGTGCTTTCCAATGAAAAAACTGGCAACAATTTATCAATATATACTTACAATTAAATATTCAGCAAGAATTGAAAGCACATTAAGGCCATCCTACATTTGTTCACTCTCTGGGGAGCTCTTCAATTCCATGTTAGTTTGGTGTATGTCTCCATGGAAGTTTTCACTCCTACTTTTGAGTCAATCTTATAATTACTTCAATATCATTTCAAGGCCTGTGAGCTCCTCATTAAAGAGATGGAGAGTTCTCCTACCAGTAATGATCCTCTGAGTGAGTTATCTGCAACATCATTAATGGAAAAAAATGGCTTTATTTTACAGAAATAATTGGAAACATTGGCCACATGTGATAAAGTTGCATTTCATAATTATTTTGCCACATATGATGTATGTCCTTTGTTTCCTATTATGCTTGTGGAGGCATACTTTCCTATATTTTATGGAGGTTGTTTCAGAGAGCCCCTAATTTATATTTAACAAATTTTTTTTCTGAGTCTAATTTGTTTTTGTCAATAGGTCACCTATTTAATATTGCTTAACTTTCTGCAATGCTTACTTGATTTTAACAAGTGGAATTTATTCTGGATTTATAAAAAATGTTATCATTCACAGCTATAGTTTCCTTGACAGAACTCCAGAAAAATCATCCTTACTTGTAGAAGTCAGGTCTGTCCACTACTTTTTCTCCATTTTTCTACTAAAACACTGCAATCCCAAACTGTTGAGTTTTGTTTCCTCCTCCATCCACCAAGAAAATTAGTCCTTTGTTTTAAAATGCAGTCACTTGCACAAGAGCAAGTCTTTCCCTTTCTGGCAAAAATGTCCATCGGAAAATTACATGCATGCAAAAAGGAGGCTGATTTTTTTTCTGTATGTACCTGAAATCAGGAATAGAATACATATATTCTCTTCTGTCTTGCTTAACTTCACTTGTTTGGCTGCTTAATGGGCGTGCAATCATGCTTTAACAAAATTAGTACAGAGGTTGAACAATTAGAGAGTGATGTTTGCCAATATTCAAGAAATTTAACAAGAGGCACAAACCAAGATTTTCTGCCGAACTTCAGTAAGAAAATAATCCTGTGATCCCAAAAACACAAAGGCGACACAGCTGAAGGAACAGGGCAATCAGCTTGGTGCTTATGGTTTTGTGTGGATATCCTTTTAAATGAACTTCTGCTTTGACAGATAATATTTTTTTCTGGAAGTCCAAAATGGTTATTCTCCAATACTCTAAAATCTAGCTAAGGTTAAATATGCACCCTAAATTACTGCTTACACGATTCTACCTCCAACAGCACACACATACAGAACCCACATAAAATACTAATGCAAACAGTCAAGTCCCCTGGTTTCTTTCAGCTGGTGGAGACAAGCATTCACTAGTGCAGGCACACACACAACACTCTCTAGGTTCACAAGCACACATGTATTTGCAAGTGTCCTGAGTACTGGCAGAGACCCTCTGTGTTCCTGGTACCCCCACCTGAATATCAAGTCCTCTTACCTGCTCCATGGGTCCTCAAACCCTCTTGTCACTCCAGCTTGATGCTCACTATCAAACATGTAAAATTGTCTCACAGGTCTTCCCGAAACCTGCATGTACCCTCCAGTCATCTGATACCCCTGCTCAGAGCCAGGGCTGCCTGGGATCTGGCTGGTCAAGCCTCAGAGTTCCTAATGGATAACAGACACACACATACACCCCTGAACTGGGGAAGATACGAACACTCAGCTCCCCCTCTGCCCTTTCAAAGTTGGTACCAGGCACACAGGCTGTGCCTGTGGTCCTGCTGCTGCCACCAGTGCCAAGCCCCTCACTCATTCTGATCGCTCCCAGTAGCTGGTTTTTGGGACACATGCCATTCCCTCCCCAATGGGTAAAGTTTTAAGACCCCACTCACTTCAGTCACTGATGCTGAGACCCCTGCTCTCACTCCAGCAGCTGACACCATGGAGCAGGGGTACCTACACCCCAGTGTGAGTCTGGCTGTCACTCACACACACATATAGATCTCACACAGAATTTATACATATAGGAGAGAAAGTAACATTATGCAGAGAGGTAGTTAGGAAAGAATTTAATTAAAAGATAGGACAGACTGTGGCTGTCGAAGACCCCCCCCTTTACATGCAACCAGCCCCTTTTATAACCCTTTCTGTACATTCTCCATCTTTTCCACTCCATCCTTTTGCCCTGCACATTTCCTCATCAGTTTCCATATTTCTCAACCCATCTCCTACATCCTGGATAAGGTTTAAATCCTTATCAGTGGCAAAATCCTTGTTTGCCTGCAGTTCTCGATAGTCCATCAATTACTGATTGACAAGGTTTGTTTCTTGACTTTGTCTCGCTTATGTTTTTCAAGCTTGTGTCTGTTTCCCCTATGACTTCCTGCTTTTCCTTATCGCCCCATTTGATAAGGTCCTTACATGCTGTTTGACAAGGTTCATGATCATATATTCTTAAAGAAATAAACAGTCCCACATTCCAACACTCATCAGTTAAGCGTGAGTGACCAGTTTGGTGCTCATTACTGCCTTCTTTATCTGTCGATCAGGTCTGAGAGCCTTCTCTTCTCCAGGCGGAACAGTCCCAGCTCTCTCAGCCTTTCTTCATAGGAGAGATGGTTTAGTCCCTTAGTGATATCAGAGACCTGTTCACAGGATTGTCTCTAGTATGTCCACATCTCTCCTGTACTGGGGAACAGAGTCTTAGAGTCTTAGCATTCCAGGTGTGTCCTCATCAGGGCTGAGTACAAGGCCAGAATCACCTCCCTTGACCTGCTGGTAACACTCCTCCTGATGCAGCCCAGGATAACACTGCCCTTCTTTGCTTCAAGGAACACTGCTGACTTGTGTTCAGTGTGGTCCACCAGGACCCTTGGGCTCCCTTTTTCAGAACTGTTTTCCAACTGAGTAGCTCCCAGCATATCCTGTCCATAGTTGTTTGCATTACAGCAAAATGAATGCAATTAGTGTAAATAGTGAGAATATGTTTGGATGAAGGGGTTTTGAAGAAAATAATACAGTGAAATCAGGAAAATTAAACTATTATGTATGCAGAACTAAGGCAGTTTATTAGATTTTAATCTAATCCAAATAAGGATTGATATAGTCCAACGAGGACTGATCATACTGATAATTCTGTTAGCATTGGAAATCAGATATCTGAGAACTGGTTTTATTGGAACAGAAATAATTTTTTTTTATCTTACTAGTATGGAGAAATTAAGTGGAAATAGCCTTTCTATGTAAAAAGCCCCATGCAAAAAGAGACTGACACCTTTTTTTTTTTTCCAGAATGTGTAGAACTATTGTTTTAGGCTAGACAGACAAGCAGACTTACTGTTACAAGAATGGATTCCACAATTATTTGCTGGAATATGAAGATCATGCCAGCAATTTGGTTTGTGTAGGATTGTGATTTCATGTTAGTTCTGGGAAAACTAACTTGCTTCATCAATGAATGTATTTTCCAACAATCACGTTCATGATGTGATTATAAATATCCAGAGAAAGGTAAAAGAGTGATCAAATCCAGCTAGTTAAACTCCTATTAAAGGTATACAGAGAAGGTTATGAGCCTGGCAGTGGTTATATTAAGTGCATATGTTACAACAAGAGTTAAAACATTTTTAAAGTTAAAATATATTTCTACTTATTTAAAAGGGTGATTGTATTTTCCACTCACTATGCAACCACTTTGCAAAGAAATGAACTGCAACATCTGTGAGTAAAAGAGGAGCACATATAATCCATATTCTTATTATGTACACCCTTAACTGCTTCAAACGTGGCTGAAAGATAAGCTTCTGCAGCTCTTCCTTTCTCTTGTTTTCTTCTTCTCCACATTCTGATTTCCAAGAGAATGTCATCCAGGTGACTGTGTTGGAAGTGAGAGTGAATAGGCTCCCACCCTGCTCCAAGATGTGTTCTCTGGTCCTAGGACTATGAAATGTCCTGACTTTTACACCACCAGGTAAACTTGGATGCACCAGTGAACTTATTAGGACAATATTCGTGGTGATATTGAGACCCAGGGATCTTAGATTTTCCCTGGTTCTGACATGTGCTCTCAAGGCATATCCATTTGGATGTCCATGGCAAAGTGCTGTCTGCAGGGGGCCTGCAAGGATAGCCTCTGTGAGACCAGGCTGGGGCTGCCCCATGCTGAACACAGGGGTTTTCAGCAGACCCACTGCAGGATGTAGCTGACCCCATCAGTCAAACTGGTGGCATATCTAGGAAAAAACTAAGTTAAGACAGAACAAAACACCACATAACCATATGAAGAGTGAGGAGAAAACATGTAAGAAACAAGTCTGTCAACATCAAGGTTGGAGAAGGAGGATGGGGAGGAAGGGCTCCAGGCATCAAAGCTGGTATTTCCCTCAGCCTGTGGAGGACGCTATAATAGTGCAGAAGTTCCCTTCTAACCTGTGAAGTGAATCAGGCTGGAGCAAATATCCACAGTGTAGGCAGTGGAGGACCTAACACTGGAGGAGGTGAGTGTTCTTTGAAGGAACTGAAGCCTCTGGAGAATCCCACAATGGAGCAGGACACAAAGGACTCATGGAGAGGTCCCATTAGAAGGAGATAGACATGAGGAGAAAGGAGTGCCAAAAATGAACTGTTATGGATAGACCATTATCCCCAACTCCTCACACACACTGCTGTGAAGAGGGGCAGGGAGGAGGTAGAGGAGACATGAATGAAACAATGAAGTTAAGCCTGGGTAGAAAGGGTAAGGGAAAGGTGTTGCTTTAATTTTTGTTTTCTTCTGATCATCTAAAGGTATTTTAATTTGCAATAAATTAAATTATTATTCCCCAATTTGAATCTCTTTTGCCTATTATATTAGAAGGTTAGTTATTCCTTAACACTATCTTGACCCACAAGCTTTTTCATCCTATTTTCTCCCCAAGTCCTGTTGATGAGAGGGCTTGAGGGAGCAGCTGTGTGGGCATATGGAAGCCAGCCAAGGTCAATCCACCACAGAATACCTCTATCGATGTCTTTCTGAAAGTATTTCTTTAGTACCTTAGTACTTAAGTACTGCTTTTAAAAGAATGTTTCTTTAGTATGGTCTAGTGAAAGGTGACCCTGCCCATGGAATTGGGGTTGGAAACAGTTGATCTTTCATATCCCTTCCAACCCAAGCCATTCTATGATTCTATTACAACACTGCAAGCAAAAGTCTTCTCCTCTCCCAAATATGGCCGCCTTGACCAGCCAGCCATACTATTTCTACTGTCTACTTTGTTTTTCTTCCAGAAGCCTTAATTATTTCTGGTTTCATTCTTTTCTTTCCTTTCATGTCACACCAATAATTCTCCCTTTCTTCCCCCAGGACCTCTGAATCCCAACTTCTTCTCTAGACTGTACAACAAATCTCTGTCCATCGAGTCTTGCAATTTTCTATGTTGCAGTTATTTCAGGCATCTTTAACCACTACTGCACAGGTCTCTGCACACTTCCCAGTCTCCTGTTTTTCTCTGTTAACATCTCATCTCTCTGTCTACTTCCCTAACTTGAAGTCTCAGTTTTTGAGGTTTCCTCCACACTTACGTTGATTCACTGAACTGCAGTCATGGTATCATGGTTGCAACTCTTGTGCTATTGGGGTTTGAATTCCGCAGTGTCTTCTTCCTCCACATGACAACTGCAGTCCCAGAAGAGTTATCCAAAATCACTTTTGGCAGAACTTTGCAGAACTGCCATTTTAGGGAGAGCCTTGTTTAATCCTTAGTGAGCAGAATCTAGTAGGATTTGAACTGCTTAAATGAACTATAAAATGAGGTTGCATGGACTGTAATTTTGTAAATGCTTATAACATGACACAATGTGGCTAGATTTTCAAGCTGGTGGCAAAGAGATATAAACATTCCCCTCATTGCCAGAATTATACCGTGTAAAGCACAGAATTATGATTAGCAATTCCAGACCAAATATTTAGAGTCTGGCAAAACTGTAAACAACTGAAAGCAGAGTCGTGCAAAGCAATCAATAGGGAAACCAAATAGAAGGTGAATTTACCAGCCCTGCTTGTATGAGAACATTTTAAGGGCCAAATTGTCAGCTGGTAGAAATCAAAAAAACGAGTGACTTACAATACCTCTGATTCATAGCAGGTGTAGATTTAACGTGTAAAATCAAAATTAAATTCTATGTTTAGATCCTATGTGAGAAAGCATCCTTTATTGTTGCATTTTAAGTGTATCCGCTCCCAAGAAGGGCTTATGATCTCTGTTGTTCCCTCTAAAATATCTTTGTATTCCACAGAGATAAGATGAGGATGTGCATGTAAAGTATGAAAATAAAAGATTAACTGGTTGAGGTGGAGTCCTTGTAAGGAGAACATCCATACTAATGCATTATTTATTATTCACATTTCAAAGACATCTCTCAGAAATAGTAGATGAATGCCATAAAACTGCAGAGGGAAAAAAAGCTTTAGATTAGAGGTCAAAACCAGAACTTGATATTTAATATCACATAAAGACCTATGTAGCTGAGAATTTTCTTCCTGGAAATAAGTTTATCTGTGCTTTTGTTTTGTCCTGTGATGCACAGATTGCTTCCCTGTAAAATCCCCTGCTCATTGATTGCACCTTCCAAATTGTGAGCAGATGTTCTGATAATCCCATTTTTGAAGCCTTTAATTAGTAAATTTTCTTTTATTTGTATTTTTGGCAGCTGCTGAGAACTCAATTCTCTTGTGTTAAGTATTACATTGCACCAAAAATGTCATGATCACTATTCAGACTTGCACGCCTAGAGGATACTTAACTTTGATTTGTACATAGAGAAAAAGATAAAATACAACTATCCATTCTTATCTCACATAAAATAGGCATATTTGTATAGAAAAAAGATTTTTGCTACTTCAGACCATTTCTGAAAAACTGAGGTGCAAAGCATGTTTTTCACAAGTTGAGTGTTCTTCTAACAGCAACAAACCAATATGCAAGTACTTCTTTCTTTTATTTTAATTACAGCCAAGGTTATCACGCTACTCATATTTCCTGGTATAGCCAGGCCCCTGGACTGCTTGAAAAGAATGCCAGACAAAATCTCACTCTAGTTCAAGCAAAATTAAGTGAAAGTACAGATGAAAGGGGGAAGAGAAACTTACTTACAAGATCTACAAGATTTTTACTGACTTAAATGACCAAGATTTTACCCACTTGCAGTCTTTTTTTCATATTATTCATGACCTCTCATGCACATACATGCTCACCAGGACCATAGTGCCATGAACCCAGTGATCTGGCCAGCATCATTTGTGCAAAAGAGGGACCAAAGCACACTGGCTATCAAGGCCTCACTGCATCTCTGGGGTCCTTTCTGATGAACAACAGGAAACCAATTTTGGACTTAATGGGGCAGTCCTCATAAGGTTGTTAATTTCAGCCTTTAAAAATCTCAATTAATTTTGCTGCTTCTGTTTTTCTTTGGAATATGTTTGATGTATATGTCACAGACTCTTTTCTCTGGTGAGCTAACAGCAAAAGAATTGCTGTGTGTGATATGTTGCAGTCTTGTTGCCATTCTCCTGGTATATGGATACAGGACTTCCACTGATCAGCCATCCATGTTTTATCAGAATGCAGGCCTTTTGGTCTTCAGGTGAGCAACACATTCCTCAATTTTACTGCAGCAAAGAGCATCCTGGAAGCAATGACCTGAGGATAGAGTTTTCCGTGACAAATGGAAGCCATTTCTTTTAACCCTTTTCTCCTGCTCTATTGTTTAAATGCACAGGCATTTCTGTTCATATTTCATTCATACCAATCTTAGTATTTTCCTCCAAAAAGTCCACAAGAAAAGAACAGAGTTTCTCTTCCACAATGAAAAGACCCATTAGGTGATAAGATATAAATCTAGTGGTCTATGTAGCATTCCCTGGTATATTACTCTGGATGTCTCACAGCTTGACATCCCTTAGTGCCCTTTTTCGTAACATTGTCAATAAGAACAGGCTCACGAATATGCAGCCCATCTTTCTTTTTTGTGTGTCATGCTAATTGTCACCATATTCCAATCAATGCATTTATCTGTTGGAAACCTTCAAACTCATGTGACTTTCTATGGTTTCAATTGTCAGATTGAAACACCGGAGTAGTGGTTGTTCCCTTTCTTCTACTACTACTCTTCACATGAATTATGAACACAAAAATAAAGGTCCATGAATTAATAACTTAGGTGAAATTTTCTTTTGGAATATATATTATAATAATTTTCAAAGAAGCACCTAGTTTTCATGCTAGCTTTTGTTTCTTTTCTCTTTTGTTAATTCCAATTATCTATCCACTTTCTGTGAACTTCTATGCAAATAATGCTATTATGATAAAAAATTAAAACTTTTCTTTCTAGAAAAGTTTTCATCAGTAACCTAAAGAGAAGAACAATGATCATCTAATCAGAAAACAAATATCCACATCTATCACACATCTATTACCTAACCATAAGACAATTTTAACTCCTTTTGTTGGTGCCTTTGCTGGTGTTAAGATATTTCATTATAAGAGTCTACAGACTTTTGAGGCAGATTTCTTCTAATAATTTGTGAGCATCTTTGCATTTGCTTTACTGACTGAAATGAAGTCGGGGTATTCAAAACTTTTTCTCACAGGGGTTTTTTTTTGTTTGGCTCTTTGTACCCCAATATGAAAAGCGATGCAATCTAAGTCAAAACTACATGAAATGAAATTGTTTGTCCAAACATTTTTAAGGAAAAATTGAAATTTTCTCATAGAAGACTCTGTTGCCATGGAAAATACTTCTGTGTAAAAGAAAACTGCATCAGGAAGTTTCTAGGGATTAATTTATATTTATTGAGATTTTATTCTGTCCCTTTCCCAGAATAGTGTCGGCTATAAGGTAATGTACACAGACATGATTCCCCAGGAGCTCCACCTAATGCTTAGAAAGAAAAATCCCCTTCCTCGTCTTCAAACTGCTGCTTGGACTGTTTTTCTGATTCATCATTGCCCCTCGGAGGTGTAAACTACGTTTGTTCTTTCACAGTTGTCACAAAATAACTTGAATTTTAAAATCCAAATATAAAACATAATGCTCTAATGGAAAACAGCCTGTGAGCCTTGAGAAAGACAACCTGGTTTTAAACATTCTGATTTATGCTCATGGAATTTACTCTCTCTCTAAAAGTTCAAAATGTAGGAAAATACAGAGTTTTCATGGGCTCTAGAACATGAAGAAATTCTGAATATAACATCTAATGTCCCACTTACCACAAACTACATTTTCAGCAGCTCCCGCACCAAACTCTTGGTTTTTAAAGACTTCAATTTTTATTCATTCTTGGTGAACTTATCCTTACATCTGATGCTTTTTCTGTAAAAGACGTGCTACTAACTCTAACCTCAAGTTATCTAGTTTGTCACACACTATTAGTTTCTTTACTATATTAATGTGCTACTATTAGAATTCCAGATAGTCCAGATAAAATCTAGGTACTTCTCAGGTCTTTAGCATTCTCCTATAAGCTAAAACTTCCTGACCTTAAATATGCTTTTAACTATCTTGAATTTTTGTCAGTTTCTCTCCGTTGTTCCCCAAGGTCTGAATGTCAGATCAAAATATGTTTCCATACAACAAAGCTGAGATAATTTAAATAGTGTACAATGGCTTCTATTTTCAGGTACTCAGCCTTTCCCTGCTTAAAAACTACTAAACTTCCAAGTTTACAACTGGAAGCTCACATTAAATCAATTATTCATCATTTACCAAAAGTGCTTTCATTACTTCTCAAACCTAAAACAAATTATATTCCCTATATGACTTTACAAAGGACATGCTTTCTTCTTGCAAGTTTCATTATTTTTACAAATATGAATGTTGTCAGTACCAATTTACTCTCTCTCTATCTCCATATGCAACTGGGAGCAAACCAACTACCCAAGTGTACAAACCATTTCAGAACAGTACCCTGGGCACTGGTAACTATGGACTGAAAGTTTACTCATATAAAAGGTGGTTCTAACATATGAAGAAACAGAGGGAGGAAATGCCTTTGCCCCAGCCTTTCTGCAACATACAGAGCAGAAATATGAGAAATGTAAATAATATATCACACAAATATGTCCTGATAGCACCATACAGATCTACACCCTTCCCTGCAATTGTATTTTATCCTACTTATTGTTGTAATTGGTTTTGAGTTTTTTTCAAATTTTACATATATATGTCTTTATTGATGAATCTCTCACCTAATTAAATAGTGTATGTTTCTCCAACTCACTTGTAAGAGCACATGATATAGCAAAAAACAGGATCAGATACATGTGGAAGTCCACTAGCAAAGTCCTCATATAATGGTGATTTAATACTGAAAATTCTTTTTTCTTTAAATTGACCAGCTAACCAGATTTTAACCTATGTAATTTTTGCTTCATTGAGTTTGTATTGTAGATTTTATATGAAATGTCTTCTACAAGTGCAAATATATTATCAGTTACATGCATCAGTCACATTCATGGTCTTGCATATCCTGTGTCTTTCACAATGTATTTTTGCTTTATAGAATTTGGTTCAGAGTTCCACTGCATCAATTCAGTATAAATTTCAGGAATACATTTGAGTTGTTTGAATTGAGATTTTATGATTATGTGAAGCTTGATCACTTTGAATTTCTGAATTCCAAGTTCATTCATCTACATGGATAAATCTCGGTCAACACAGAATGATAGAGCTCTGATTTTCATTGATTTGTCAGATTGGTGAGTGAGAATTTTCAATGTTTTCTTGCAGAATGACACTCAAAGAGGAGATGTAGGATCTTCTTTAGTCAATCAATCTTCCTGCTTACAGAATTTATTTGAGTTAGATCTTGGGAGATGTTGAAAGGACTAGAAATCTAGACAGTTTCTGTAGAGGCTATAGAGTGTATGATCACACTGAAGAACTGCACTGAGATATCCAAGGTTTTGTGCTGAAAGCAGTATTGTCATGGTAGCATAGATTTTCACCTGAGTTAATTTCCTAATACAAAAGGAGATTCTTCACTCTCTTCTGCACTGTGAAATACTGACACATTGTTAATCTTTTGTCATATCTTTCTCACTGTTTGAAGAAGAAAATTTTCTTAGTGCATTGTCAAGCTGAGAAAGAATATAGAGTTCACTTTAATTTTTACAAGCTAGTAAAATAGGCTCAGCTTAACTTAAATAATCATTTAACATATAATTTTGCTTGGTCATTTATTTAACATTTTCAACATATTCATATGGAAATGATAATGTTTTACAAAATAAGCTGCTTAGAGGATGAGACAAATGTAAGGAAAAGATTCAAGAATGGTGCTCCACATACAATAGGACATGATTTCTTCATTCTTAAAATTCAGCGCATAAAATATTCTTCTTAAAGGACTAAATATGAAAACTAAGTCTGTATTTCCGAAACAGTTTACTAGCATGTGTTGTGCACTAGGAGACTTATCTTGTGTAAATGCTCTACTTTCTAAACTACTTAGTGTATGGCTTTATGAATTTTGAACAACATTTCTGACTCTTTGTCTGATTAAAATCTACTCTGCTTGAGATCCTTGAAACAGTTGAGCTGTTGGCACCTTTTAGAACTTCGTAATGGAATTTACATATCTTAAATGTAAAATAAATTAGTTCAACCAAGTTGTCAGTTGTACCAGTACAAACCATTTGGAGAGCATATTTTAAGAAGATGAATAAAAGGAAAGAATTGGTCATGATATTTATCTGCTCACTCCTAGAAGACCCTTTGAAAACTTAGTGATAATTAACAGCACAGATTATAATGAGAAGTGTTGCCAGTATGAAAATAAAACCTTTTCCAATAAAGCAAAGTGAAGTTTTCAACCTTCTCTAACATTTGAAAACTTTCTCCAGTTGTATTCAAAAATTAATGCAAAACATGGAAGATATGGAAAAATTGCACATGCTTGTCGTATTGCAATGTCCTTACTAGAAAAAGGCTCTGTTTATAAAGCCAGTTCACTCTAAAATTTTCAGAGCTATCAAAGCCTTTCACTGAGTGAGCACTAGTTCTCTATATTTTTTTTTATGAAAACTGGTTCCTTGCTTAATCAAGCATTTAACTATAGTTCCAGAAACTTGACTTCAGAGATGGCATTGAGAGATTGTTGTGAAAATATTGTAGTTACTCTACAAACTATTAGAAAAATTTTAAAAAGTCAAATATTACAGAATACACCAAGTATACTACTACAATATTTGTTAAAAGATCAGAAGATACAATTTCTTGTTTATGGAAAAACCTCCAAATTAAGTGTTGTGTTATATCAATGTCAGCTATATCCTGAAGACTCAGGTTTGGCCACATAAAAGTTTCTATTCTAAAGCAGGAGTAGCTTGAGAGGTACAATTAAAGAAAAAAATGAAACAAACAAACAACCACAAAAAAAAACCCAAAAAACAACCCCTAAAAAAAACAAGTAGAAAAGAAACCCAAACAAAAAAAAAAACCCAACCTGTGGGTATTTTTAAGTCTGTCTTTCAGATTTGACCTTGGGGCAAGATTGGCATTAATGTGTTTTTCATTCTTCTAGCACTGTGTTAGCTGGAGTCCATTTACATGAACTGAAATCAATTTTTAAAAGCCAAAATTGGGCAAAACATTAATTTAATTTCATGCTGTTTTAACGTGTGCCTTGCAGAAATGATGAAGTCAGGAAAAAAAATAGCCTTAAATCCATGAGAGAGGCCCCTTAAACTACATTTGTTTGCATACTTTGGCTTTATGAGAGTAAGTTTTAAAACAAGATTTACAGAACAAAAGCAACCCGAGCTGCAGTTAAACAAGATACACAGGGCTGCAGATGATGTTTTCTTGTGCAAGGCATTTAATTCTCACATAGTAGGTGTTGTTGATGGATATGTCATAGATCAGCACTTCTTGGATATTTGAGTGGTCAGAGAAGTTTAGAAGTATTGAAATTGGAACATTCCTCTGTTTCTTGTGCCAAATCTAGTGTTATATTTAGAGATGGCATCATGTGCAAGAAAAAATTGCAAAGGTTCTGGAATTAATGATCTTGCCTGTTAACCCCCTGCAATGTTATAGCTATCTGGAATAAATATAGAAGACTTCTTAGAATACACATTGATCATTTATTTCACATCAGATTTCTGCTTGTGAGGGCTGACCACAAGCCAAACAACATAAAAGCAGTGGATTCTGGCACTAGGAAGCAGGAAGTATAACTGACGTTAGGATTCACAGGTCATGCTGAAAGAATTAGAAAATGTTATTTTCAAGAAGTTCAAAAAAATTATTTCTATACAGTGGCATGTAAGATTTTCAACATAAATTTTATTGGTACACTGGTTTATGCTTTATTGCTGAATACAAATGCTGAAAACCTCCAATCCTCCAGTGTTACCTTTGGGTGGGGATTAGAAGGAGCCCTGTGGATTTAGACAATCACCTTCAGTGCCTGCTGGAATACAGGGCATTTACAGAGTTCGGATTTATGGGTGCAAGTTTACCTCTTCAGCATCTGGTGGAATCAAGTTATAAGACAAGTTCTGGAATCAAGTTAAGACAGAGATTTTTCAACATAACGACAATTTTTCAGAGAACTGGAAAGAGGACACTGAGATTCAGCACTACGGTAGCTACCAAACATGTTCTTGAACTCATTGAGTCTGTACTACACAATCCATGCATTACAAACACAGTCCTACCCAGAAGTGGGACTTCATTATGTTTGGATGAGTCACTTGGAAGGAAAAAAAATCTCTTTCCTCAATCTTCTAAAATCTTAGTGCTGCTTAACACCTGGTAATGCCCTCAATGCTCAGCTGAATGTTCCAAGGTCTTCGTGGGTAGATAATCTGTGTCTACTTTTCCAGTTAAAATGTTCTACTGTCTCAAAGGAATGCCAAAATACACTGAAAACTACATTTCTCAAATAAAGCATACATATCTTACCCATGATAAACATCATAATTAAGGTTCTTATGTACCTTGAGAGAAAAAATTTTGTCCCTTAACACGTAAAATTCAGCACTAGAACAGCTAGAATTTGTTTCAAGACTTTAGATCCCCCTAATGTTTATATGGCACATTGCAGTTCTGAGGAGACTGGTGGTAAGGGAACAGGGTATAAAAAGCAGCACAGCACTGCTTTTTCATGACTAGTAACTAGTGCTGGAATATGAGAAGTGGAATCATCATTGCATAGGGTCATCTTAGGCCTTATGTACACTTACATGGGGCCCAATTGTTCCAACCAGTACTCTCATTTTCTAGATATGAAAAATGAAAGAACTTCAAAAAATAAATTGTTTTTTCAAGATAGAGACCAGAATTAAAGAATTCCTATAACTTGGGCATGTACTAGGTCATATATTCTCTCCCGAAGTGCAGCAGTTAGTAAGTTGCCATCAGTGTCTGAAACTTAGCGTGTACAAATCAGTTTCTAGCTATGAAGTTCTGCAGAATTCCAAAATTTAGACTCCTCAGGGCTATAGTTTCCCCCCTGCCCTTTCTTTATTCTTCCTTTAAACAGCTATGAAATTCAGCTATTGCATCTCCCATTGTCCTTGCACTCTAACACTGAAAAAGTGGAAAGGGAGAAGACGATTTTTTCTTTTAAGTATTTATCACTCCTTTATTCATTCTGAATTGTAATTTAACCATCTGTAGTTAGGTTTGCAAGAAAAGAGTGCATTGATAAAAGGAATACATAATGATTACCTGATTTTAAATATAGTATCTGTCAGGTGGGGAGGTGTCTAAGATGAATATTTTCATGAGTTATGTATCTTGGCCATCTTGACTGACTCGGTGATCTTTTCCATACTTGTAAACAACATTGCCTGTTATGAATATATAAAACACCATGAAACTGATCTGCTTCCATAGTAATGTGCTTCTTATGGACAAAAACGGTCAAGAGCAGAGGCCTCACTTTATAAACAGTACTACAGCCTCATAAATTATATATCATATAGTTCTCTAGAGCCCAAAACAAAAGCTAGTTTCGCTCCTCTGCAGTCTGTACATCATAAGACAAAGCCAAAGGTTCATATACACCCTTAAAAATACATTAAAAGAACAATATATTTATTATTAAAACATGTGTACTCACATATGCATACACACACATCTATGTTTCCTGTATTCATATTCAGTATCTCTTTATAAGGCAATAAATCCAAGAATTCAAGATTTTAGGCACCTACTATCCTATTAGACAATAACACACTGTGCAAAACAGAACCTGAATTTCTCCTGTGGCTAAAAGAAAGCTTCAGGTTCTCTGGATTTAAAGTGACCTTAGAGCTTAAATGAAACGGGGTCTGTTGCCTCTCGTGGAATTATCAGTATCCTAAAACCATTCCACAACTAAACACAATATAACATAGCTGGTGATCGCAGCTTTTTCTTTCTCTTTCTGCATCTCATTTATTCCACATCTTCACTACTATAAACCCAGAGGATAGGAATAAAATGTGATAAATGTGTTTCCATAGAGAGAGAGAACACAGCAGGATGAAAGCAGTCACAAGCTTTTTTTTTCCTGCAGTCAATGGCCCACCTTCCTTGGTGACAGGAGGAAGTATATGTTCAGCATATATGACTGCACTGTGCATTAGAGCTGTGTGAGTTTTCCGACTCTTCCTGAGATCTGATGTGTTTCTTTCATGAAAAAGCCTGCAGGCATCTTGCCTGCAACCTTAATCACTTCCTCTCCCCTTCTAATGCAGATTTCTTGTACCTATGAATTTTCTCATGAGATGATTTATTGTGCATAAAATTCCACTTTACTCCTAATGTAAATTATACTGTCAACCATCTAAATGCCAGCTATCTTCCACAACTCAGTCTTTTGGAGGCAGTCAGTTGTCTGGACTGAATGCCTAAGTGCTTTTTAAAGTATAATGAGTTTTACTAAAGTGTTGTCAGGCAACTTTATTTCTATGATTTTAATTATTTAATTAATACTGCCTGCTGTAAATAAATTCAGTATCTATTAATCCATTTTTAGAAGATCTACAGGCTTGCAGTTTAAATCTTTTATGCCTTCTGGATGATACTGTGAATTTTGCTAAACATTACAGCTAGCAGCAATAGTTAGAATATCATTAATACAAAGCAGAAGACAACTGCTCTTAGAATAAGATTCCTTCTGGATATATGTGCATTGTAGCTCAGCTTGAGGTACATCTCTAGAAACAAATAAATAAAAAGTACCAGAAGGTATGCAAATGAAACAAACTGATTAAGAACTCAGTGCTGAACCAATACTATTATACACATCCATCACACTTTTGAAAGAAAACTAATAGCCTATCTGTAATTACAAAAGATGGGACAGAAATTGCAAATGAGCTAGAATGTTGAGCTGATAGATCACATCACATGGTATCAAGTGCTATTCAATGTCTTCTAATGAATCCTCCCTCAGGTCTGTAGCCCATTTTCCCTATTAATACTTAAGTTCCTTTTAAAAGCCACCTTCTACTTTATTTATACTTTATACTTTAGTCATTTCACTGGATTTATTTGTCCTGGAAATATGCATTAAAGTGGATAGTTAAAAAGATGAGTCAGGCAAAAATACTCTATGAGAATTATTTATGGTGCTATGTCTCTGCTCCTGGCCTCAGTTTCCTATGGGGAATGGTGAACCTTGCTATGTTCTAGTCACAATGATTATACTATCTACACAAATAACAGGATGCACTTCATATAAGGCTTCTAAACTTAAACTCAGAAGCAATACTATTTCATAATATTTTGGAAGGAGAAAAGCAAAAAATGCCATGGTAGTAGCCATTCTGGCATTTTGAAATTGTGCTACCCTTAAATAATACATGCATATACCATATATTTAAAATAGAAAAATGGATTCAGGGTTAAATATTTTACTGTATCAAGCATTGAAGAATCTTTTCTTGTCAGAAGTACCAAACAGCACACATGCCTGATAAGAAGCCCTTGGACACAGCAAGTTCTGACTTCAAGGACCAGGACTGAGCAACATACCTGTTCCACATAAAGGTGTGAGGTAAGATCTATGTTATAAGACAGTTTCTCTTACTGGTTTTCAGAGGTCTTCTCTGATAATGCCTCCAGGCATCATGTTTTTTTACTCTAAAATAAACTGGTGCCCACAGATATTGAAGCTAATGTGCAGAACCTAGGAAGTTTCCACTTTTAAAATTTTTTTTTAATAACAAGTTTATTCACAGCTCCCACATTGGTAGATAACATTTGATGCTTCATTGCATAAGTATCTCCAATAGCTAAGAAACATTTTGATTGATAGATTAAGCATTCTGCTTAATAACCTAATAATAATATGTCTCCCTGCAATAATCAGCATAAGTGTCTACTTTTCAGCTTCAAGGCAGAGATGGTAATAATTCAATGACAGGTATAGTTTAGTCTCACTGGAGCTAACAACTATTAGGAACAGAAAGACTATTTATCTTTATTGCTTCAACTTGAACCATACAAACTTGATGTATGATTCTGTCATGGGAAGCTCAGTGTCACCTACCAGTGCCACCAAATATTTCAGCTGAGGAGATAGTCTTGTTCTACATTCTGATGTATGATGTGTTTCTTTTGGTTATGGGTCAGTAACCTAACAAGGTCTAAGAACAACACAAAGTTTGTTGCAATGATCCAGGAATCTACTCATGCTGCCATTTCTCTCAAACACAGAATCTTTTTATGTGGTTCTCCACATACTCTCTTTGAATTTACTGTACCTGAATGGATATGAGTTACTTTCTGTAAAATTTTTTTTTCCACTTCTTTCTGGACAAAGTCTACTACTTTCCTACTTCAGGTCAAGGCATCATGTAATCCTGGTTATGGATTTCCTCTCTGCAGCTATTTAAACCCAATCAATGTCATAAGCAGAATTCTAGATGTCTGTCTCTTATGCTTTGCATATTGACATTCATATTGTCCCACTCTGCTGAAAGTAGTTTGAAAATATCTTTGTACCCTATCTGAACTTTTTCAAATGCACTTTATTGATGACTCCAAGTAATTTTCACAGTTTTTGTACTAATCTCTAATTTCTCTAATTTAATCAATTCCCTTTGAATACTTCATGTGAAGTCCAGAGAACTTAAGTTGTCTGCACTGTTCTTGTACAAAAAGTGAAATTTTATCAAAGAGAGCCATACGGCTGACTTGGTATGGCATCCTTTGGGTGTGTTGCATGTATTCCCATTTCACGTGTACTGCCATTTTTCTGGTTAGATTATTAAAAATATCTCATATTAGAACTTGCAAGTTCCTTTCTTTGTATTTCAGAAAAAAAAACCTATCTGGTCTCTCATACTTTGCGTGTTGAGGTCTTTTTGTTTTCATGCCACTGAGGGTGAAAAACTAGATCTTCTTTAATCAGAGCAATTAGGGCTTTGCAAACCATGTGTTTTGCCCTTAATCTGAGAAGGAAGTCTGGGCAGTTGAAATTATTGGAACCACAGCTACTTTATAACATAACTGCCACAGGAAGCAAAGAGGCTCTGATAGGAACAGAAATGTTAGTAAAGATTCCAGGCATCATATTTTGCAGACATAAGAGGCAGGACTATATTGAGAAAAGCCCTTCCACAGCAAATGAAGGAAAACTGGTCAAGGAGAGGAATTTCCAACAACTTTTAATGGAAGCAAAATGTGTCTGCATTTTGATATTAAAATCTCCTGCCAGAAACTCACTTTGCAAATCCATCAGTTGGGAACACCAAATTACAAGTAAGTGAAAGTATTTTTTCCATTATGCTGGGCAGCAGATGCCATATAGCCACCTTTAGCTGCTTTTAAAATAAGATGTGCCTGAAACAGGTGATATTTTTATTTCTGGAGAATGGACAAATATCATTCAAGCCAATTAATGGGTTCATTCAGAGTAACTGTGCTGTTTTTGGCTGTGCTAGAGTTAATTTTCATCACAGCTAGTGTGCTAGATGTAGATGAAAAGTGATAGGGACAAATTTTTGTGGTCACTTGTCCATCTGAAGCACTGTTGCCCCCTATTTAAAATACCCACGTTTTCATAACACTGAATTTAAAATAAAAAATGCTTCATCTCTGAAGCATAAGATCTTTGTATCAGATATTGCCAAGACAAGAGCATAAAAATACACCATAGGAAAGAAGAATCTCCTTTCAGATGGAGAAGAGTTTGGGAAATATGACAGATGCAACCTTTTAGCTCAACTCTTCCCCAGTGCTACAGGCAAATTCATTGCATTCATAGAACTCTCCCTGCAGCCTTGGTCTGTGTGCCTCTGGAGTAACCAGTGTTGCCATGTTCTAACAGCACCTCATGTCTTAAAAGGAGCTCCACCTTGAATAGAAAGATTGCTACTGAAATTATAATAACATCAATCACTATAATTTCTAATCTTCAGTCATAATCTGAAAAAATGTTTGACTCTTTCTGCATTGCCTTTACCTCTATGGTCTAGTTTCCATTCCCTCATTACTTTCTATAAAATTCTGACTTTTTATTTCTGTCTGTCTATTATTAAAGTTCCAGGTCTTAACAAAAAAAAAAAGAGAGCACCTCATTAGTTCACTCAGATATCAGTGGCACTTCAATGTTTTTGTTCAACATTAGAAAAAAACCACCACACTGTTGCTCTTTAACAAATCTAACTTTCAGTGAGATAACTTTTGTTTTTACAGTGCTTTTAAAAATAATATTCTGTGATGCTACACTTGATGCCTTTTAAATATTTAAGTATTGCCTGTTTTGTCAATGATGTTTTTCTTACTTATTGCAAAACCAGGATTTCAATGTTATAGGACTGTTTACACTATTTATTACCTCCTAAATATTTTGACTTTAATGCTTCCTCTGATGTATTTGTCTATTTAATACTATGAAATATTTCAAAGATTTTGCTCCTCAGCTAATCAGTCTGTATTTTTTCTCTATCCTCAGGCTCTTTCTCAACTAATGACATCATATGAGTCAGAGTACAGTCCCTCAGGAACTCTCAGGAGGCAAAAGACTATCAAAGTCAGCATGAAAATTTCTGTAGTTTAAATTTTCAGTTCATGTATAATTCCTTGTTGTTGATTTTGAATCCTCAAAAGTTAAGTATATTTGACCTTTGGATGATTATGGTACATTAATGTTTGACTTTTGACTCACCATTCAGATGCGGAATAAATTTTTCTTTTTATTTTCTTATTCATTATTATGTTACCTTTTTATATATCTTTTTGCAAGAATATATTAAGTACATCACTCCAAATACATTAGAAAACTAGTGTGAAACTACAAAATAAGTACAGTCTATGATATATGCTCTATAGTGTGGGTTATTTATTTTAATTATAATTGAATTTTTATTATAATCCAATACCGATGAAAGATATATTATTGTCTCAAAATGGTTAATGTTTACAAACATAAACAAATCACAATCTATTATACAATGAATGTCCTAGTACTATCCCACCAATTTCTCATTTGTTCACAGCCTAAAATCAAGAACATGCTGTGCTAGTTTTTGACTCTTTTACAGCCCTGTGTACATCACTCCTATAAAAAATTACATATGCATGCACAAATTGAAAGAACACAGCTGTGATTCCAGGGCTCTGCATCCTATATACCACACAGGTGGATGTTCTCCATTTCTTTCATTTTTTTTTTACCTGAGTGTACAGGAAACTTAAAAGAAATTGATGTCTGTTCAGAAAAATGAGGAAATGGCAAAGTAAGGGACCAAAGGCAGAGTACTCATGAGACTGTGCTCAGTGTTTCCTGCTCCCGAGCCTTCACTACTCAGTAGTAGTACATTGTGTGGGATACACAAAGCAGTTCATGTGGAACTGCACTGAGTGGACTATAGTGTTACAGCCATCAGGGAATAGGTAGCTCCAAGACTTACAGTTATTGTAGACTACTCCCAGCAAGTCAATACTCTGATGGTTCATTTTAGGTGAACATAATTTTCATGTAATCCCTGCGTAGTGTCTCAAAAACAATTTTGCAGAGGGTATTTGGAAGCACACATTAAAGTTCCCAGAAATATCCCTCAACACATTTTCCCAATAAATGCTCTTAACTCTTTCTTTGGAAGAACAACATTCTAAACACATCTTCCATAAGCTGCCTCAAAATCAAGCTTAATTTCTATAAGGTAAGACAACCTGTTCATGAAAACTTGCTTTTTGAGGTTTAGTGCTTTCAGGTCTTCAATGACACCACCAGTGAGAACTAAAAATCACAGACTTTTAAAACCTTTAACAGATTTATGCCATTTATTTTATGTCATTCATTAGTAGATAGCAGGTTTTTGTAAGAGGGGGTTCTTTCATGTTGGATGAGAATTGCATAACCATGGCAGAGCAGTTCTTACTACCCACAACTTCCTAAACTCTTGCTCTAATAAGCCAGTAGCCATACCTGGAAAATACTACATTATCATCACAGCCACTTTCTGTAAAAGAAATTTTCTTTCCAAAACCTCATTTATTAAAAGATATTATTCAAATCAGTAATAGAAGTGGTCTTTACTGCAATAGAGAGTATTAGTCTCCTCCTGTTAATAGCTTTGCCAAAGGAATGAGAAACCTTCTCTGACAAGTACCATCCACAGAAGTTAAATGCCTTTCTAGACACAGTCTGTCTGTGCTTGCATATTTCTCAGCACAGTTTTCTAGGAATACAATAAAGTAATGGTCTGAATTCTCAAAAAACTTGAGAAAAGTTGTTGGATGACAGAAGGAAATCTTGATGTGTGCTTAAACAAAGCACAATATGCACAGTAAAGGTCAGAGCTTCGTAGAATAGCGCTTCTTGATTTCTTCAGACAGCATGAGATGCCAGTATTCCTAAAACTTAAAGAAAAACTTTGTCAAAATCTCAGTTTCCTCACTGTTTCCAATAGGATTAACTTAGGTATCGGTTTTCCCTTACACTTCAAAGACATTATTTATTGCAAAGCCTTGCATCCTGTAAACTTAGCCCAAAATAACACCCCTGAATTACCAGCTCTGTAGTTCACAACTTAAGTTCAGTTGATGTGATCTGATGTAAACTTAGAATAGAATTTTAAATCTAATGAGCAAATAGCCCCTTGTATCTGTAGAGGATTTTTGAAGACAGTGGAACATTAAGGAGTTTTGTGCCCGGGTGTGGTTGGTGAGCAACAACCACTTCTAGATGCTTGGGATTCTGCAGATATTTTTTTTTCTGCAATTTACAAAGGAAGAAGGAACATAAAAACACACATTCCTTTTTTGTGCCTGAGCTGCACATATATTCCACAGGCAGCCCAGTAAACTAGGAATGCAGCACCCACAGAGACTGAAACAACTGCAAAAACAGCTGAAACAAAATCAAAATAAAATTTTGGTCCCAGTAGTTGATGCTTAAAATGTCACTGTAAAATGACATGGAAGAAGGAAATCTGTCTGTACAGCCATTGGAGGGGAAGTTGTTTGGGTTTTATTTTCCCTCAAATGACTGCGACTGACCTGGAAAAGGATGGAAAAAGAGACTGCTCAGACCTTATCCTTAGAACACATGGATCCAATTCCTGCCTGGTTAAAACTTAAGGTAACTGCTTGTTTCAGCTACAGTAAAATCAGAATATATGAATCACTGAAAGCTTGATTAATCAAGTAGTTTAATGCATGTCATTGATATGTTTGAGGAAAAAACATAATGAGATTTCCAAAATCAACTTATGTGGCAAAACAGCTTGTTTACACCTAGAATACAAGAGACAGTGCTGCAATGTTTTTCTTCCTTCCATTTTTTTCTGCTATAAAGGATAAACAACTGATGAAAATGCATGGAATAAATAGTCTTATACATCTTTATGTAGGCAAATTAATTTAAATCACAAAGCATCACAGAGGAATTTAGATCACAAAGTAACACAGGAATCTGTTGGAAGATATGGCTTTTCATTTGGAACAAAAGTCTCTTAAGTGAAATTAATTATAGTACTAGTATGGATAATTTAAAAAACAGATTTTTTCCATTCTAAATTTCACTTTATATACAGTTTTGTCTTCAATACCTAGAACAGGAAGTATCAGAATGTATTTGCACATAAAGATTTCAAATGCAACACTTACAGCAATGCCCAATGTGCAGTTTTAGATACAACTGTGGTTTCCTCCAGGTTAAGCCAATTCAAATGCTAAACTCTCTGGGCTGCTATGAAAAAGCTTATGAAAACTAAACTGTAAACTTTAAAAAATGCTAGAAATACAGTGCCTGCAGTGCAGACCTCTAAAACACGATGGTTTTCGTTTTCAATATGTTTCAGTTTTGCTTCACATGAACCAAATTTAAAGCTTAAATTCCCTGCTTTAAATGTCATATGTAGCCCACCTATTTCTCACATTTGTTTAGCGTTTGACCCATTCCCCTTTTCAAGCTTTGATGTACCTCTTGTGAATCTAGGAGGATATAAAGTGTATAATGAAGAAAGGTAAGTTGCTAGTATCTTAGAAGTTAATTTTGAGTTAATTCTGGGCAGGAACAATACCTGGCAATCTCTTGCTGCCTATAAAATCTGTATGACAACAAGTCTTAAACTACAGTCACAGACCAGAGTAGCCTTGTGTTCCTCTGAGATGGCCCATAGGATTAGCTTAGCATTTTGTTTGTGATGGTTTCATTATGGTTCATAACTATAGGCCATTCTTCCCTGTCTTCACCACAATGAGAATAGAAATGAACTTTTCTCTCTAGGATGGGAGAAAGACAAAATTGTTTTCCCATCAGATCTTAACTAGAGTCCTGTGTCACTGCACATTCTACAGCAGATGTAGAGGGCTGACTGCAGATGGCTTTTCAGAAAATTTAAGAATCCCCAATTTAGATTTGTTGACAAATATTGGATTACTTAAATTTTTTGGTCAGTCAAGAATTATTCTTTTTCTACGCTCTGTATGCATTTTTCTGTGCTCATCTTTGGGTCTCTAGTGTGTACCTGAAGTGCCTTTATAAACTATATTGGGTCTACCTCCAGAAAACACAGAATAAATTCTGCATTGTTATTTCAGCAGCTATTTAGCTTTGGTTTAGTATCTGCATCTCAGTCTACATTTTATATTCTTGAGAGATTTTCTGTATTAGAATTACTTCCAGATTTTCTGCCTTCCTGTGACAACTATTGAATCTTTATATGAAAAAGAAAAGCTTGTGTGATGCAAAAGCAACAACCATCTTAGTACTTTCCTACTAAAAGAGGATAATTTTTTGTTTTATGCTGGGACAGTTTTGATACAGTGAAGACATTAAGGTGACACCAGAGACTAGTGAATACAGTGAAGAAATTCTTTACAGAACATTAAAGCAAACTCAATTATATCTGCAGGCAAGGATCTCCCATTTATATTCTTCTCTCAGCATCTTAGTTGCAAGGAGCTCTGGGTATTTCACAAGCAAGAAATGGACTTCTTCTAATATACATCTTCACAAAGATAGGAACTTTGTTTAATTTTTTTAATTGCTTAATGTTTATATTGACTTAGAGGGCTTGAAATAATGCATTAAAATATTCACTAAATAACTGCCTCTTTTTGGTTTGCAGAGCCCTTTATTCCAGTTGCCTGTGTTGTGAAATGATTACGACAGTTGTGTCCTTGGATCCACTTTTGATCTGAGCCAACAGGCACACTCCTAAGCAATTTGCAATAAAGGCAAAGGTCTGTATGGGCTAAGACCATTAGTAATGTATAGTTTGAATGTGACTCACCTCTTAAGATTTTAATAGGATAGAAAAAGAGTATCCTGTACTTGTTAACTATAGTTCCAAGAAGTGGTATGTGAAGCCATCCATTTATTCTTATAGATACATCAAATTGATTCTAGTTCCTGAATCTACAGAACTACGTTCAAGCATGTTTTGGATATCTCCAAGGATGGACTCCACAAGCTCTCTGGGAAACTTTTGACAGTTTTCAACCACTTCAAGGTAAAATGTGTTTCCCTACACTTAAGTGGAATTTTCTGTTTCAGTGTGTAGCCATTGCCTCTTGTCCTGGTATACTCGGCACCACTGGTAACAGACTTCACCTTCTTTTCACCCTCCCTTCAGGTATTTATATGCATTAATAAGATCCCCCCCTGAGTCTTCACTTCTCCAGGCTCTGTTGCCTCAGCCTCTCCTTGTACAAAAGAAGATCCAGCACATTGATCACATTTGTGGCTCATCTCTGAACTTTCTCCAGTATGTCCATGTCTCTTGTACTGGAGAGTGGACACAGTACTCTGGGTGTGGCCTTACCAGTTCAAAGAAGAAGGGCAGAACCATTTTGCTCCACTGGCTTTCGTCCGTCTTCCTAATGCAGCTCAGGATACTGTAGATGAAATAATCACTATTCAACTACATAATTTGAAGACATTCTTTATTTGATTTGTTATTACAGTTTATCAAATCACAGTTATTTATAAGCTTTTGCAATCGTGACTACAGATGATAACTACACATACTGGAAAGGGATATTCTTTCCAAAGTGTTGCCTAACCAGTTACTGCCCTGTTCCTGCGTATGTAATTCAACATGACTGTGACTGGTTTGGAGCCATTCTCTTGCTCCAGTTTTTTCCAAAGTTAAAACAGCAGTGATGTGTGAATTTTATGCCTATCACAGATAGTAAGGAGGCAGGTCTTGGCAGATTTATCTCCCTTTGTGATTGTGATTCAAAATGTGAAGCTTTTCTCAAGTGCTGCGTTATGGCCTGGGTGTGCCCAGAATTGGTCTCTGGGTAAGAGATCAGGTGATGCTGCTGCAGCACAGCCTGTCACTCTTTAGCAATTGAATCTTTTCGACAGTTCAAGTAGTCTTGCCATCAGAATTAGATTTGAGAAAAGCTCACTATGTCCTTGAGGGGATGGATGTGATGCTTGCTTTTACAGTCACTCCTGAGAAAATAGTTCAATCCAGTTTGTGACTTAGTTTGTGTAACCCAGTAGTTTGCATGAAGACCCTGCAAATGGTGCAAGCCTTAAGATACTGTCTTTTTTTAAGGTATTTTGTTTTGCTAAAAGCTAAACAGCAAACTAGAGAAATTCCATGCTATATTAGCTGATACTGGAGACAAAGAGTAAAAGTTAATTCAAAGTCAATTGTTTTGAGTAAAAACAGGCTCTGTGTGTTTTCAAGTCATGGTGATCGCTCTATGACTAATGTCCCAGCCAGTTTTGCAGGAGTTGGTTTCTTTCCATTTTGGAGTCAACTATGTAAACAGTAATTCTTTATAATAGTATTTACTTGCTAGTGAGAAACATATCCAGGTTAAACAGTACATATTTATCTTTTTTTTTTTAATGATTTCTCTTTGTTTTAGAATTTAGTTTTGCTGGGCAAAGCTAATTTGAAAACACAAGTCAAATGCCAGGGAAGAAAACACCTCAAAGGTTCTGTACTTGGAAAATGTATATTTCTTTATTATTAGCTCCCATAAAATTAGCAGCTTGTATTTTCCAGCTTGGCTGCTAAGAAAAACAAGTGCTTTTGATGGCTAAAATATTAAGCTAAAATAGGTACATGGGAAAGAAAATAAATAGGAATATTGTTGTCTTCTGTAGTAGTGTTTTTACAAAACACAAAAAGCTTGATTCAGAGGAATTAAATATTCAGAACCAGTGATGGAATCTCATAGGTTTTGAGTAGGTTCTTATTTTGTATGATAAGTTGTGAGTCTGAAAAGTAAAACTGGAATATGGTTTTGGGCATCATATTTAACAATTGCTTGCAAAAATGAAAGGGAAAACAAAGTGTCTTAAATATCTGTTTAAATAGGAAAACAAGTTATAAACATTCCTTTCCTGATTATCATTCTTAACTTTGTACCGCAGCTAAAAAGTATTGCTTGAACGGGTTGAAAAAATAATAATTGGTATTTGTGTAGGCAGATTGCAGTTTTGTTCCTTGAGATAATTTCCAGGTTAACTTTCTTTAAAGACCATTTGCATTCCAAAGTCAATATTTTTGCTTGTGCATTTCTTTAACAGTTTGCAAAAATGTCTAGACTTATATTTCAAATACCCTTCTTATGTTCCAGCTACATGAATAAGCACATTTTTTGCTTAAATCTAACATTTTCTAGGATATTAGGCATGTAGGAATGTTAAATCTTCCACATTGTCAGTAAATATCTCATTCATAAGTTCATGAAACTGTAATAAAACTAATAGGTATAGCAAAAATATCTTATTAATTATACAGCAAGTTATTACAACAGGCAGAAAAGAGGCCACCATAGGTCTGACTGTTTCACACAGGAGCAGGGTGTTCCTGCCAGCAGAAGAATCTGCTTTTCAGTTACATGTCTAAATTAGGGAGCCTCGCCTCCCGCTCTGGTTCATGGAAGGAAGTGTGTTCAGACTCTCAGCTCCTCTGAGAAAGTGCCAGCACTACTTTGTGGACTATAAAAGGGCCTCCTGCCTTTGGAGGAGGCAAAAAACCCCTATGTGCTGTTATCATGGACACGAGGCAACATAGAACGATCCTGACCAAACCCCCAAGTCCACCGTTTTCACTCATTGCCTGTGTTCTTTCCAGACCTTTTAATTTATACTCCTATCTCCTTCTCCTGTCTCGACTTTTATTTTCCTTTTTACTCAGATAGAAATAAGTGTCACTGCTCAGATTGTGCACTGAATTGGTCTCCAAATCCTTATCACCATCTCCATCTTCCAGAAGATCTGGCCTTCCACAAGGAACAGTTCTTTTAAGAAATTTCCCTTTGTAACTATCTCATTCTTATTCCTCACATAAGGCAAGGAATATATCTTATACCACATTTGTAAAATGATATGTACGTTTACAGCTGTCTATAAATGACTTTTAAGTAACAGAAGCAAAATCCTTCAATCCCTAAACAGGCAAAAATCTTTCCTTCCCACATGAATTTTACTTGGGTTAAGTCAGACAAAGGCAATGGCCACTAGTGTAGTAGTAGTAGTAGTCGTAGTAGTAGTAGTAGTAGTAGTAATAAAAATGGTTTAGTGAATTGATAGCTTATTAAAACAGAAATTCTGAAATCAGTTCTGCAAAGTTAAAAAACTGAGAGAACTGCCTGTTTTATGTAAAATATAGCAAAGAAGAAAATTATTCTAGTAGGTCAAAATAAAGTATTCCTTGTTTGGAATTTAAAGCTGTTGAATAAGATCAAAGTCTCAGGGGACTCACTCTGTAAGGAAAATATCAGTTTTCATGAAGATTGTCTTTCAATTAAAATTTTACATACATACCTTTATGTTAAGGGATATAGAGTCTAGTAAAAAAACCTTCTTTTAAGATCAAAGTATCTTTCCAACATGACTATATGCACACACACATATGCGCACACACACACACACACATATGCATATCTCCACAGTTTGGGGGTTTTTTTCCAAAGTTTATTCGTAGAAATTCTAGATTTGCCATTTATTTTCTGAGGTTTCTGTGGTTATTGTTGTCAGAGGTACCAATACAGCAACAAAGTGAAGGAACACATATCTCATATTGTCTATGTGCGGGCTTAAAAAATCCAGACTTCTGTAGATTTTTCAAGCATTGGTTACTTTATAATTTCCTTCCTCCTCTTCCATTTTCAGCCTTTGTCTCGGTTGTATGCAAGCCAGACATAATTTTCATCAAAGAAATATTGAAATAGGAAATACTTTACAGTATTCTCTTGATGTTGAGTCTGCAAATTCTGTAGTGCAGATCTTACACTTCAAAGATATGCTCAAACAGTAGGAGCCATTAGTGAGGACAGAAATACTGCAGACTAGAAGTTGAACCTACACCATTCACTTTTTTACGAGGACCACGACAATATTATTGCAAAACAAGTCAGCCTTGAGAAACTACAAGACGCAAGAGATCAACCCAAATGAAAACAGTTGTCTGATGTTTGAAAATGGAACAAAGAAGAGACATGGAAAAAAATTCAGTAGTTCATTGCCAGAAGGATTTGTCAAATCCTGGCCATGAGAAAAGACTACTGTCTGAATCAAAAGAAAGAATAAGGGTCTAATTCCTTCACACATAAAATTGTGTGATGTACTAGAAAATTTTTCAGCATTTCTGGGTTATGAGACTTAGCCTTACTTTCATGGAAAGGAGAATGAGGATTTTATAATCTCTGTAAAATCAGAGTGAAGCACATGAGGAGAAACACTCTAAAGTCTCTACTGCTTATAAAAGGTCATGCTTATACCCATATAAATTTACAGAGGATTACTCTATTTTCACTTGCTAATTTTACCTTCTCTCAAAGTATTTTAAGATAAGGTTCCACTGACACTCATTTTAAAACACAATTATTATGAGGAATATAAAAAACACATTTTCAATGGGATATTCAGTCTGAGCTCAGGAGAATTTCTGGAAGTTAAAAGGCTTCTTGTGGGGGCATGTGTACAAGAGAAGACCTGACAAACACTTGCAGTTGTTTCTTGTGTAATAATGCAGTGAATGAAAAAAAGGACTTTTTTTTTCCATTTTTTTAAATGCCAAGTCTACTATATAAATTATAAAGACTGCAAAGGAAGTATATGATTGTATTTAATATCAGAAGTGTATATTAGAGTGCAATGGAAAGGGATTGAGTTATTTGTAGTTTGGGGGCCTAGAATTAGTTTGGAAACTGTTTTGCCTTGAAATTAGGATTTGATGATTGTTGAAATCTTTACAGTGCTGACAGGATAAATAGTATCTGACCTTGGTGGGAGGGATCCTCCACTACTCTCACTGTTTCATCTTTTAATTTTTTAGGTTTTTTTACAAAGTTCTTTGATAGAAATACAGGTAAATTTGTTTGGTATGAATCAATTATATAGTTGTTATTATCTGGAAATCAAAAATGCCCTGCTTGTTTCTTTACAGAAGAAAAATACTGTATAAGGCACATTAAACCACTATGGGTTTTCTCTTCTTCACCATTCCCTGAAGAATGAGAGGACTGAAAAATTGCTTGTCAATTTTTTTCTGGTACTGGTCTGTAGATCAATATATGAAATTGTGGAAATCATATAAACTTACATTGCCAATTCCTGACTGAAGGTTGATTTAAATTATTCTATTAATTTATTTTTTCCTGATCTCACAGTGTTCTTGGACAATGTTTTATTGTGTGTTCAGGCAGAGGTTAATTACAAAGCACAACTTCAGCAGCATTATTGGGGAGGTGACAAAGGAGGAAAGCAAGAACATAAACACATTTGCAAGGACTGTTGGAAGTCAGATGCCTACATTAAGCTTAGCATCCTGTCTCCGATACAGGCCAGTAACTGAAACCCAGATGAGGATATGGCAGGACAAGGATATGCTGGTGGTACCACACAGTATTGCTGATCCTGAAACACCCACAAGTAATATTTTAATATAAAGTAATATTTTAATATAAAGTAATATTTTTGAAGCAAAGAGGTATCTTGGAATGTTGTAGACATCAACAGATTTCTCTTCCGTGCATTTCTTTAGTGGTTTTACAAATTTACAAGCAGTGTCCTGTCACTAAGTGTTCCAGAGCTGTGAAAAATATTCCTTTTTATTTGTTGGGAAACTTCTATTTCCTGCTTTCATTTCATGCTTCCTAGTCTATGCTACTAGGTAAGGCAGAGAACTGTCCTGTGACTAAGCCCTAAGACTTCTCTTTTCTAATAATAGCTCTAATTCATGGGAATTAGAAAGATAAAATGGTAAAATTTGCATTTATTATTTATTAGAAGCCAGATCCAAAACCCACTGAAGGAATTTCAGTGGTACTCTTATCTTCTCTGGTGATACCACACATAATCCAAAATTTACCTTTTCATGCCTGTTTTACATCAATGGCTGTAAATATTTGGAAAAGTCTAAACTCCACTTCTTAATAACTGAGGGAAAGAGATGAGAAACAGAGAAGGCTTCACCTAGTGGCTTGTGTCCATGATAGGACACGTTTATTTCATGGAGAAGTGAATGATAAATCAGCTTGTTTCTTAGTAAATTTTTCTACATTTTCATTGATTTCATTGATTTTTACCCCTACACTTCTCTGATATCACTATAATAATACATATTTGCCAGTACAAAATAAACCTAAATTTCTGAAGGTCAAAAAGCCTTTGTAAGATATGTATAAGCAGAACTCACGTTTCTGAGGTATTTTCAGTAGAATAATGCATTTAATCTCCAACAAGAAATTACTTCAATTAATTGCTGTGTTCACTACACAAAAGTGTCTTAGACACCACAATGGTTTGATAGTTTTTTGGCATTTTTTGACAAGAGAAGGGTAGAACTTTATCTACTAAAATCAAGTTAAATATCCTAGAATGATATTTCCCTTCTACATCACACTGGCCTCTCATAGTCAGAAAAGCTGATGCATCTGGGGCTTTCTTCTCTTATACGGTTTCTACTGGAGAAGATCCTAGTTTACATCATGAATTCTTGTTTGCAAACATAAATGCATGACCCTGAATTTGTATTCTTGAGTTGCTTCTTTTATTATTATTATTATTATTATGTCAGTTCTTAAGGCATTCAGCACACAAAGGAATTAAAAAAACCAAACCAAACCAAACCAAAACTGTGAGTGATGGACTGATGAAAGTTGGCTTCCAGAATTTCTCTGCTGTATGGATTGTCTGATGTCTTATTAGTTTCTTATCAAGGCTGTTAATTGGGCCTCTCTCATTCTATCTGGCTGCCTCTTTCCACAATGCCAATAGTAAGTCTTGAATATCTAATCCTCTAAACCCTTCTCTCAATACAATTCAATCTGATCATTTAATTCCAGACAGACATGTACAAAAATGCATAAAGCAGACGATGAGTTTTATTTAATTAGGAAAATTAACAGAAATGGGATAACCAGGCAGCAATAAGAGCTCTTTTAAATTATAAGAACTGGAGAGCATTTGAATTTATGAAGCAATCCATTAAGTAAGTTTCTCACTGCATTACTATCTAGTCCTTCTTCAAAGCTAGTTTAAAATATCTGAATCTATAGATCTTCCATTACTTCCCTTGATATACTGATCCTTGACATAATATATCTCACTGATAGGAATTTATTCCATCTTAATTTCATCAAAGTATTCATAGTTATATTCCTCTGTGCTGCCATAAATAATTTTTCTTCATCCTTGGGGTGAAATGTCAGCCCCTCAGAAATGATAAGAGTTTTGCTGTTGTGAGGCCAGAATTTCACCCTTGGTTTTGCATGCTTGAGATACTTTAGAATGTTATAATAAGTTATCATTTATGTATGCCATAAATATATATCTGTTTTAATCAATCACTGGAGAGAGCTTACAAGAGATATGAAGATTGAAATATGAAGTCAGAGCACCTCGTTGGAAAGGCAAAAGTATTCATCTAATAAACTGTCATACGTGATTAAACAGGTTAGAAAAGAAAGACCACATGGCAGGCAGAGGGTAAGAAAATGCCGAATAATGATTGAAAAATACATATATCATGGAAGAATTATCTCTTGGAGCATAAAATCCTTCCCTTTGTTTGAAATATCTTTGTCCTTCTACAAACAGCTTGTAGAGTAGGAGGGAAAAAAGGAGAAGAAAATGTTTGGGAAGGAAGCAAGGGGGAAGGTATTAAGAAGCAGAAGGGAAGGGGAAGGGG